>OY986971.1:7330611-7408996 GCA_963920575.1 Narthecium ossifragum | reverse complement strand
GGCCAAGGGTTTTTCATACCCTCAATTTTTAACCCCACTTTTTCTTACCCCTAACCCTACTTATCCCTATTCCCCTTAACCCTGAACCAAACGGGCGAATGAATAATATTGTAATGCACTTAGCAAAACATATGGTGTATTTAGAATCACCCTAATTGAAAAAAGAACAATGACACGTATATATGGATGGATGCAAAGAAAGAGCGGCTCCCCGTGGCTGTCAAGAGGCAGGCACATAAATTTAGTACAGCCCAAGTCACCGCAGCATCTGAGGAATGATGTACAAATGGCAATCAAGAATGATACAATTGCACAACCAACCAGGGCCCAGGGGTGAGCATCGTGGCCAGGCGAAATTTGTATCCCTCGGACCATCACTCTCCAAAGGCTCAAATCTGTTTGATTCTCATTTAAGGATTTAAATTATTAATAAAATACTCATTGGGATTTAGATATTATAAATTAGGGGGAATCGGCCAAGCCCCCATAAGTAAGACTTATGGGGGCAATAACACAACTCAGATTGTTTTTGGGGTGAAAACCCCATTCATCTAGTGGATCAGGATAGCAAGGATGTAGCTGGGTGTATGAGTTATCAAAAGGATATAGAATTCCCGATGGCTGGGATGGCAAATGATCATACAAGATTTACACTATGTAGATATGCTAAACATAGACCCTATATTCTCCATGAAATGACTTAAACATAAGCAGTCAAATCCATAAAACCACTTAAAGTCATAGGCAGTTGGGAATACATCTGCACGGATTTCACAAAGGGCTTTGAGGATCATCAAAAGAATTTTTGGATCAAGTTCCTTGTATCTGATTATCTCTTGCCTGCAAAACCAAGGGAATAAGATACGCCGACCACATACCTCATGTCACAGAACATTAGACAAATAAGTTAGGAGAAAGTGTATTTGGAGAAGATGTCCTTGCATACCCTTGATCAGGTTTGAGTGGATTCTCACCTTCAGCAACCTGCAACCAAACAAACATAACAACAGAAAAAGTCTTAACTCTTGTGATAAAAGCTAAGCACAGACTCTCATCAAATGCTGTGAGAAAAGAAGAATGACCTACCCAGGGCCACCAACTATGAAGTTTTTTACAAACTACTGTGACCCAAGCATCATTCTGTGCCATATTTTTGTTTACAGGTGGCAAACCCTGGTTCAAGGGCAAAGAACATTAGCAAATGTAGTGATAAGACAGAATAACGTTGTTTAACATGTCAGGGAGCAGAATACAAAACAACATGCAATAGAGTCATGTCTCTAAAATACCTGTGAATACTGACTGTAAACCAAAGAACTAAAGTGTTGAAAACCATAAAAAGTCTTGAGCTACCACACATTCTAAACCAACTCATCATGTTTGCTTTGTTTCTTGACTTCCTGAACTTTCTTATAAGACTCTGATTTTAGATCTAATACCGCTAGACGAAAAGGGAAGCAAAAGGCTGAGGCGTGTTACATCTGGCATCATTAGAATGAATTGACAAAATAAAATTCCACAAAATGCAATTTCTGACAAGCTTATTGATGTTATTAGCTTAGTTATGAAGACAACTCAAAAAGCTCACAAAACACAATAAACAATACGCACTGCGAGCAAATTTCCAAGTGTATAGGTTTTCTCTCAATCGACTGAGTTTTCTCTCAATGAATTGAGTTTTCTCTCAATCGACTGAATTTTCCCTCAATGCACTGAGATTTCTCTCAATCGACAGAGTTTTCTCTCAATGGACTGAGTTTTCTCTCAATGGACTAAGTTTTCTATCACTCAACTGAGTTTTCTCTCAATCGATTGAGTTTTCTCTCACTGGATTGAGTTTTCTCTCAATCGACTAAGTTTTCTATCATTCGACTGAGTTTTCTATCAATCGATTGAGTTTTCTCTCAATAGACTGAGTTTTCTCTCAGTCAATTGAGTGAAAACTTAATTGACTGAGTTTCCTCTCATTGGATTGGGTTTCCTCTCATTGTATTGGGTTTCCTCTCATTGGATTGAGTTTACTGTGATTGGATTGGGTTTTCTCTCATTGGATTGAGTTTTCTCTTACTGGATTGAGTTTTCTCTCAGTTGAATGAATTTTCTCTCATTGGATTAGGTTTTCTCTCATTGAATTGGGTTTTCTCTCACTAGATTGAGTTTTCTCTCAGTGGAATGAGTTTTCTGTCATTGGATTGTATTTTCTCTCATTGATATGAGTTTTCTCTCAGTGAATTGGGTTTTCTCTCATTGGATTGGGTTTTCTCTCATTGAATTGAGTTTACTGTCATTGGCTTGAGTTTCTCTCATTGGATTGAGCTTCCTCTCATTGGATTGGGTTTCCTCTCACTGGATTGGGTTCATTGTCATTTGATTGAGTTTACTGTCATTGGATTGAGTTTTCTCTCATTGGACTGGGTTTTCTCTCACTGGATTGAATTTTCTCTCAGTGGATTGAATTTTCTCTCATTGGATTGGGTTTTCTCTCACTAGACTGAGTTTTCTCTCACTGGACTGAGTTTTCTCTCAATGGAACTATTTTTCGTTTTCTCTCAATGGACTTAGTTTTTTCTCAATAGATTGATTTATCATTTTCTCTTAATGGACTGAGTTTTCTCTCATTTGACTGAGAAGATAGATATTCCTATTAGCTACACACAACACCACCACTCTTGATGCAGTCTGAGAAGTGTTCGATCTTGATTAATTTGAGTTATTGCTTGAGTTTGATTAATTGCACACCTAGCTTGACTACTTATGCGAATTTGTCATCTGTTTAGTTTATTTTTATTGTCCTGTATTAGATTAATGTAGTCCCTAAACCCATTTCCAAATCACAAATAATTCCAGCCAAAGATGCTTAAACGTGTTACATAGTCTGAACCTACCTCTCCTCAACACTAGCCGTCCTCCCAACGTGTCTTCTATTCCAGACTTTACTACATTAATTTGCCAATCCGTCCAACATTTTTCTTCGGATTAAACTTCCTTTTCTCTTATTCCTAGGTCTAAATCAAGCTGCCGTCACGCTAGGTTTGGTGGTACTGTGATAGGTTTGGTGGTACTGTGATCTCTGCTGTCATGGAGTGTCCTTCTATTCCCCAGCCTTCGGACTTAATTAGTTAAAAAAAAACACAAAAATAACATGTAACTTCTGTTTCTATAGTCTCATACTAATTAATCCTTCGGATACCTCTAAATTAAAAAGCAAAGTAGCAGACCACGCGGTGGGGTGTAACAGACGGACAACATAACTAAAGCCTAAATGGGGATTTTGGCTTAAAACAAATGACTTGGTTTTTTAAGCTGTAAAGATACCTTAACATGGGGGTTTAGCCGATTAACCGTTATAAATATGAGTCATTGGATAAGATTCAAATAGATCAGGGCTGGTATTAACGGTCCAAGGGACATCGGCCCAATATATTTTACAAAAGAGAGGCGTTTAGATTGGGCCATAAGGAAAGAAAGCATTCACACCAAAACAAACAAGAGGTTAAAAAAAGAAGTCTCTATTGATCAGTATCTAAATGAAGCATTCATCAAAAGGGGGGAAAAAAAGAATCCGGTTGCAAGATTGGGGCATCAGCCAACTGGTTTTTTTGACTTTGAGGCAATCAAAATTAATCTCTTGCAGGAGCTCCAACGTGATAAGATTGAAGGAAAACTTAAGAGTAGATGACTCTTTCCAATAATTGTGGGACTCACCCAGTGTTGTTTTCCCATTTCAAGAGGTATATACCCTTTGTAAGTACTCTATACCTGAAACCAATCATGCAACTTGGACGTCCATATATTACAAGAGCAGGAACTTTTGCACATGATCTGCAACTGATCAGTTGCAACCCTGCTAAATTACCAGTACTCAACTTGGTAAGCTGCTGCAGAGGTGAGTCGAGGTGTATATTTACACAAAAATAACTTCGAGCTTTGTACAGGGATGGCTCACTATATATTTCTGAAGATCGGCATCATCTTTGAACTTAAAAGTGTTTAGTGCTTGTCTCTGTGTTAGGCCAACTGGATAGACTCTATATACTTTAAAGTCATCTCCCCTTATACTCTCGGGCCTCTCTTTCTTCCAAATAGGGGTATGATTCAAGGACTCGAACTTAAAAAGGATTGCAGACTCCAATGCTTGCAAGGTCAAGTTACCAGATCTACAAGACAAAATGGAAGAAAACTTTGGATATCAACATTCGAATCAAGCAGTGCTAAGATATCGCAATGAGACAACGGTGAGGTGATTAGGTGAAAGAATGAGAAACATGTTCCTGAAAGAAGAAATAAGAAAGAAAGGATTTACCTGAGAAATATGGACTCCCTCTCGAACCGTCCTCTTTCCCTTACAAATAAATGATAGACAGTTCCTGCACTGCTGGCACATTTACATTGGCGGTTTTGAAACTTTTCTGTCCTTTCTTCTTTTTCTTGGATCAGTGTTGCAATATGAATGCAGAGCCGACAGGAGGAGTGCACCGCAGCCATGTCAATAAGGGCCTTGAAAGAATCTGATGGACCCTCAACCTTCCACCTTCATAACGACCACCAACAGATGTTAACTAAATGATATTATGCTGATGTTCAACATTGGAGGAAACAAATGGCCCTCAAAACCAAAAATGTTAGTTTAGAGTCTTCTTGTGGACGTACTATAGTTGCTGACAGAAATCACAATAGGCATACATGACAATATTATACACCTATATTTATATTACCCAATGGATTTTAATTTAGAATATCAACATCCTTTCATAAGAAGAGTAACATACAATTCTTACTCATGCTTTATAATGCAGTCAAAAAAATAATTGGCACACTTCCATTTCAGTATATTCAATTCGAAACTAAAGCAGACTGAGCAAAAATTTAAATCAGACCACTAGAACAATAATTCTCTAGTCAAAGTAACACGAAATGACGCATACATAAAAAAGACCACATGAGATGATTATAAGCTGCGTGAAAGGCATTTTGAACTGACTTTAATTGATGTAAAACCTGAAATCGCTGGCGCACAGTGAAAGATGGAAAAGCAGATATAATGGCACAAAAACGTGATGATCCATTCCATTTACAGCCTGTTAGTGTAAGACAGGAAGTATGGCTCACATCCAAATGCTGCTGTTACATACTCTTTTGGGGTTTCCAAAAGAAGTTCCAAGCACTATAGGTATTGTTTGCAAAAGGATTTTGGCTCAAGTCAACTTGAGTGACTGGCTCATCACAAGCCTATTGGACCAATGGTCATGTTTCAGCCTTTCAGGTGTACTTCTTAGTTAAGGAGGTATATCGGTAGGGTAAGTCCATTATAAATACTATCTTCCTTGGTCATAACCAAATGGAAATGCTATAGGCAATGATGGAGCAGCTGCTTGCCCACTAGATCAAACCTGCGGCTGTTGTGCTTGAGTCCTTTGTACCACAGGGGGCCTCTTAAGTTACCCTTGGTGACAAGTATCTTCCTCATCCTTAGAGCTTATCATCTGTCAATTTGAGAGCCACATCTCGCTTTCATATCGTGATATGTTTTACTCTTGTGGAGGAGCTTGAGCACCTCCTTCAACCACCAACTACAAACCGCTAGATATTTGACTCTAATACGAACGAAACTGCTAGAACTTTCATAATGCAAGTTGTCCATCAGTGGGGGCACTTGCAATTGACAACAGGTACCAGCTCATTTGCATGACCAATCTACTTTCAGGAGGTGTATCTTCCTCCCAAGCCAATCTTTGAGGAGCTTCATGTCGCCGGCATGAAGTCAGTGCCCAATGTCGGGCCATCAACACGGCAATCCTTAATTGCAACAGTACAATTTGACGAATGATCACCCTTTTATTGTGGCTAAGCTAGTCAGCTTCATCAAGGAATATCACACCCACTTGGTCTATCGCAATGCTTTCACTCTCGCTACTATTCAATAGAACATCCTACCAAGGAGCACATTCTTCAAATTATCGGTGGAAGGAAAACCTCGCCAAAAATTTGCAACAGAAGACCAAAATGCCAAAACAATATTACTTTTAAAAGACGACAAAGCAACTAAACAAAATTCAGGTTTCCAAGGGGCTTCTTAACATTCACAAAGTCAATGAGGACCAAAGGGTCTTTATAGCTGCCAGAAAGAAGTGTAGGAGGATATCCAATAAAATAGGATGATCTTGCTGCTTCCTCTAAGATATACCACCTCCACTAAAACCGAATCCAAAAACATTTTAACTTCAAGGAGATTACTCTCAGAGGGACCTCAAACATCACTTCAGCGGTTCTAACCCTAACAAAGTTGGTGGACTCATACGCATGCAATAGCCAAGATCATTAGCTAACTGCCCCCACTACGATACTTCAAAGTGAGTCCTTAAGACATGTAGGACGGTACACATTAGATCTTCCCCCACTCTCACCTTTTCTGAAAAAGCTACTATTTCCAACAAGCCTATCACAACAAGCCTCTGTACATAAAAACCTGTCACGTCAATTTCATCATGGCGCAGAAGACTCGTAGAGCATGGCACAAGTTTTAAGCTAATAACCTTCTCCTAGGTCCAATAGTTGTGCCTGCAGATGGATGCCATGAAGCAAGGTTTAATGCTTCAACTAAAAGCCAGTTAGATGATATTGTGGAAGACTTTGAGAACTTGGATGCCAATGAGTGACAATTAGCAACAATGAGTGACAATTAGCAATCACATGATCAAATCAAGACATGTTATTTCGTGAGTCAATAAAATTATAGTTTTAAATTGTTAGTTCAAATTTCAATAATATTTTATTATTTCAGCTTACATGTTAATAACTTAATATGTTACTTTGGTATATAATCTGATCTCTCATCCTCTCTTTCTCTCTCTCTCTCTTTCATTTTCTAATCACTCTCTTCTTTGCCTCCTCAGCCACTTCGCCAGCTTGAGTTTCCACAAGCGGCAATCTTGGCCCCTTGGTTTCCGCAAGCTTGAGATCCGACAGGTCCGTAGATGGCGCCTCCTCCGGCTCCGGTCTCCTCCCACCCTCAGCTTCAATCTCAACCTCCTTGGATCATCTAGTCGCCTCCTCTATTCAGCTCGCCACTCCAGTCTCAGTCTCCACGTCAACGCCGACAACAACAGCTCCGCCTCCTTGCCTCCTTTGTCTTCCGTCTCGTCGTTCTCGGTCCTCAACACACGGCCCTTAACAGTGAGGAAGGTGAAGGGCCCAAGCAAAGGGGGTGGTGGCCGTGCCCTAGCAGCTCATGTGTTGTGCCCGCCTGGGCTTGTGCTCGTGGGTCGACAGGCACAACATGAGAACCCCATCATGCTTAACCCGGCCCGGCACAGTCACGACTAAGCCTGTGACATGGCATGCCTAGGCCGTCCCGGCACAGCCCATTGACACCACTATCATTAGAGATCCGTAGTCAAGCCATACGGAGATTGGTTAACGTTAGTTGACTCCAAAGTCCTCTGAGAAAATCATCCCGGAGATTAGCCTACTCCCTAGTACCAACGGGCGATTGACGGGCTGCCCCTATCACATCTATTGATAAAACATACAGCTATTCAGCTTTGAGGAAAGAGGCTTTGCTGGTAAAAAATCACCCCCACCATCCCTCCCGCCACACCCTTGAGCATCCAACCTGTTAGCTGATCACAAGGTTGGGAAACTACCTAGGCAGACACGCGCTATTAGTTCAATAGTAGAAAGATCAGTTCTCAAAAAATACTCTAGGCCCCTTTACAATCAGCAGATTTCGTAGTGAAAAGTTAATCGTGTATTCAGATAGCAAAACTCGAGAAAAAATATTTGCGGAATTGGAAATATACATATGGAATGCAGTAAATATTCAACGATTGAATATAAGCTATTGCATTATTAGGAATTGACATCTAATTCTTAGGAAATCTACTCTAGTTCCATTAAGGCACCCACAGTGCTACCATCTTGGACTCATATTCAGATTAATAAAACAAGAATATAACCAACTTTGAAGAGGCACATTATCTTTATTATGATGATGGACAAATTCAAGCTTAACTAGAATTTCCTAGGAAGAACAAGCAAAACCACATAAATATAAGATATTACACGTGAAGTGCACAGCTGAGAAATAGCACCTTAATGTCTGATTATAAGCATCAGGATTTGCAGCGAGTTCCTTCATGATCTTGGCAACAGAAACAACATCATTCAGCTCTCTGATATGTAAAACTGACCCAGGAGAAGGAGCAAAATCTTGAATATTTGGGGCTCCAACAACAACTGGAACAGTTCCTGAAAAAATTTCAATAAAAAACAACAAAGTGAGTATAAAATAACATCTGAGTTAGAGAAAACTTGTATTAGCCAAGGATCAATTGTCCTAACTAAGATGTGAGACTCACATAAATATAAGTTCACGAGTTATAGGGCAAAGACATTTCTTCTCACGAGCTTCATAAAAAACGTAGTACCAATACTATAACATTAAATCATATAGCACTAATGTATCATTGCAAAATTTAGGAAATAATTTCACTTCCATCTAGGACATATACCAACACCTGATACGGATATTGCAAATTCTCTAGTTAGGCTGACACATCTATGTTACTCAGTTGAAATGCTAATGAGGCAGAATATTGGAACAATGTAATCTGTTATAGAAGCATGCTTTTATCAAGGAGCATTGCTCCACAGCGCAGGACAAGCACAGAAGAGAAGTATTAATCATTAAAAAGGAGAAACCTAGAAAATATAGGAGCATAAAAATGTGATACAGAAGACAGAAACTGAACCAATTTTCATATACTGCCAAATTCTCTGAACTTTCAAACAAAAAAATATGTATGCAAAAGTGCTGAATAGCAACAACATATATATTTTGAAAAATAGGTCTCAGCAATCACTTTTTATGGTTCAACCTGCTTAGTCACAATTACTTCATAATAGTCAAGAATCAAGAAATATCAGAAAAATCTACATACCTGCAACTAAGGACTGAAAAAACTTTTCAGTTACATAGTCCTCCTCATTGGAATTTTCAAAAGCCAAGCTGAATTTGTAGCGCCTCAGAGTTTCAACCTTGTCAACTGCTATGAGACACAAAATCTCACATTTAAAGACACATCAATAAACGAATCAAACTACCACGTAAATTCACTATCAGTGCAATAACAGGCGATGCGCGGAATTAAACTGAAAAAAGAAGAAGAAAGAAAGACCTAAGTAAGAGACTTTTAAAAGAGGGTCAAAGATGTATAACAACAAAAGAAAAACTTTGAGAATAGACAATATACTGCCTTTAAAACACACATGGTATGGATAAGCTAACATAAAGTGACTAACAAAATTTCAGGAGCTGTTTGGTTTGTTCATAAGGGGCAGCTATGCCTGCATAAACCCCCTTTATACACTGAAAAAACCCTTTTCACAACCTTACGTTTGATCAAAGTAATACAAGGTGTTTGACACCCTTTATACACCCAAAAAACCCTTTTCACAACCTTATGTTTGATCAAAGTAATACAAGGGGTTTATGCATGCATAACTCCCCCTTATGCACAAGCCAAAACGGCCTTAAACAGTCTATGGAAAAAGATATTCCAACAAGGATATGATCTATTAAACACAGGTATGTAGTATCCAAATTGTCTAGCAGCAAAATGGCTAAAATAATTGAGAACTGAAAGCAAACAGTTGTGGAAGTTGTAGCTAACTTCTGAGTGAGTACTTGTTGATCTAAATTGGACACAATCACCATGTCATCCATCATAAAACCAAAAAGAATGTTGTCTTCCAACATTGAAGTCCACTTCAATATTGATAACTATGTTGAAAAACATCCATGTCTTTGAAACTACATTAGCTTGACAAACAAAGACTAGATAGTAAGTCACATGCAAGAAAAATAGACATCATTTTACTTTTATCTTGCAGACTTCACAAAAGGACTTTCTCAGGAAAGGCCTAGTTATCTACAGAATCCCAGCATATCGACTGTGGAGTCCCACAATCTTCCAATATTTACACATTCCTCCAAACAAATACAGTTGCAGCTGCAGCATCCATGCAGAGGAAGATGTAATCTTCACTCCATTTAAAAGGAATTGCAATAAAAGCTTGCACTTCACCACTCATGTATCCATCCTATTGAATAACCAAAAGAAGAGAAATAGACTACCACAGTACATTCAAGACTTGGCATGCCAAAACTTAAATTGTACTTGTCTTGATTGTATTAGATAGATAATTTGATACTAGTCATGACTTCAACAAACCATGTTCGTACCGTTTCCATTGCGGTTTCGGTGACAGCTGCCATATGAATCTATCTTAATATCCAACCTTTTGAGCATTTCAAGAGCCTGCAGACGGAAATTACGTGCTCCACAGTTTGATATGAAAGCAGCGGCAAGGGCTTCTTCAGTCTTCAGGTGCAATGGTGCCATAATGTCATACTCCGCCCATGAAAAGTAACCAACTGGTACATCTGAGGAGAGACTAGTTGTCATTATGATCTTGTACCCTCTCCTATTAATCAAGAAAGATGATCTTAGGTACTACATAGATGTGGATATACACAACACGATAAGAAGAATGCAACAGATTTCCTTGTCAATGGCTGAAAGTATAAAATACTAAAGCATGGTTGTTCCTGTCATGTCAACAACCCATTAAGTTTACAACTTACAAGTTATATAAGAAAAGGAATGTTAACCAAAGTCACCACAAAAAGACACTGTCCACATGTAGCTAGTGTCAACCCTACACGTATGCTAGGTCTGCCCTTGCTATTTACATCTAAAACTACTTGATGTCCAAACCACGAGCACAACATAGACAACTGACTCAATAAATTCACAAATTGGATAACTCCAAAAGGTAAACTAACCCAAACCAGCCATTCTTCAAAGACAAATTTACACCTCAATTTACACCACAAAAATTCCGGGCATGTTAGTTTAACAAAGGAAAAGTCTAGTCAAAAGAAACTCCTTAGCCTCATTATCACAAAACCTGCCACTAATCAGATTGATCACAATCCTCAATGGCTGAAACAAAAATGAAAAATGAGCTAGACATCTCCATAGGTGACAACTACTATCCTACCTGAACCATTTATCAACTATCAAGTATATGCAATAATTAACAGGTTACTACGGATATCTACAGCATCAGAAATTTACTTCTGTTCAGCAGCTTCTATGAAGTGGAGGAACAAGTAATTACTTGGAACCTAATAAGAATTGCAACCTCACTTAAATAAGAACCAGGATGGACATGTTTTGTTGCTGAAAAGCAGGAACTAAATCTGCAAGATGAAAAGGACATCCTCCTAGATTTTTCAACTGTGTGAGGAACTCTTGTTCCCAGTTGTCAATCAAATCATTCATTAATAATCCAACTTCCAACTTTCCAGTTGCCTCTAAACTATTTTGTCATAAAGTAGACAGGTGTCCAGTTGGTTGTATCTCTCAACTGAAGATCATGTTTTTCAGCAGCAGAGTTACAACATCCTCTGTTTCCCTTTTGCAATTTTCAAGCACAATTTGTTTTCTCATTAAGCGTATACAATGAGAACATAGACCTTGACATTCTCCAAACTTTGGTTCTTTGAAGAGTGATAGGACGAAAGATAGAAGTGTGCTACAAGGATATATTTAACTGATTTCTAGGACAAGGGGTAAGGGTTAGTAGGGTTATTTGCAAGTACCTCTGTATAAAGTTACTAAATAGCACTTAAATCAATCAAAACTACAAATAACTGCCTCCAACTCGCTTTTCTAGAACATCTAGACATTTACTCAAATACTCTTAAACAAGACACTTTACACCTTTCTTGCTCTTGCATATGGGCAAGAGTAAAACCAAAAATACAAAAAATGTCAAGAGCTAATATTTTTGTCTACCCTTATACTCTTCTCTAATCTTGTTTGCCATTATGATGGTTTAAGCACTTATATGAAACCAGTCCAACTTGAATGGATGTGGTCAAGATGCATTATGCACTATACCAAATCTTGAAAAAACAACTTTTTCCCAGGAAAACAAGTCAGCAAGAAACAAAAGCATTTGGGAAATGGATGGGTTCCAAATCAACAATTATTGCACCTATAGTGATAAATATTACATAAAACCATAATACATTCCCTCATATGTTCTTTTGCAGTGGCCTATATGTGTTACAATCATCAAGCACAATTAGTTGCATAAAAGGTGAGGTTCCAATTCTCTTAAGCAAAAAACATGAAGGCTACTCAAAATATTTAATTGTGCTTACCCACCGTCGTGCTGTAGCAATATTATTTTCAGCATAGTAGTGTGATGATTCCATTGACCGCAATACACTAGCCGTTGCCGGGTCTTTAGCAAAACCAAGAGCAGCATCAGGTACCCTATCGGCTGACTGACCAAATTTGCAGCCCACCGAGCATGAATCCCAATCCTGATACAGAATCATAATTAAAGAAAGATCACGGATATAACAATCTGCCAAAGGAGAAACTATAATGTTACAATTGCAATTGCAAAAATCAGGGGAAAAAATTTTGATGAGACAATAGGTACCATGTTGAGGTTTGACAAGCAAGTAAAATTGACACTATAAAAGTATGACTCACTATTATGCAAATATTCAATACTAACTTATACTTCACGTTAATCATAAGTTGGCTTCAGTTACAGATTTTTTATGATCGAAATTATACATTGCAATGACGTGTGTTGGCTACGGCCCTTGAGTAGCTCGAGTGGTTAGTACCTGGTGGTGGTAAGGGTTGGTCTTGGGGTCCAATCCCCAAGCCCCCAATTTATTAGAAATGTAGGTCATTTGCCCCCTTAAGCCAGGGTAAAAAAGGCTTAATTAATCAAAAAAATAAAAGAGGTGTGTTGGCTCCCTGAAAAAAAGAAATTCAGAATTATTCAAGATGCTTTCATGGAGGAATAAAATCCATTGGGAACAATAATCACCAACAGTGGCTTAAAAGCTATTAAGAACAAGTACGGTTCTCTAGTTCCATGATAAGTAGGTTCAACAGTGAGACTACACTAACATTTATTTGCTTTAAAACAACAAAGAGTTCATCAAGAGGAAGGCCAGTTTCAGATTGTTTCCTTAAATGAAACAAAAATTCTCATTGAACAAATACTTCGTCAAGCAGATATTCATGGAAGCCAATAGCAATCAACTTTAGATAAAGTTGGTCTAAAAAACGGTAACTCATTTACTTTTTTTGTCTTCTAACATGACTCATCAACAAGGAAAAAACTAATCCAAGTATGGCAATTGGTTGAATACAGTCACGTCAATATGAATTGCATGCCCTGAACTTAATCTAACTTGCAAGCAAATCAAAGCTACAAGAGCTGAGCCCGCCAATAAGTCCATAGCCTTAGCCCTACATACTGCCACGGGCAGATACTATCGTGCTGGTAAATTACTAGCACAATTCCAATATCAGCAGAGAGCCTGTATTAATACATGTATTAGCTCAAAAGAGATTCATGCTTCTGGAATTAAGTTTGTGCCCCGGTGCCGGCAAGACTCATGCTGACAAGCACGATATGTTTCGGCCGAAGACCGGCACCACCTGTGTCACCGACACGGTTATCCTTGCTAGATGCCTAAAGCCTCCATCAAGTAATTATCACTAAGCTAAAAGAAAACGTGACAAGATTCTATGCTCTCAATCAGGTAAGATACTGTAGTAATGAGATGCCAATAAAGTTTGAATAAAAGCTAAAACAAAGATCTATTTTGACATAAAGGTGAAATTGGAAAAGAGAATAACCCTTAGAAAAATCTTCAAGCCATCTCTTTTAATTAACTTTGGGACGCATAAGCGTAAAATGGAAAGCATAAAGTAGAGGAATGGGGAAACTCTTTCAACTTATATAGGGCACATTCCGGGTTGGCACATCTTCGAGCTTTCCTATGAACCATGTCATCTCTAAAGCGCCAAATTCCAACTATCCAATTTTTCGAGTTAGGACCAAAAGTGGATTACCAGCACGGACCAAAATATAAGGCCAATCTTTGTGGTTAAAGTCCAACAAATTTGAACTACATAGCTTTTCAGTATGTCAAGTCAAGCGACAAGAACCAAAACTGAAATTGAAAATCCTTGACACATACTCTGCGCAAATCAAAGTCCATTTGACCGAGAGGTTCTCAGACCACGTCAAAAGTTTCATCATCCTAACCATCCCAAGAAAATCAAGATCGTCGTGGGCTCTATTCCGTACACATAACTCCTTTACTAGATATGTTTCTTCACAAAAAACTCAGCAACTAGTGCATTTGTTTCAACTAATTTTTCAAGATTACTGATGCTTTGCTATGAAAAGAAAGCATGCCATGCCATATAGAGAAACTTACACCGATGCTACTACCTTTCAAGGTAAAATATCTTCATTGTAAACTTTATCACCTCCAAATAATCGTGTCATCTCCACCATAACTCAAGTTCAAGCTTCAGCTTTGGCCAATCTCAAAAAATAAGTTTCAAACGTTTCAAGAGTTCAGCCAGGATTTCTATGATTCTGGTTTCGGTTGTGTCACGATAGAAAAGTATCATGATTTGGAGAAGAAAGACCACAAGCTTAGGGCTTGCATCCAATCGCAATGATGGAGATAGCCGAACTGTAAATGTTTAGGTGATTGACACCATTTATCTTGCGGATTACATGACACTAAGGAAACCCCAAATTAGACAATCAACAAGAAGTTTAATTTATGAATATCTCAAATTATGAATGAGATAATTGATAGTTGTATAGGGTACGTGACCAATAAATAATCACCTACTCGACATATTATATGGTCAAGAGCCAAGAACAAAGATTTCAAACTAGATCACCTCATTAGGTTTCAATCATTCATGACATCAAAATTGAAGTGACAAATTGTTTAACTATGCATTCTCCACCTCAAGGATAGCAATATGTAATTCTTATCACCTGTTTAGAAACAAGGTCTTGCTTACTACATCTCCATCAGTAACAACTAAGTTGTTAATTGATTGAGATTATCAATCAATTTATAACCCTCATAGGGCAGTGCCATAACAATTCACTATGCATGCCCTGACTAATTAAGTTATCACTGTAATTGTCAATAAGAAAAGAAAAGGGGAGGTCAGATGATTTTGAAATCTTTGCTACTAAGGATGCACTGCTAATTAGGGTTTTATGTACAGCATAAGAGTTCAATTTATTGACAAACAAAAGCCTTTTCAAATGTTAAGCATTAAATTATTTTAAGAATCAAACTAATTAAGCTTATCAGCACTCCAATTACGGTAACATGTAATTCATTTTAAATACTCCATTTTCCATGTGAAAATGGAGTGAAGTTGGAGGTTTGAGTAGCTCAAGTGGTAGTACCCATGTGCTCCAAAGGGTAGGTTTCAGAGTCAAATCCCCAAAAAGCCACCAATTTATGGGATAAAGGCGCATGGCACCTTTATGGAGAAGCCCACAGTTGATGTGTGTGACATTTGCAAGCGATCAAGCTTGGTGGACTGGTTGCGGCTTACGACACAAATGGTGGCAACGATGCAAATGCAGGTAGACCCAATGGGAGTGAGCATAGCATAGAACACAGGAAGATGGCTACAATGCAGACGACTCGCAATAGATGTAGTATGTAGGAATTGCCCCCCTAAGCCAAAATAATAGGGTCAACTAATAATAAATTTTAAAAAATGCTTATGTAATCTTGTCATCATCCTGTTTTATAACTTCTATAAGCACGTTTTGGCCTAAAAGTTTAGCATTTCATCACTCCACCAGGGCAAATTTCAGTTTGGTTCCTCAAGCAAAATTTTAAACCGTTGTTCAGCTTTGCATTAATTGTTCTATATGCTCTTATTGGGAATGGACACTACAATACAATTGAAAGATTAACTACAAAGTTTGGAGGAAAATGGTACCAGCTCAGCTCATGACGGCTATTTAGAAGCAAGATAAGCCTAAACTTCACGCAGAAGCATCCTGACAGGTGTTAAAAGTCTGAAAACATGCCCCGAGTTGATAGATGCTCATAACAAAAACTTCACATTCTATGCAACTCCAACTAACCGATGCGATACTGCTATCACCATTGGCAAACTTAACAAAATCCTAAAACCAAATGCAAATAGAAACAGAACAAAGTACCACCGAAAAAATAAGAAGGCAGCCAACCTTATCCAACCCGAACACCACGACAGGGTCCTTACGGAAATCCCTAGAGTAGGGCACGGCGTCCTCCCTCTCCAACCACTCCTCGCACTTAACCTCCTCCTGGTCGAGGCCCTGCTCGACGCCCACACCAGGCCTCGAAGAAGACGACGAAGGGGAGCTCCGATAGAAGGAGGTGGTCCAGTGCTGGACGGCGGCGGCGTTCTTGGCCATGTCAAGGCGGCCAAGGAAGGCTATCTCCGCCACCACCACGAGCCCCACGAAGAGAGGGAGGAGGCCCGACCACCGCTTTCCCCTGGGGGCCTGCGATCTTAACCCCATCAATATAGATCGACCAATCGATCGGTATCCAAGACTAAAACCTAAAACCCTCTACTCTCTCAGCTCTGGCGACTCCCTAGGAGACCGGAAGAAGGGAAGCTTTGCTTATAAAAGTCAGGTGGCCGCCTGAAATCTTAATTAGTTGTTGTTGGGTAGAATGGGAGCAGCAGTAGCACCTAATCCAAATCTCCTCCTAATATAGTTGACTCCATCAAGTGCTGTTTTTTTCTTCTTTTCTTTTCTTTTTATTAGAGATTGATTCGGCCCATTTACCACACCACCGGTGCTAAAGTGCTAACAACCTGAGCTGCTGCTGTAAATGTTGGTAGGTCTATTATTGTTCGCGAGTTCTTCATTAAGGTAATTAGTAATTAATAGGGACAATATAAATCTACAATCATGTGCTGCAATATAATTGTTCGTTAGTTCTTCAATTATTAGGGACAATTAGATATCTACACCTAAAAAACCTCTTAGTCCTTTCTGAAATCTTCATCTTTATGAACATATTTCGATATTGTATGCAATTGTAGCGAACATGTTGCATGCATTATTGCGGTTTGAACCTAATGGCGATAATCGAAAGGACATATTTATCTTTTTTTTCATCCATTGTTGCATATATTGGGGTGTCCAAATGAGTCGGCCCGGGCCGGGTTGGAGGTAATACCCGGTCTGGCCCTGGTAATCATCTGGACCGGGCTGGGCCAATACCGGGCCCAAAAGGCCTTCCACCGGTCCGCTCCAGTATGGCCCTGCCCGGCTTAAAGACCGGGCCGAACCCGATCCGGTTAGTTTAAAAAAAAAAAAAAGGGGCTGGCGTGGTCGACGATGATCGGAGAAGGGAGGACCGACGAGGTGAGGAGATAGTGGTGAGACTTGGCCAGCCGAGATCTGGATCGAGGACGGCGAGGTGAGGAGGTAGGTGGCTGGATCGGGGCCGGCGAGGTGAGGAGGTAGATGACGAGGTGGTTGGATCGGGCAACCGGCAACCAGCTGGCTGGATCGGGACGATCGGCGACAAGGTGGAGCTGGAGGGAGAGACCCGAGACCGGGATCGAGCCCTCTAGTTGCAGCTCCGACTCCGATCCAGCTCCGACTCCGCTTCGTCCCTCGATCGCGACCGTCTTCTAAGGGGATCGGGTGGATCGGGGCGACCGGCGACGAGGTGGCTGGATCGGGGCGATTGGTGATGAGGTGGAGCAGGAGGGAGAGACCTGAGACCGGGATCGAGACTGGTGAGGTAGGTGAAGCTTGGGTACGGCGAAGAGGTCGGTGAAGCTTGGGCACGGCGAAGAGGTCGGGGATCGGGCGGAGTGGAAGCCAATGGAGGTTGGAAGAGAGATGGGCTTGACAGGGCCGGCGTCAGTGGAGGTGGAGCTTGGCGGGGCAGCATCAATCGATGACGGGGAGGCTGCGGAGCCTCCTCATTTCCCGCCTCCGCCGGTGAAGAGCGGCGACGCATCCGCCCCGTCGAGGTCCAAGGACGGCTTGGTGGACCCCCCCCTCCCTCCCCCCCCCCCCCCCGAAGCAGGGACGACAAACCCTCACCGAGAAGCTGCAAGAGAGAGAGAGAGGCCTGGCCTTTAAAACCCCGACCGGGTCGGGCCGGGCCGGACCGGGTTTTTGACCAAGGGGCCTTGGTCTGGCCCTGAACCCGGATCAGCCCGGTCCAGCAGGGCCAACACCCCCGCCGGACAGGGCTACGGCCCTGGGACCGGACCCATACCAGGGCGGGCCATTTGGGCTTTTTGGACACCCCTATGCATATAAACATGAATAATAAAACAAAAACATCGATGTTGCTTGAATCATCTCTAGTTTGCAACGAGACTGAGCTATGCTTTATGATCCATTTTTATTCATGGTGGTCACTTGAACATCGAAATCATATGAGCCTCCTTTGTAAGTGATTCTTATTCAAAGAAGGCCTTTGTAAGTGATTCTTATCCAGAGAAGAGAAGGCCCTTGTTTATTATCATTCTGTAATCCATATCTGGTTCTTGATACATTCTCCTTTGGGAAGCAAAGGAGTTTATTAGTTTAGTCTTCCATTCTTTTTATTTAGGAATTCTTCATGTGTCTTTGCTATTTTAAGTCTCTTTCACTTCGGTTTTTTTCTTATCTTTGTTTGCATTTGGTTTCATGTTGTTCGCAAGAGATATCGTCTAAGCAGAAAAGCAAACACTATTTGACACTAATTAAACAATGACAAGAGTTCTCCACTCCTTTGAACCGTAACAGAAGTATCAGAAATTATTCCGGTCTACGATGAGAATTATAGTAGTTCTACTTCTAGGATATATGAAAATTCTAGTGTTCTTGATCTTGTATTTTCTTTCTCTTTCTTTCTCTGTGCCTTTTATATATCTTCATCAATAATCGCTTCAAAATGCTAGAATTGACCCAACGAGCTGCCCTGCATGACTGCCTACTCTGCCAAGAATACGTCCTTAGTGTAGTGCCCAACAAATCAGTTGTCCAAGCGACACCTATAGCCAAACTAGGTGGGCACCAATGCCATCTGTCACGAGTAACCACCACCCTCACTACTCTCTCTCTCTCTTAACCACCCTGTTAGTTAAAATAATGGCTAACCAATCAATGATTGTCATGTCAGTGTAATAAATATGGCCGACAAACTTTCAAAGGCTAATGAACGATGACGTTCTAAAGTAAGCAAAAGATCATCGCCCAAAAGAAAGAAACTATTACTTGAGGACGATGATGATCTTAGCAGAAGTAAGTTATCGACCATGAACGATGATGGTTTGAAGACAAAACAAATGTCAATTAAGAACGATGAAGATAGATGCAGGAAGAAAATATCGACCAAGAAGGGCGATGTAGCAACAATAGGAAAGCAATCTCCATCGGCCAAACCATGAAGAAAGGAACAGTGTAACATCAGAGAATGTGGGACACGCGACACATCAAGAGTGAAAGACGGAAGATCACGGAAAACGTGTTAAGTAGGAGTTATCCAACTGCTCTAGTATAAATAGTCTTCTTCTTTCACCGTGTAATCTCTCTCGCAAATCAAACACACAGAGCCTGCGCTCCTGGATTTCTTACTGTTTTCCAGAATGTTTCCTGTTCATGTAAGTTAGTTTTACTCAATAAAATCATTATGTTTCCTCAACGTTTAGTCTTTCTTTTCTACATAATGTAGTTTAGATTACTGTTCTTAGATGGATAATATAATATTATGTTTTGTGATGTTTTCTTCATCGTTTTCTTTTACAGACTTCTTTACTGTTTTCTGTAGAATAAGTTAATTAAGGAGTTTTCATATCTTAATCTAGATTTAAATTTAGCAATAGAAAATATATTTCATCTGATTTAGTAATTTAGGATGATCTTTATTGCTTTCTAGATTAAAATATTAGTTTTAGACGATTTCTTATTTACAGTAGATTAAATTAAGATTAACTTAGGTTTATCATGATAATTGGTTTTATTAGATTATTTAATTAGATTCAATCCAGATTTCTATTTAACTTGACACCTTTGTTCGAACGTAGTTTGAAGGAGTTGGACTAAACCACAGTCTCCTGATTCTTGAGTGTTAGGTAATTTTGACATTGATTATTTGACCGGACAACGGTTAAATTTCCACGCTAACACAACCCATAACAACCACTCCACACTACTCCCTTACATCTGGCTTCATCTCAATCGCATGATATCTTATAACATAATTTGAATCAGACATCGTCATTCGTCTAATAGAATGCACTGAATCTTATATAATAGATGGACGAATTTATTAATTTTTCATTATATGGTAAATTCTTTCTCAATGACTTGTGCCATTCTCGTGCATTGGCCTATTGCTTAAACTGGCTTCCCAAATTATCCTGACATTCTCGCAAAAAATTCATTCTTCGACTTTTGTCCCTCTTCACGCTATCTTCCTCATCACTCTCTCATCACTCTCTTTGCTTCTTTAATGGTCATAATCGAAACCATCGTTCCTCATTCATGTGTCATCCATCGGTGCCACTCACTTTTTTGGTTTACAGCTGCCTCCATGTGGTTTTCAGAAGTGGTTTTTAGAATATACTAAAATTTGGTCAAATCCATATCCTTTTCGGCGTCTAATGAGAGCCGCATAAATGTTTAGATGCCTTTTCAAAAGGGTGCGTCTATCTACACCGATCAAATGACTAAGGACATCGCTCAAATTTTTTTTCTAATAATGCCAAAAATACCCTTCATACCAATGTCTTAAATACCCCTCTTAAATATCCAAATGTCTTTCTTCATCCTTTTTCTTTAAGTTTTTGCTAAGGACACCCCAGCCATGGATATCATCTCCTACATTCATCATCTCCTTATAACTCTCCATCATCTGCTTCCCTCTAAGCCCTAACGATCAATGTCTTCATCGCCTCCATCACCACCTCCATTACCCTACATTGTCTTCCTCCCCAACCTCCCACTATCCATCTAATCCATGCGAAGGCGAAGCTCTGAGAAGACCTACGGGAGAAGGTGCTCGAACTAGAGAAGATGCTATGGGACGCGGTAGTCGGAGAGAACGCCTCTGGTGAAGAAGCATCTGCAGAAGACGCCTCTGGAGAAGACGCCTCTCGGATAGCTTTGGTACTCGTTTTTCTTTCCCATTGGCATAGTTCAGTTTTTAAAAACCGAATTACTGTTTTTGTTTCGATTTTAATAAATCGAACCTGTACGGTTTTTAAAAATCGAACTTGTGATCTATTCAAAGCAGTATTCGGTTGTATATCTGGTTTTTAAAAATCGAACTTATAAAAGTATGTTCGCTTTTTAAAAGTCGATTTATATTCGGGTTTAAAAACCCGAACCTGTGCCTAATGTTCGGTCTTTAAAAACCGAACCTGTGCCTAATGTTCGGTTTTAAAAAACCGAATCTGTGCCTAATGTTCGGTTTTAAAAAATCGACAATTGTCAATTCACTAACATTCTTTGTTAATCCAGATATATGCTTCTACCGCCGATAGCAATGTTGGAACTGCTATAATACGAGATTTTACTGAGGCTTTCACGACTCCTATGGTATATTTGCTAACTTAAAATCATCATGTTATCTAGGCAAGTACCCTGATTATTATGCTTTCTTACTGCCTACCAGATCTTTAGCTCCCTGCCAACTCTTATCCAATGGGCCCAATAAGTCGGAAGGCAGAATGGGCTTGTAATTGTGATCAAACACTCCCAGACGGGTGGAAATAAAAAGCCAAGGCTCATCTTGGCATGTGAGCGTAGTGGCGAATACAGAAACACAACAAAGTACGGAGTGAATAAGCATGGGATAGATATTAAGGGCCGAAAAATTAAGAAGAGAGATACCAGTACAAAGAAATGTGGATGCCCATTTAGACTTTAGGGAGTGAAGCTCTCTACTGGCGACGAATGGATGTTGAGAGTGACATGTGGGGTGCACAATCATCCAAGTGCACGTAATTTGGAGGGGCATTCGTATGCTGGTAGGTTATCCTCCAAAGAGAAAATTATGACGGATGATTTGTCAGGAAGTTTAGTGAAGCCAAGAGAGATATTGAATACTATAAAGCGGAGAAATCCGCATAATGTCTCTACGATGAAGCACATATACAATGCACAGCAAAAACATAGAGTTGTTGAGAAAGCGGGGAGATCCGAGATGCAGTCTCTCTTGGCCCATCTGAATGATAGTGGGTACGTGGAGTGGCATACAAGCGATGATTCTTCCTTTTGCGTCCAGAGCATATTCTGGGCACACCCTTCATCTGTGGAGCTGTTGCGTGCCTTTCCGGAGGTCCTCATCATGGATTGCACGTACAAAACAAACAAGTATCGACTCCCGCTTCTAGAGATAGTTGGAACTACATCAACGGGTCTCACATTTGCATCGGCCTTTGCATATCTTCATTCTGAGTCGAAGTCTACCTTTGTTTGGGCACTAGATAAGCTGAAGAGCCTGATGGATGGGTGTATGCAGCCGTGCGTCATTGTGACAGATAGAGACTTGGCATTGGTTGATGTTGTGCACCATGTCTTCCCGACTGCTAAACACATGCTATGCAGATGGCACATCAGCAATAACATCATGGTCAATTGTCGTAAGATGTTCGAAACATTGGATAAGTGGAATTCATTCATGTCTTGCTGGCAGATGGTAGTAGAGTCCCCTACCGTGGAGAAATATATCGAGAATGTGTAGTTTATGGAGCGCACTTTCCTCGCATATCCAAATGCCATTGCATATCTCAAGAATTCATGGCTGAATGGGTACAACGAGTCATTCGTTGGTGCGTGGGTAGACAACTACATGCATTTTGGGAACACAACTACAAACAAGGTTGAGAGTGTACATGCGAAGCTGAAAAAGCATCTTGGAGCATCTAATTGCAGCTTTGACACATCATGGGCCACGATACATGCGTTGCTTGAGCTCCAACGCACAAGCATCTTGGCTTCTTTTGAGAAAAGCAATCATATGGTGCAGCACAAACTCAAGCCGATGGTATTTAGAGAATTGCGGGGTTTCATGTCACATTATGCACTCGAAATGGTTCACACCGCGGCGATAAATGCAGAATTTGTAGGTCCGGACGAGGCCGCTTGTGGCTGCCAATTGCGGCGTATCCATGGATTGCCATGGGCCCATGAAATTGCTGGATATAAACTAGAAGGCCATGCTATTCCTCTAGAGTGCATACATCCCCATTGGAGGAAGCTTGACCTGACGTGCACCCCCGTTAAGGTTGATCAAACGCTCAAGCTCACAAGTGAGTATGATACTATCTCCCGCAAGTTCGATACCGTTGATAACCTTGGTAAGTTGCACATAATGAGAAAGCTCAAGGAGTTGGGTGTGCCGGAGTCTACCTATATCCTTGAGCCGGAAGTGAAAGTGAGCACACATGGTCGTCCGAGTGCAAAACAAAAGAAGGTTGAAGCCTCCACAAAGCGTGATCCATCCGCATTCGAGTATGTCTCATCACAAACTAAAAATGAAATTCAGATAGATCCTACTTCCGTACCTACATCAAAGGGCAAAGTAAAGAAAGAGAAGAAGGCTAAACAAAAAGTGGTCCGGTCTCAAACACAAAAGGCTCCAAATGCAGTCTACGGATTGTATATAGGACATTTCCCGGCTGAGTTGGGTCTGTACATTGAGCATATCATTGATGTGAAGGCGGATGGGAATTGTGGCTTTAGAGCAATTGCCGGTCTCATGAACCTAGGGGAGGATAATTGGGCCCAAGTGCGAAGGGACCTGCTTGGTGAGCTGCTAGCTCACTCCGAGTCGTATGTTGGCATGTATGCGGAGAGGGAACGAAGTGTTACGGAGCTCAAAGCGAGACTGGCCTATTATTTGGACTACCCTCCGGAAGAACATTGGATGACTATGCCCGACATGGGTCCTCTCATTGCCTCACGATACTCTGTAGTGCTTATTCACATCTCGATGCTCCAGTGCCTGACATTTTTGCCGCTCCGGAGTCCGTCGCTTCCAAAGCCCATGCGGACAGTCATTGCACTTGGTTACATGCCGGGCCACTTTGTCATGTTGCGTCTACGGCATGGATGTCCTATGCCACCTGTAGCCCATACCTGGATTAGAGCTCATTCAGGACTTGCTGAGGGTTGGTGCGATTATCAGACCGAGATTGACCATTTCCTCCATATTGTGCCGTCAACAGTTGCGACAAGGGAGACGATTGATATCGGTAGTGACTCGGACATTTGAGACACATGCATATGTAAGACTTGTTTATAACTACTCATTATTTCTAAATTATTTATGATCTAATTAAAAGTTACTAAGTTACTTTGTCTCAACTACAGGTTTGATGATGTATGGCCACGACGGTTTACTTGGCATCAACGCTTTGGTCATGTATTGAAAAAATATGAACGGATTTGAACGGATTTGGTGGCGTAGTGTATTACACTTGTGTTATGTATTTCAATTTCGATCCAGGAATATTTGGATAGTGCTAAAGTGTTGAATTTAATTGAATGTGGGACGTCTTTGTATTTGTTATGTAAGCAGTGTGCTCATCTAAACACAAGGGAGGTGCTGTCCAATTTTTTATTAACCATGCCAATTCTATATCTATTACCATTTAAATGTACTTGGTATAGCTTACGAAGAGAGTTGCATCGATTTCGAGCCAAAAGATATCAATTACACAGAATCAGCCTTGTTCGGATCGATCCATACCTTTATTGGATCGATCCAGAAGATGTGGATCGATCCAAACCTACAATAGATCGATCCAGAAACCCTTTCCAGAGAGCCATGACTCTTTGTTACGTTTCGGATCAATCCAAACCTTTATTGGATCGATCCAGAAGCCCTTTCCAGAGAGCTGGAAGATAAATGTGGATCGATCCATTATAGAGTTGGATTGATCCAATGTGTGACAGAGAGTCACGACTCTCTGAAAAGCCGTTTGGATCGATCCAATAAGGGTCTGGATCGATCCAATGTGTGACAGAGAGTCACGACTCTCTGGAAAGCCGTTTTGGATCGATCCAATAAGGGTCTGGATCGATCCAATGTGTGACAGAGAGTCACAACTCTCTGGAAAGCCCTTTTGGATCGATCCAATAAGGGTCTGGATCAATCCAAATAAGGTTGAATCTGTATAATTGATGTCTTTTGGCTCGAAATCGATCCAAATAAGGCATATTTCGATTTTTAAAAACCGAACTTATCTGTTATAGGTCAGTGACCTTCAAATAGCTGACGAGCAAAACCTGTACAACACATCTTATGTCATTTAAAAAACATCCCACATTATACACATCCCACATGTTAACATTAGTGATGAAACATAGGATAAAAACATCTTACATCAACTATAAGTCAAAATATCAACTACAAGTCTCAAAACATCCCACATACAAGTCTCAAAACAACATATATTTTTCTGTCAGTTGTCCCTTGTTCCGTTTCCTCTCCCTCATCCTCCTCTTTCGCTTCCTTGGTTCCGATAATATCGTCTGTGATCGCCGCGACGTCCATGCACGATGGCACTAATCTCGTGCATTCGACCCTTGAGCTCTTCGGAACTCAAGTCTGCGTCGTGAGCAACAGTGTCATCAACGATCACCATAATACGGGCAATCTGCAATTGAACAAATAGAAAGTATCATACTTGTGTCAAAAAGTACGTTCGAGCTTAATATTCACTTACTATAGCAATCGGATCATGTGGAGGCCGATTGGGTCGACTTGAAGGTGATTCAAGGTTTTGTACCCTCACATGGGAGATGGTTCTATACCATCCCATATATTCTGGCACGCACTCATGTGGGGTCCGGGCTACTTGGGCATTCCTTGCTGCCCTAATTGTGTGATCAGTCCACCGCTTCCAAAACCCCTTTTCGAAGTTGTATATCCTCGAATATCCTCTTCCACACTTTCCGGACGCCACAAATTGATATGCGGGTGGAATTGGTCCATTCGGTATAATTTGCACAAGCCCGAACTGACGAAGAACCTTATCAGGATGATACGGTTCGACATGCTCCTTGCCATGCAATGTGCCATAGAAGAAGGTGATGTCTTCATCAGAAAATTGGCCCCTGCGATCAGCATATGGATCCCATTCCACCTACAAACAATGCAGAAAATGAAATCAAATCTTATATAAAAAAAAACACAGCTATAACTGACAACTCACATCCTCCTCCATCAGTTCATCCAATTTCTCACGCATTTCTATGACTTTAGTGGCATAGTTACCACCACTTCTGTTAAGGACCCATAGTCGCACGCGTGGCTGGTCCGGCGTAAAACTGGGATTGCGGCTGCATGACACAATTGTCGGCAGATGATCATATGTCCAGGCCTGCACGAAATTAACAACAATGAAGATAAACAGTCATATAAGTATAGAGTATTAGAAAAATAGATGCATATCAATAAGTGATGTATCTTACCTCCAGTAATGTAAGATACCCACCTATTTGTTTTGTGGCCCATCTACTGGCGGTCCCCAGATGTCGATATAAGTATGCCAATGCTGCAGCCCCCCATGCGTACCGGCTAGCCCCACTCACATGTTTGAACGCAACAAGGTATCCCACATGTACCTTATCCGTCGACTTATCACATAAGAGTGTGCAGCCTATTAGGAAAAGCAAGAACGCCTTCACTGAACATCTGATGCCGACCTTTTCAATCGTGCATTCATCCCTAAGCCAGTTTAAACTAACTGACCCTTTGCTATCTTCCAACTGCTTATAACAATTCTGATAGTGGACCCCCAGCTCTTCACACATCAGCTGCGCTGCCTTCCTAGTCTCCATCTTGTGCAGCTCTACAGCTTCTCCCTCCACAGAGATGCCTAGGATGGTCCTCACATCCGCAAGCGTGATGGTCATCTCCCCGCAAGGTAGGTGGAAGGTGTTCGTCTCCGGCTGCCACCTCTCAACCAATGCAAACACGATCACCTTGTTGATCGTAGGATATGTGCAATCGACGAGCGGTCCTAGTCCCGAAGAGTCGACAACCATCCTAAATTCATCGGACATTTTGCTTGCCCAGTGTTTGACCCTATGCGTGTGGATGATGCATTTCAGGGGGCCACGTTCCTATATCATGACAAGTCGATAAGAAATTCACTCCATGATGATCATACTAAAAAAAAAAATAAAACTCAAATGAAAACAGTAGTCCAGAACTATACCACTCCACGCCATATGCGGTATGCGACATGGGACCTGAACATCGTAAGGACCGTCTCATCTTCTGGTCCGCCAGGGATGGGGCACCTTGTATCAAACTCATCCTCATCCGCTTCCTCATCGCCACCCTCGTCACTGTGCTCACCACCACCCCCATCAGTTTGTTCCTCTGCCTCAGCTGTCTCCTTACCTCTTCCGTCATATCCTTCGGCATGTTCCTCTTCCTCAGCTTGTTCCTTACTTCCTTCCTCACTCAAGTCTTCGGCATGTTCCTTTGCCTCGGCTGGCTCCTCACTTCTTCCCTCATGACCTTCTTCGGCTTGTTCCTCTGCCTCAGCTGGCTCCGTACTTCTTCCCTCATAACTAGCCGTCTGTCGCCGCCTCTCAGATGCCGTGGGTGGGTTTCGGCGTTTACTTGTTGGAGCGGTCGACGAGCTCTCCCCAAGAGCTGTCATTTCAACTGTAGAACATAATTGGTTTAGAAAATACACATCCACAACGATAGAGAACAAAAGGAGAGAAGTATAGTCAAGATCTCTCAGTTAAGTTCGGCTTTGAAAAGTCGGACATGATCGGCTTGTAAAAGTTGAAAAACAACCCAACATTCGACTTTTTAAAACCGAAAATAATAATAACAACCTCGACTTCTAAATACCGAAAACCAAACATGATTTCAACTTTTCATAACCGAAACATAATGGAAATCCGGATTTGTAAAATTGAAGACATACCAAATATTCAGATTTTGAAAATCGAATCAGATGAATGGTAAAAAATTTATAGATGAGTACCTTTCTTCGCGATTGCGGCTGCCTCAGCTGGCTTCTTACTTCTTCCCTCATAACTATCCGTCCGTCGCTACCTCTCAGATGTCGTGGGTGGGTTTCGGCGTTTATTTGTTGGAGAGGTCGACGGGCTCTCCCCAAGAGCTTCCATTTGAACTGTAGAACATATTTGGTTTAGAAAATACACATCCACAACGATAGAGAACAAATTAAATCAATGTTCGGATTTTTAAAATCGAAGAATGCACAGATGAGTACCTTTCTTTCTGATTGCGGCTGTCAGTTTGGAGGGCCTCTTCGACATCTTGGCTACCGTCCGATGGGGTCTTGAAGGGGCCAAGTACGAGGACGAAGAAGAAAGAGACGAAGCGGCGGAGCGGCGGAGCACCGCGACGTGAAAGGGGAGGATCCGGCGGAGCTTGAAGGGGGAGAGCTGGTGGCGAGATGAGGGGGTAGTCCGGGGAGGCGATGGCGGCGCTTGATGAGTGCATGAAAGTACACTCTAAACAACCTTAAAACCTTCTCAATTGCTATATCTTCACTACTTTTATACTTTTATGTGCTTCATATAGTTGTTTGGAAAATGCAGGAAATTGAAGCTAAAAGAAGTTGAAAAGATTACATGGGTCAACTTGAAAGATTAAACTGTACCTGCTCATGAAGAACCAGATGATGTGCCATATATGGTTGGAAAGCTCTTGAAGTCTATTTTCTGTAGAATTTTACGGTTCGTGATTCCGAGTTTCTTAAAGGAAGTTACAACATTTTTCGTATCAGTGCGCAGTGCTGAGTGAATAGTGACGGTCGACCGTCAGATTTCACGGTCGACCGTCGCGCTCAAAAATCCTCACGGTCGACCGTCAAATCCTCACGGTCGATCGTTGAGCCCGAAAATCCTCACGATTGACCGTCAGATGCTCACGGTCGACCGTGGCATCGACCGTCAGCCTCTGTCAAGGAAAATACTTCGCAGGGTCGATGCGAAGATCGACCGCAGCTTGTCAAGGAAAATTGTGCACCTCACGGTCGACCGCCAGATCAGCCAGGGGCGTATAACGGGTTTAAACTTAACCCGAGTTTGCTAATTCTTGGAACCTATAAATAGGAAACTTAGGGTTACTCAAAGGGGAGTTCTTGGACGTTTTTGGAGGCTTTTTCTGGACATTTCCCAAAGGAAGAAGATGAAGACATCTCCATCCATGGCCGAGTAATCCGCGGGCATGGCGGACGGATGATCTAGCGAGGATTAGGGTTTCTTCTCCAACAATGGTTCATAGTGTTTAATCTTCATTGTTAAACTCTTTTCTATGTATTGGATCTTCAAATATTATTTTCAGATTATAGATTTCTATGTGGATGATTAATATTATGAATCCAGTCATGTTTCTTTCATGATCTTATAATCCCATAGTCTTCTCTTTTGATTCTCCTACCGAGTCTTGCGAGACCTTTGCTGCACGTTGCCTATAGTGACAGCCGGTATCGTGTATTCTTAGGCTTGGGTTGGATGAAGTTAGAGCTATAACAAGGAAGAATCAATCATAGGAAGAGACATTTATATTTTATCACATTCATAATTCTATATCTTCCGGTTAAGGTGATTGGGATGTGAATCCCTTAACTGAGTATTATATGAACCATTGAGAAGAGAAGAACCTAAATCCGAGTGACGTGATTCCTGAAGCCTAGCCTCATTCAAATCTTGATTTCTTTCGTTAACTTTATCTTATCATCACATCTTCGATCTATTTTCTTAACTCTTACGCTCTTGATTGTTTTCGATATATTGTCATCTGTGTTTCTGGATCTTTCCTGCTTGTCTCTCTGTGGGTTCGACCTCTCTTATCCTATACTGCACCGCGACCGCTGTGCGTGACACATTTGAGCGACATCAGCGCTTGAAGGGGATCGGAGAAAGGGGACCAAATGAGAGCGGTGTAAGGGTAGTTAAGGGAGAAACTTAAAAAATAGGCGGTGTAGATAGCATTTGTGCTGGATTTCAAACTAAATTGCGGTGTACTTAGAAAAGGCGGTGTCCTTAGTCATTTAGGTGGTGTCGATAGACGCACTCTTTCCAAAATGCCATCATTCTACTTAATTAGATTCCTTCTCGCATGTATATCTTTAAAGTGTGACATTATTGCATCTTTCATCTTCCTCTTTGTACCTCATATCGACATTATTCTTCAAAATCATTTTCTAATCCTCCGTTCTATTTTCCTCTTACCACCATTACTCCACCTTGCTTCTTGTTTCTTCTTATTCCTCTTGATTTTTGTTAACATCCTTTCGACCATGGTGTGCATATTCGGTCATCAAAGCGTCATCATTCCACTTCTTGTTTCGGCAGAGTGGCACGTCTATAGTGACGGCCCAACAACGGTGTCAGAGTTGTATGGCCACCACCCTCCCATTTTGATGGGAGAGCTGCTACTCGCTCCGGGCCGGTCTGAGTTTTTCTGTGCTCAAGGTGGAAAATAAAAGTACGGTCCAATATCTTCTAAAATATATAATTTTTTTTCACTTCGAAAACAAAATTTAAGAAAAACATATATTATTAAAAAAAAGAAGTATAACACTGTAACTCATCAAATAGAAAAACCACTTTGTCACACCAAATATAATCTACCAATCTCAATACAATTTAACAAAATAATATACTAGATTCAAATGAAAATAGAAAACTTACAAAAATCAAATCTGTATATACTGAAAAATCAATCTTCTTGCATAAACCAGTGTTTTTAACACTCCAATTCTCCTCGTTTATATGAAGAACCAAAAAGTGAAACAAAAGAGTATCTGTAATGAGTGCTAAATAAACCCTTGCTCTCAACGTCGCATCATCGTGGAAACAAACTCAATTTATGCTAATGATAAATACAAAAAGAAATTGAATAAAAAAAAAACAAAAGATGTCACAGCATATGGAGTACTTCATCACACGCCAGAGTACGAAATTCCAAAATAAATTCGAGTTGGAACTAGAAATAACACAGTGCAAAGAAATCTAGATGCCAACAACTCAATTTTAAAGCATAATCAAAGAACAAGATGAGTAAATGAAATGAGTACCTCGACGAGGGTCACTGAGGAGCGAGAGCGAGTTTGTGATAGCCGTGGGATGTGGGAGATGAACGATCGTTTGTTTTGCTTGTTTTGATATATATATATATAAAATTTTAAAAAAAAATTCTGGGCCCCAGGCATAGGCCTTCTGGGCCTTGCCTCAGGCCGGCCCCCCCCCCCCCCTCCCCCCCCTCACACACCCCCCCTCTCAGCCGCTATAGTTGACTTTCCCTCCTCTTTTTTTCCTCTCAATTTTATTGTTTTTTCTTAATTTCGTTTCTTTTGTTTTTTCATTAGTTTTGTTTCTTTTATCTGTTTTCTTTATTCTTTTTATCAATTTTTTTTTGTTATCAGTTTTTTTTTGGATAAGCAGTTTGTTTATTATACGTTTGTAATCTTTTGTTTATTTTTTAGTTGTAGATTTTTAAAGTCATTATTTATAAAATTTTAAAAAATATAAAAATATGGATCAAAATAAAAAGTATATATATATGAAAATAATAAAAATACTAATAATTAAAAAATGAATTGTGTTTTGTGAAAAGTCTCCAAGCCAATATTGATTTAGCCATGTTCAGGGAAGAGTACATGTAACAATACACCAAAAAGAGATACACAAAAATATATAAAAAATACAAATTCTAATCAATATTGCCTCCAAATTCTGGTCCCGGTGCGCTTGGTGCTGTACCTATTACTTTGTACCACAAATAAACACGTGCCATATAGCTAGTGGCCCATCCTTTAGCTTCGTACGATGAATGTTGCTACCACCACGTTGGAATGGGTGGTACATGATAATGAGAGAGTAAGAAAACTTGCATGAAGTGATTGCCAACATGAGCAATTGCTATTTCTCGACGCTCTTGGTTTGGAACTGGAGGAGTGCTTAATGGTAAGTGAGTAAAACAACTCCTAACATTCAAACTAAATGTATGCAGTACAAGGCTGTACCTTGATACGATAACAATTCCCAAAGGCATAGAGTCCATCCAATACATCTCTGGTGCCCACGGCTCGAACCAATTCAATGAGAATAATAGATTAGCTACCAAATTCCGATCTGAATAAAGCTAATCACATAGATCCTTATTTTGTTGAATCTCTTCCATAAGCTTGAATCGTACTTGAGACCAACCATTTTCACCATACCCAATTAGTGCGGCTATCGCCCTGAATCCACAATGATCATCAGGTTGAACGTCAACAGTGTGGGAAATAGAAAGCTGCAAAGACAAAGGCAATTTCTCAATGTAGGTATCACGGATGGGTGGAACAGGAGAGTGATCATGGGTCATTTGAGTATTACGAACCCCCAACCCCCTCTCACGTCTCCCTCTCCCTCGAGAAGTTGCAGTCGGTCGAGTGACCCTAAATCCTGAAGTGAATGCATCTGCAAAAGAAGGTATACGACGTCTACTTTGCTCATATCTGCCTGTGGGTCGACCTCTATGTTCCGTGTTGTACGAAGGGGCTCGAATTGTACTTTGACATGAATCCGCCATATCGAAAAATATGTCTATCATATGTTCTCGCATATGTGGATCCATCCAATCTAATATCTCAACAACGTGGGATGTTCTGTTGGGTAGTGCTCTCTCTTCATTAAACCCATGTACGTGCATAGACAACCTCCTCCAATGAGCATCGATACTCTGTAGTGAAATTGGAATGGAAAAGTAACGGTAATGTGAAAGATCGTGCTCGCATAGCAATCCGTATACTATTTTGATTGAACAAATACATCTACCGGCTAGCTAGTGAGATGCTTCCTCAGCTCATTTTAGCTGACTAGAAATGAACTCCATTGCCTCTAATGAAATCCGACACCTTACTTGACTGAAAATGTCATCATGTAAATGTTGATGGCGTGGAATATTGAGAGATCTCTCGAACGACTTCTTAATATCCCCGAACTGAATTCTCAACATCTTATGTATTTTTTCAAAAGATATTTGCAGAGATGACATAGTATCTCCCAAATATAACTTTAGCCTCGCATGTGCAGATTCCGCCCTGTTATAAAAAATAACATTGTGTTTTAATAATGATACAAGAAAAACATGCCAAGAACCCCCCCCCCCCAAAGAAATAAAAGAAAAAAAAACATACTTATGCATACTGATATGTATCTCCAGACGATCCGCATTCCTCTTGAATCGATATCCGGAAAAAATTGTGTTATTGACGCACAGTGAATGTTTTCTTTTTCTACAGCTTTGAGCTCGTATTGTTGTCTAGCACACCTTTCGTTGATGTCGAACTAGAATAATCTTCCTTTTGCTTTGCTTTTGCAAATAACAAAGCTTCTTCAATCTCTTGATCATCCGACTCTATGGAGTCATTTTGATCTTTATTCCAACTTTCATAACTATAATTCCCATGGTTATTGCAATCATAGCATTGAATGTTTGACATGGAGCAATTACGACCTCCAAAATTTCTTCTATTTCAACATCTTCCATGGTTGAAGTTCCTTCGACTTCTACCACGATTCCCTTCATTGCTCTCTCTTCGACTTTCTTCGTCTTAGCTTCTGTTTTTCTGATCTCTTGTTTTCAACCCTGATTCAAGCATCCACCCAGTAAAAGTGACTTCTACTTTCTTCTACAACCTCTGTTCAGTGGGTAAACTTTTAATATCATTTGATTCTTTAATGGCGATGACGATGTGCTCAAACTTCGACATTATGGAATGAAGGATCTTCTCTACAACACGAACATCATCAAGGCTTTCTCCATTTCTCTTCAATTGGTTCACAATTACCAATATTCGAGAGAAATAATCTGAGATACTTTTGGTCTCCATCATATGAATCGTCTCGAACTCGGATCGCAACATCTATAGGTGTATCCGCTTGACTTGATCTTCTCCTTAAAAAATGGTGGCGAGTATATTCAATGCCATGGTTTCTTTGAAGATGTTGCTTTGGCTATCTGTTCAAAGGTTGACTTGTCCACGCCTTGATACAAGAAAAACAAGGCATTCTTAATTCCCTTTTTAGAGGCCTTCACCGCATCCTTCTGGGATTGCAATAACTCAGTCTCCTATTTTATAGAAGGTTCATGGAAACCACTGTCGACGATGCCCCTAGATCTTGAGATGCGAACAATGCCTTCATTTGAATACACCAATTGTTGTAGTTGTCCTTCGATGGCCTCGGAAGTTACGGGTGAACAAAATTGTACGCCATCTTCAAAGAAAACTCACTATGGATACCACTTTTGTTGGATCGAAAAATACCTCACCTACTAGAAAAAATGAGAGTAAAAATACGCCAAAAGAAGTCTGGCTTAATTGTGGTATTGATACAAGAAAAACCTATTCATGCATACCGATATGTATTTCCGAAAGCTCCGCATTCCTCTTGAATCACCATCCTCAAAAAATACGGTATTGACGCGCGGTGAATCTTTTCTTCTTTTGTGACTTCGAACTTGCAGTGTCGTCTAGCTCACCTTTCGCCGATATCGAACTAGAATAATCTTCCTTTTACTTTGCTTTTGCAAACAAGAGGGTTTATTCAATCTATTGATTATCCAACTCTATGGAGTCATTTTGATTCTTGTCCCAACTTTCATAACTATAATGCCCATACTTATTGTAATTATAGTATTGAATGTTTGACTTGAAGCCATTAAGGCCTCCAAAATTCCTTCTATTTCGACCTCTTTCATGGTTGAAGTTCCATCGACCTCTACCATGATTCCCTCCATCGCTCTCTCTTCGACTTTCTTCTATTTAGCTTCTGCCTTTCTGATCTCCTGTTTTCAACCTTGATTCAAGCATCTGCCCACTAGAAGTGACTTTTGCCTTCTTTTGCAACCTCTGTTCATAAACTTGGAGAGAACCTAGTAAGTGATCAATGAATAAACTTTCAATATCCTTTGATTCTTCAATGGTGACGATGATGTGCTCAAACTTCGACATTAAGGAACGAAGGATCTTCTCTACAACACGAACATCATCAAAGCTTTCTCCAATTCACTTCATTCGTTCACAATTACCAAAATTCGAGAGAAATAATCTGAGATACTCTTTGCTCCATTGTATGAATCGTCTCGAACTCGGATCGCAACATTTGTAGGCGTATCCGCTTGACTCGATCTTCTCCTTAGAAAATGGTGGTGAGCATATTTGATCTCATGCTTTCTTTAAGATGTTGCTCTGGCTTATCTTTTCAAAGGTTGACTCGTCCACGCCTTGATATAAGAAAAACAAGGCCTTCTTAACTCTCTTTCTAGAGTCCTTCACCGTATCTTTTTGAGATTGCAATAACTCCACCTCCTATGCTATGAAAGGTTTGCGGAAACCACTCCCGATGACATCCCATAGATCTTGGGATCAGAACAATGCCTTCATTTGAATACATAAATTGTTGTAGTTGTCTTTCGATAGCCTTGGAAGTTGTGGATGAACTAGATTATACGCCATTTCCAAAGCAACTTTGCTCTGGATACCACTTTGTTGGATTGACGAATACCTCACGAACTAAAAAAAAGGAGAGTAGGAGAGTAAAGACACGCTAAAAGAAGTTCAGCTTAATTGTGCCATTGATACAAGGAAAACACGTCACCCCCCCCCCCCCCCCCCCTAAAAAAAAACATATTTATGCATACTGATATGTATCTCCGGGCGATGCGCATATCTCTTGAATCACCATCCTCAAAAAATTTTGGACCATTAGGGGTGTAAATTGACCAAGATACCCTTTGGGGCTAATGGTTGAGGTAAAATGACCAAAATATCCCTTTAGGGTTGAATGACCAACTTACCATTTAGAATTTAATTGGTTCATGCAGTGTCCATACATATGTTTTGGATGGAAATACCCCTAATGTGGATGGGACTTTGAAGGGTTGATCTGTAAATTCTGTATAATTATTCTCGAGAGGTGGAAATTACCAAAAGATGTGGAAATTATCAAAATGCCCTAATGACGGACAATTTGCACTATACCTTTAGGCATTTTGGTTTATGTAGGATAAGACCAAAACTGTCCAAGGGCTGACGTAAAATATGTGGAATATGTATTTTTATCATAATTCTATAAATATCCTTGACGGGTTGAAATTACCGAAATACCCCTTTATATCCTTGGTTCATGCAGGATGCCCTTAGAACCAAGTTAGGTCAATTGGGACATAATTAGGGAGTCTGATTATGCATTTTCGTCAGAGTTTCTAAAATGTCTCTTTGTGTTAAAATTACCAAAATAAGCATATATTCATATTTATTTAGGATGCCGTCAAAGTTATGTACGGTTATTGTGGAATGTAATAGAAAGTCCATGCATATATTTTGACTTGAATTCCCGATGTGCCCTTGGGCTGGTGAAATTACCAAGATGCTCTTGTTCCACTGGTTGTGCAGGATGCCATCAGGAAAAGCATTTATAGGGCATTTTAAGTATGTTTTAAGCTTATTTGAGACTATTTAATGTTGTTTTGGATCAAACAAACCGAGCAAATCGAGGGCATGCGCTATATAGTCAAAATTAGTAGATACATATTGCGACATTTTAGACTAGCCAAAATTGGTGTCAACATTTGGCAACTATCTTCTTGTTTTGACGAAGAGACACATGTTTTTCAACTACCCCAATTGTATTTTGCCCGAAGTTTGCTCCTCGATTGCTCTTCAATGGCGGCCCAACTCTTCATACTTATTCTCGGGTTGATTCCCAAGAAATTTGTATGAGACAGAGGTATGTAAATGTATTGAAACCTATCATGATCATCTTACCATAGTTTCTATCTGGGAGGAAGGTTAGGAACCACCAATTTCATGTAATTGTCGGATCATTTGGCAATTTGGTGATTCCCACAATCATATTGCTTGTGTTTGCATTGTATGCATGTTAACTGAGATAAAACCAAGACAATGCAAACACTAGCTTGCCGATTAGTTTTATGACCATATGATATCTAGAGGATAGACGTTGTGTTTTGTGAGTTAAGTGTATGCATCAGAGATATACATCTATACTGAGACCAGCCAGAGTGCAGCAGTTGAGGTGAACATTTGGCTTAAAAATTATCTACAATTGCAAGTAGTTTCTACAAAGAGGCCATGTTTTGCAATGGAGATCGATTCTTAGTCAATATGGGCTATTTAGATGGGTATATGATTCAATCCTCAAGATTAAAGAAGATTCCCAAAAAATCAGTTTGATCAATTAGAGGTGATCTTTTTTGTTTGGCACCGACATGCAAATGTGTTGGCAAGAGTGGTGATTATACAACAGATAAGTATTTAATGGTCGAAGGGTAACAGTAACGATCCAAGAGATGTCTTGGTTCGGTTTGATGTAGGACGAAACAAAGCATTAGGAACTGCAAGCAAACCCTATCATAATTCACAGCTTTACCGTCAATATTGGGCATGCACATCTTATCTCAAGATAAAGGAGGCTAGTTTGAAATTCTTTATGGAAGTTCTTTCAAGATTCGAGGGAGTCATGTGATGCCATCGAGGAAAAGATTTTCATGAAAGATATGCTCCAAATATCCTAAAGAAGTTTTAACTCATCCAGTAATCGGTAAGTTGATCTTTAAACTATAGAAGAGACATTCCAAGAGGGTTGAGAGAACACGACTTATAAACCTACATCATCAAATTCTCAAAACTCCTAACTCAATTACGTGCAAGATTTTTTCGACTAGAGGGGATTGGTATAGCGTGAAACAAAGCATTACAAGATAGGTTGGCTCGAGCAAGATAAGAAGCAAATTCGAGTTAGATGGGATATGATGATTGAAGACTTGTGTTACACAATTTGGACTTATCTTAGGCAATTATTTTGAATATAATAATCTTGATTTGTCAAAATGATTTTCTACCTAATTAGGGTTTATTTTAGTTTTTGAAATATGTTGTAATGTAGCCATAGACATACATATATTATATATATTATTATGTAGTGAATTCATTCCAAATTTTTGCAAATTTTGTTGTAGTATCTCAACACCTATTGATTCAAGAGTTTTCGTCATTGGATTCCGGTGATTTCTTCAACGAATTCTGGATCTACCAAAACTTTTATGTAAGCCTTGTGTTCCCTACACCTTCCTCTTTGTCTGATTACCATAATTACATTACAACAATTAATGTAAGGTATGCGTAACAATGGATGTAAAAGAAGCTTTAATTTTTAGTTTTAAAACAAGTTACAACATCACAAGAAGGAAAAAAAATAGATCAGCTATGTCACACCCCGACTCGGAAAACCTATCCAGGACGAGGCATGAACCTATCACTAATCATCTCCAATTGGCGCGGTACAATGCGGAAAAGACAGATAAATTTAAACAATTTATATTCCAGAGGTGAAACAGAAATTCAATTCATATATATATACATCAAGTTGTACTGATACAAAATTCTTTATCAACTCTTCAAAGGTAAAGATATTATACAATAATCCCAAAAGTCCTCGAAGATGTTTATAATTACAAACTATCAAAGAGTACAACAATTGTCCTCCAGCAACCACAGACACCTCTGGATGTAGACGCGCCGCCAAACGCTGATCCCGCCGGCTCTACAGAGGAAGAACTGGCGCCTGCACCTACAAACGCAGCCCGGGTAGGAGTGAGCGATAAGCTTAGTAGGGTTCTACTCTACGGCACACAGAAGGGAGGAAAACAGCAACAGTGTTGTTTCCCCGCTCAAGTCTAACGGATGCCACGGGTCCCATAACCCTATCGATATCCCAAGGGCTCTTGTCATGAAACCTCTCTCCTGAACATGTTACCATGAGGCAAAGGAACAGTAACATGCAGGATCACCCTTACCAAGCAGGAAGACCATGCCATGGGGAACCACGTCGGGAATGCATCGACAACCATCCTTAGTACTTAGCCTTGGGAAGACAACATGACCTCTAAACCTCAAAACATTGATCAAAGTCAACTAATGCACATCCTCGATAACATGATATTCAATTTTAATCACGCCCTAATCCTCACTACCCAGCCACGGTCCTAAGGCTAGATCCGAGCCACCCGAGAGCCTCGGATCGGCGATCAACCCATCGCCCGCCTAACCTCATATGCCTCTAATGCACACAATGCGTGAACCTATGCAAACATCTACTCTAGATGTCTCTATATGCCACATCATCAATTATAGGTTCAATCGATATACAATAGCCCTCGGCACTCGCCGGCAAGAGGCTAAAGTTCCACAATTCCTCATTAGCTAGCACTCATAGCTAGCTAATGGCTTGGCAACCAATTAAAAATTTAACTACTATCAAACCAAGTATTTAAATGCAATCAAAACCATAAATTCGCCCAAAGGGTAAATGCACGACTCAATCCTCAATCTTGATATAAATCCCTTGAAAAATTCCATGGAAACAACAAACATGCTTCCCAACATGTTTAAGTATCTATCACAAATGAAAGACATTCAAAGAAACCCAGAAAATAGTGTTCAAGGGCCTACGGTCGATGCGACAGACGATCTGGCGGTCGACCGTGAGGCCACAGTTGATGCCACGGTCGACCGTGAGACCAAAATGAGGAAAACCACATGGGCGACGGTCGATCGGTACATCGACCCTGGGAAGCCAAAATCGCGACAGAGCCTGACGGTCGATGCGTCGGTCGATCCGAAAGTCGACCGTGAGGCAAAGATGGAAAAAGAGAAGACCCCGCGGTCGATCCGAGCATCGACCCTGGGAGACCAAAAACCCAACAGAGCCTGACGGTCGATGCGACGGTCGACCGTCAGGCCCAGAAAAAGCGTATCAACGCTTGACGGTCAATCCAACGGTCGACCGTCCGGCCTATTGCACTGTTCATTAGAACAGTGCCAGAAATCCAATTTCTTGGATTTCAACCATCAATTCAAGTTGGAAATCAGTGAAATTTTGCAGACATGCATAATCAACGATGGAGAAACCAATGATGTGAAGAAATCACGATTTTGATGGTTAAATCTCCTATCTAGGTCAAAACGGTCAAAAACCGATAAAACGACGATAATACGGGAACAAGCCGTTAGAATACCGAAATCACAACGTAGGAATACTTGAATCAAGCCGCACCACTTGTGCTACAAGCTACACAACATTCTAACATGTATTCCTACAGCGAAAATACAATAAACCTATCATAGGAGAACCCGATCCCAAGATCGAGGTAGAAACACCTACTTGGGAAAGTAGGACAGCTCCTCCACCGATTCCTCAACTCCGATCGTTGGAATCCGCTCCTCGAAAGCCGCGCTTCGAAGCCCTAGCACAGCCGTAGGAGAGAGAGAGAGAAAGTGACAGGAGAAGAGAAAGAAAGAGAGAGAAAGGGACAGGGCTTATATAGAGATTCGGATCGATCTCAGCCGTCCGATTCGATCTTTCCCAATCGAGCTCCGATCTTTCCCGATTGAGCTTCGATCTTTCGATCGGGCGCGCCCTTAAGGTTCTAATCAAACACATACATCAATCCAAGGCTGTGTGTGAAACGCGGGTGTGAAACTGACCACCAGGGAGTATATTTACCAAAATAGCCCTGGGTCGAAACCGCCATACAATCGCCCGATCGTACCCGACGCGGAATCAAGTCAACAGAAAAATGGTCCTCGACCCACGAGGTCGAGCCAGGTCAGAGGGACGGGCCCTCACAAGCTAAGTGCAAGTTGAAGACGCACTCATAAGCCAAGGAGAACTTCATATGCTGCACAGTACGTGATTGGCATAATGTGGAGGAGAAGCCTGGCTTTTGCCTATTAGCTCACTTTGAGGCAGAGACGCCCTAATCTCCGTGAAGCTCGATTAATGGAATTATGGCCTGTTTGTTTCGCTTGAATGTTTTGGAATGGAGTGCTGGAATGGAATGTGATTCCTGTGAAATGGAATGGAATGTCACTTTTGCTGTTAGTTTGGTACTGGAGTGGAAACTGAATTATGTGGAATCCGACACTTTTTGTTGTTTGTTTGGTGCCGGAATGAAAGCAGAATCCAGTGACTTTTTCAGTTTTTGTGTTTGTTTTGTGATGGAATGGGGGATATGGTCACCCCAAAATGCTAGTGGTGAGAATACCGTCATATTTTCTGATTTTGATATATATTAAACTTTTTATGTCATTAATAATATGAAATAATTGTGATATTTCGATATCTATGCTGATGAAAATATACTAGCATATCTCTTTCACTTCGGAATTTCTTTGTTTTTGTTTTTGTTTTTGTTTTTGTAATCATATTCAATGTTGGAGAAGGAATTTTTTTGGCACAGCTATTTTTTTTTCATTGGATGATGGTAATTAATTTTATTGAGGGAGCACTTATGTTCTGAATACGTTAGATGATGGTAATCAAATTTATAACACCCATGTACATCGAGTATTCAAACTTGTACAAAAAACAAAAAACCCATGTACAAAATTTCATAGCTCATCATGAACATTAACTATTCAAACTTATACAAAAAAAATAACTTTACAAATACCCATGTACAAAATTTGAATATGAGAAATTATATATTCCACACCCAAGTTTACAAAATTCGTACTGTATAAATTTTACAAATATTATTGAACAACAATTTACAACCTCACATGTATAACAAACTCATGCACAAATCCCAATTAATAATCTCACATGTACAACAATTTGTAATATGCCATAAAATTATAACAATATACCTTGGATATCAAAGCTTGCATCCATAGTTAGCTTGATTGTAGAAACATGACTAAGATTTTAACTCATCACCGTCCTTGTGCGGCGGCAATTGGTTGCTAAATGGAGAGCCATCCAAATTGTCAAGCCACTGCCCTCACTCCCAATTTCCTTGGAAAAAACCATCATCTCCCCATACCATCATTTCCCCGATCGATATGCATCATATGACAAACCAGGGATGCATCAAAATCAGAATTTTAGCAAACCAAAAAACAAGGTGATGAAGTTGCAATAATCATTAGAATAAAAAAGGACATGAAAAGTGATTTGATTCACTAGAGAAACAAAAGCAAGGGTTCGATTCAACATGTGCAATAGCATATACATTCACATTAACATCCTTGATTGTATATCTATGTAGTAAGAATATCAATTCAAATGATAACATCCAATTACATGCCAATTACTTGCACAGATCTCCCAGTGAAAGCAGCCAACAATTCCTAATAGTTCGAACAATTCAAGACTATCCAATTTGAAGCCAAACCATACAAAAGCCAACACTTCGTGCTTCGTGCGATGACCATTGTTGGCTAAAAACTCTTTGAAATGATACCTCACACTTCTGTACGGGCTGATGAAGCCGGGGGTCATAGGGTATCCCGCCCGTGTCCATGAGATAGTACTTACCTATATGGTGAAAGATTATAATGTCAATGTGTGGTGTAGATGTTATCTTCTGAGACATTAATCTACAATGGAATATAATCATATACTTTCGATTGTCTTTAATCTACTATGTGGTGGGCGCGATATAGCGTCTTTCAAGACGGTGTAGTCATTAGCCGAACCTTCCCACCCAGCCAATACATAGGTGAATCGAAGGTTAGGTGTACAAGCAGCCAACACTTTCTGTGTTGCTCCTTTCTGACCCCGAAATCGTAGTATTACATCTGTTGGAACAATGGCATGTATGTGTGTCCCGTCTATAAGGCCGATGCAGTTCTACATGTGTAATAAAAGGTAAAAGGTCATTACGTGTCAAAATTTAAGTCAGTTTACAATCAGGATGAGTACATGTTGTAGTACCTCAAAATAAGGGTAGTATGAAGGGCTTGCTAAAATTTCGGGGGGGTGTGGATGGTCCTGATCGTTGCATGTATATGTCACGAATCCCGCATATGGCTTTCAACACCGCATTGAAATAGCGACTGATTGTCTCTCCGGACAGTAGAAATTCTATCCGCATAACACGGTTTTTTGTGTTGTGGTCGACAATGTGTAGGAAGATACACAATTGTTCTTCGATCTTCATTTGATCAGTATCCGTAAGAAAATGACGTTGTCTCAGAAGACATGCCAATGCATCTAATGCGTCTACATCCATTCGGATATAACCGACGCAATAATCTGACCCCGACATTCGAATCCTCGCCATATGCCGCCTTCGTACGTGCCTCATCCCAGGCCTCCCTCGGCATGCAAGGAATGCGAGTGGTTGAGTCCAGCTAGTATTCCACTACTACGACTATGCCCATATAGGCCGCGCCTAATACCATCAGCGTTGTAGACCATTCATCATCATCATTATTGTCCATCTAACAGTAGTATGCATGAAACATATATTGAACTAGTGTAGGCCCGTGCCACTGGCACGGTTATAAATTGATTTTCCACTAAACAAAATTATTTGTTAAATTCCAGAAACTCTTTTTTTCTTGAATGTTGAAAGAAATAGCTTTAAGAGTTCTTTTTGCAATACCAGAATCCGGAACCAAAAAAGCAAAGATTTGAAAATAATTCAAATCATACATATTCCTTGTGGGAACACAGTACTTGAATCATGTCCAACACAATCAACAACCAAACCGTTCAAAAAGACAAAACAAATCCATCTACTAAAATTCCAGTGGTAAAACCCATTAAAAATTTACTCAAATGAACCAAGAACCACGTTTAACAAAATTTCGAATCTAAACCATCCCAAAAGCTAGATCAAATAATTATTTTGAAGACTACCCAGCCAAAGAAAAACCACTAATTAAGAAACGCCCAATAATCACACCAAAGAGACATTAGCATCGTTCGAGTGCCTCACCTGGTAAAGCCTGATGACCTCAAAGATCTGGAAGACAAAGGAAAAATAGAGAACCTAGAGCATGAAATCCACAGCCAAATGACACCCCTCGTGGAGGCAGCAATTGCACGCATCTCTCGGCAACTCCCCGACGCGCCTAGTATAGATGTACTCCAATACCGTCATCAATGCTTCGATCCCGACCTCGAACCCACCCAATAGCTCTCTCAAATCCAGCTTGTTCTCTCTGCCCCTCCGCTTGAACTCCTCCGAGAAGAACGGGCTCCGCGATGCCAGAATACATGATGAAGTCATCATCTCCACCGTTGTCTCTACTGGTCAGCGTCGTCTTCTTCTTCATAGAGGAGCGGTTGATGGCCTTGAGCGCTAATGGTGCAAATTGCATAGTTTTTACCATATGAATGCTGGAGTGCGGTTATGAAAATTGACATATTCGCATGATATTGCTCTTCTCAGTTAATGGGGGCGATTCTTTCATATAGAGTTAGCAACCATGTACGTGGCACGCAGGACTCCACGTATGATAACATGTGACAGCGGGACAAAAGGGATAACTGTCACCTGATCTTATAAGGTAGATAACACATTCTTGAATAACAAACATGAGCATGAAAAAAGAATTTAGGCACAGATTGAGTTGAATCCAACCAACCATACACAAGCATGAACATCAATTCAGTTGAATTCAATCAATCATACATCATAATTTAGCAAGTATGAGTATGGAACAAATCATACACAAGCATGAATAAATCATACCAAATTAAACACAGTAGTAGCATCATCATCTCCCCCTTTCTAAAAAAATAAACACCAATTTGAGTTGAAATCAACCAAATAATCGAAGCATCAAAATTATAATTCCAACAAACCAAAAAGAACAATTTAGGCTCAAATTCGCATCATAGCAGTAGCATCATCATCTCCCCCTTTGTCAAAAAGTAAACATCAATTGAGTTGAATTCAACCAAACAATCGAAGCATCAAAATTATAATTCCAGCAAACGAAAGAGAACAATTTATGCTCAGATTCACATCATAGCAGTGGCATCATCATCTTCCCCTTTGTCAAAAAGTAAACATCAATTGAGTTGAATCCAACCAAACAATCAAAGGATCAAAATTATAATTCCAGCAAACCAAAAAGAACAAATTAGGCTCAGATTCCAATCATAGCGGTAGCATCATCATCTCCCCCTTTGTCAAAAAATAGACATCAATTGAGTTAAATTCAACCAAACAATCTAATCATCAAAATTTGAATTCTAGCAAACCAAAAAACAACAATTTAGGCTCAGATTCACATCATAGCAGTAGCATCATCATCTCCCCCTTTTTCAAAAAATAAACATCAATTGAATTGAATTCAACCAAACAATCAAAGCATCAAAATTTGGTATGATTTACAAACCAAAAAACAACAATTTAAACTCAGATTCATAGAATAGCAGTAAAAAGCATGCATCTGTCTTAGATTGACACCATAGTAATCCTAACTTATGGCAGGTGGCTGGTTGTCATCCAAGTGGCCATCCAAGACACCAACATTATAGTAGCATCATCATCTCCCCTTTTACAAAAATTAAACATCAATTGAGTGGAATTCAACCAAACCATCGAAGCTTCAAAATTAGAATTCCAGCAAGCCAAAAAACAAGAATTTTGGCTCATATTTTCATCATAGCAGTAAAAAAAAAGGATTTTGGCTCATATATATATCCAATGCAAAGCATAGCAGGCAGAAGAGAGCAGCAGTCAGAAGACATCAGAGAACAGGGGATCAGAAAAATCATATACCTATTGCGAAATAAACATGGATCAAATAGGTAGGGGGGGGGGGGCATTACCCATCAAAAAACAAAAACCAGCACATGAATCAAGCGCAAGGGGATTGGATATATATGCCATAGCAAATCCCGAAGCCACCAATCATGAAAAACCCAAAGCTACTACTCATGAAAAGCATATACATGTTGCAAAATAGCAAAGCCCAAAGCTACTACTCATGAAAAGCAAACAAGAATACATACAAAAATGAAAAAAACTTGGCAAAATAAATAGGGGATCAGATAGGAGGGGATTAGTTATCAATAAACGAAAACCAACTAATGAATCAAGAGCAAGGGGATCAGAATATATGCCATAGCAAAGCCCAAAGCTACCACTCATGAAAAACAAACTAGAATACAACGAAAAATCTATGCATAAAATCATATGATGGGGATCAAGTAGCAGGAAGACCTTAGCTGAATAAGCTCCTCAGATCTTCCCTCGTATTGGGATCAGAAACAGTAAGGCCACAACTCCTGGAGCACCGGCGCCGGTGAGGAAGAAGGGTAGAGAGGAACGGATGATCGCAGTGAGATCCAAGTATGTCCCGTCCCATGGTCTCTTGTCCAGCTGAAGTCCCGTGGCCTCTTGATAGCGCCGGTGAGGAAGAAGGGCGACCGCTTGAGGTTGGAGGAGAGGATCTAGGGTCGGAAAAAACCCTAGATCTGGTGGTGAACGATGGAGGAGGAAGAGCCCATCGCTTCGAAACTCATGGCGGCGGTGAGGAAGAAGAGCAGAGAGGATCTCTAGATATCTCGACGACCAAAGGAATGAGAGAAATAGGGGAGGGAAACCTAGATCTGGTGAGGAAGATCGTGAGAGCTAGGGTCCTCCGTTGGAGATTGAAGTGGCTTTCAAGGCTGGAAAAGAGGGCCGCTAGAAAAGTAGGCTGGAATGTGAGGATCTGTACCTCCAACCCAGTCTGATCATATTAGGTCGAGGGTCTGGTTTTGTTGATTTGGCTCAGTTGGCCTTTGTTTGCGATCGGTTGATCGTATCGCTGTTTTTGGACCCCAATGGCAATTTGGTAAAATTACGCCTTGATGATCAGTTTCACACCCGCGTAGTGCACACACGTCATTGGATTGATGTATGTGATTGATTAGAACCTTAAAGACGCTTCCGATCGGAAGATCGGAACTCGATTAGGAAAGTTCGAGATGGAAGGCTGTAATTGTGAGGACCCGCACCTCCAACCCGGTCCGACCGCGTTAGGTCGAGGGTCTCATTTGTGGTTTGGTCCGGTTGGCCTTGGGATGCGATCGGTTGATCGTATCACTGTTTTTGAGCCGAGAGGTATTTTGGTAAATATGCTTCATGGTGGTCAGTTTCACACCCGCGTTGCACACATGGCCTTTGATTGATGTATGTGTTTGATTAGAACCTTAAGGGTGCTTTCGGTCGGAAGATCGGAGCTCGATCGGGAGAGATCGAATCGGACGGCTGTGATCGATTCCAGCTTTCTATTTAAGCCTTCCTCCTTCTCTTTCTTTCTTTCTTTTTCTTCTCCTGTCGTTCTCTCTCTTCTCTCTCTCTCTCTCTCTCTCTCTCTCTCTCCTGCGACTGAGCTAGGGCTTGGAGGTGCAGCTTTCGAGGAGCGGATTCCGGCGATCGGAGTTGGGGGATGCGTGAAGGAGCTGCCCTCCTTCATCAAGTAGGTGTTTCTACCTCGATCTTGTGATCGGGTTCTCCTATGATAGGTTTATTGTATTTTCACTGTAGGAGTACGTATTAGAATGTTGTGTAACTTGTAGCATGTATGCTGTGGATGATTCCAAGTATTCCTACCTCGCGAGTTCCATATTTTATCGGCTAAATCTTGTATTGTCACCGTTTATCGGTTTTCGGCTGTTTTGACCTAAATTGGAGATTTAACCGTCAAAAGTGTGATTTCTTCACACCATTGGATTCCCCATCATCTTTTATGCATGCTTGCAAAGTTTCATCAACTTCCAACTTGAATTGATCCTTGAAATTCAAGAAATTGGATTTCCGACACTGTTCTGATGAACTGTGCTTAAGGCCCGACGGTCGATCGGTGGATCGACCATCAAGCGTTGATACGCTCTTTCGGGGCCTGACGGTCGACCGTCGGATCGACTGTCGAATCGACCGTCAGGCTCTGTCGGGATTTTGATCTCCCACGGTCGATACGTCGATCGACCGTGAGCTTCTCCCTTTTTCATCCCGCCTCACGGTCGACCATCGGATCGACCGTCGCATCGTCCGTGAGGCTCTGTCTCGTTTTGGGCTTCCCACGGTCGATGTACCGATCGACCGTCACCCATGTGGTTTTCCTCGTTTTGGCCTCACGGTCGACCGTGGCATCGACCGTGGCCTCACGGTCGACCGTCGAATCGACCGTCACATCGACCGTGGGCCCTTGATCATGGTTTTCTGGCCTTTCTTGGATGGCTTTCAATTGTGATTGATCTTTAAACATGTTGTGAAGTTTACAAGTGGATTTTGTAGAGTTTTCAAAGGATTTCTATCGAGTTTGAGGATCTATTCGAGTAATTTCCTTTTTGGGTAAATCTATGGTTTGGATTGCATTTAATACATGTTAGATTGTAGTTAAATGCTTATTTGTTTGCCTAACCATTAGCTAGCTATGAATGCTAGCTAATGAGGAATTATGGAACCTTAGCCTGATGCCGGCGTGTGCCAAGGGCTATTGTATAAATGTTGGCCAGTTACCTGCGGGGTAACTGTGGAACCTTAGTCTGTCAGGTGCAAGAGAGCACTGAAGACTATTGTATATCTGTGTTTAATGCTTTACTCAGATCTTTTTTGGTTAGCATAGTTTATTTGTATTTGAGGCCTTTGTTATGCTTTCCCTTTGGCTAGCTGTAAGCTATGCCTAGCCCTATATGATTAATGACATCTTGTTGCATGCTTATATCTTGCTATATGTGCCTGAACATTGCATGCATCTTGATTGCATTAGAGGCATATGAGGTTAGGCGGGCGATGGATTGATCGCCGATCCGAGGCTCTCGGGTAGCTCGGATCTAGCCTCAGGACCGTGGCTGGGTAGTCAGGATTAGGGTGTGATTGTATAAGTGAATCTCATGTGATTGAGGATTTACGATAGTTGACTCTGATCAATGTTTGAGGTTTAGAGGTCGTGTCGGTTCTCCAAGGCCAAGTGCTAAGGATGGTTCTCGATGCGTTTCCGACGTGGTTCTCCAAGGTATGGTGTTCCTGCTTGGGTAAGGGTGATCCTGCATGTTACTGTTCCTTGGCCTCCTGGTAACATGTTCAGGAGAGAGGTTTCATGACAGGAGCCCTTGGGACATCGATAGGGTTATGGGACCCGTGGCATCCTTTCGACTTAGCCGGAGAAACGACACTGTTGTTGTTTTCCTCCCTTCTGTGTGCCGTAGAGTAGAACCCTACTGAGCTTATCGCTCACTCCTATCCGGGCTGCGTTTGCAGGTGCAGGCGCCAGTTCTTCTTCAGTAGAGCCGGCGGGATCAGCTTTTGGTGGCGCGACTACATCCAGAGGTGCTTGAGGTTGCTGGAGGATGATTGTTGTACTTTGGCAGTTTTATAAATTGTAAACTTCTTTTGAGGACTTTTTGGGATTATTTGTATAAGATCTTTCCTTGGAGAATTTTGTATCTAATGTTGAATAGTACAACTTGATGAATATATGAATTGAATTACTGCTTACTTCTGGAATATAAATTGTTTAAGTTTTTCTATAATTCCGCTTTGTATCGCGCCAGCTGGAGATGAATAGTGATAGGAACCCGCATGTCTTGTCCTGGATGGGTTTTCTTGGTCGGGGTGTGACAGTAATCGATTCCAGCCCCTCTTTCCTTCTCTCTCTTCTTTTCTTTTCTCTTCTTCTCTCTCTCCTGTTGGCTACCGATTGGAGGCTCGGCTGCGGCCTTTCTGTGTGGATTCGTGGCGATCGGAGTTGAGGGGCTTGTAGATCGTTAGCTCTTCTATACATGTAGGTGTTTCTACCCAATTCTACCAAGCTGGTTTACTTAGGATTGGTTTTATGTGGTTTTGATGTGGTTTTTTTGTTAGAATGTTGTGTAACTTTATAGTGTAATAGCATGCTTAGAACATCCCCACCGAGTCGATTTCGTATTTCATCGGTCGAATTCTGTATTTATCGCAGTTTTATTTGGTTTTATCGGTTTTTGGCTATTTTGGCCTAGATCTGAAATGCAATCGTCAGAAGTTGGATTTTTTGGTACCAATAGGTTCCCCACCTCCAATCGCACACCTTCACAGTTTCTTGTGAATAGTAACCGTCATTAAAGGATCGATCTTCCTTGAGAGAAGAGCAAACTTTTAGCTTGAATATGCCTTCCGTCAGATGAAGGATCAATCTTTTCTGGTTGACAGGGGGTGTGCAAAGAGAAGATCGATCTTTTTGGGAGAGAAGATCAATCTCCTTGAATAGGCCTTATTGTTGTATGAAAGTCGATCTCTTCTGTGCTAGTAAGGAGGTTTTCTGTTTTTAGGTGAATAATTATGTTCACGCTCGATTTCCGGCTTCTTTGTGCATGATCTCGTGAAACTTTCAAGATAACAGTTGTAGATCTTCGAATCTATTTTCCAATGCCACTAATGTCATATTTTTCTGATTTCCCTACACTTTATGATGAATTTTCTATAAGACTGCGATAAAACAATAATTAAGGAAAGATCGATCTTCTTGGGTCGAAGATCGATCTCTTATTCCCGACAGAGTGCACGCATAAAGAAGATCGATCTTCTTGGGTAAGAAGATCGATATCTTATATGCTGATAACTAAAATCGATTCCGATTTCAACGATTTTGATTTCCTTTCAACCCAGATTTCTTATATGCATTTCCCAATGATGGGTGGCGTTTAGTAGGAGATTTTAATAGGAACTTTGACGGTTTTATCGGCGATTTATGCGATGATTCGTAATTTGGATTTGTTTACTGTAATTTACCGATTTCAAGCAGTTTTATGTTGAGCATGCAATATATATAATTTGTGGTTGCTTTAATAGCTTCCCTAACCCCTGTACATAGCTATCTACTGCTTTATGGTTAACCGGGAGAGTGACGACTCCTTGGAATGAGTAGATAAATGGGTCGAAGGTGTGCCATTGCATGTTTAGTATAAGTCGGCCGATGGTGTGCCCTTTATTGCTTTGTGGATTAACCGGGAGGGTGATAACTTCCGGGAATGCTTTACTGAATTGTTTGGATGTTGAACACTAGTTGTGTTGTTGGAATGTTACCCGTTAGATAACATTGGAACCTTTGCCTGTTGTGTACCAGCATTGCACTGAAGGCTATTGTATAACGGCGTTGCCAATTGTTGTTAAAGAATCAAGTTTTATTCTTTATTATAGTATTAACTTAACCTGTGGACTTTGATATTGATGTGGCATATAGTGACAATTAGGATAGATGCTTGTATAGGTGCATGCACTATATGCATTAGAGGTATTCCAGGTTAGGCGTGGGTGATGGATTGATCACCGATCAGAGGGCGAGAGTAGCTCGGATCTAGCCGTAAGACCGAGACTGGTTAGTAAAGTTTACGACATGATTGTATTATTGAAATTCAATTATGTTATTGAGGTTAATGTCTAGTTGGCTACAATGATAATGTTGTTGAGGTTTAGAGGTCATGTTGTTTATCCAAGGCCGAGTGCTAAGGATAGTTGTCGATGCGTTCCCGACGTGGTCCCCAGGCATGGGAATCCTGCTAGGCAAGGGTGATCTTGCATGTTACTATTCCGTTGCCTCTTGGTAACATGTTCAAAAGAGATGTTTCATGACATGAGCCCTTGGGACATCGATGGGTTATGGGATCCATGGCATACCTTAGGATTAGGTGGATAAACAACACTGTTGTTGTTTCCTCCCTTTCTGTGTGACGTAGAGTAGAACCCTACTGAGCTTATCGCTCACTCCTACCCGGACTACATTGTAAGGACCTGTCCCTCTACTCCTGGGTCGACCGGTTGGGTCAGACCCGTGACTCGTTTGATTGTTTCGCGTCGAGTGCGTGATCCGGTGGATTGTATTGTTTCTTGGACCGCAAGGGCAATTTGGTAAATTGCGCCTTGTCAGGTTTGTTTCACACCCGAGTGTGCACACACTGACCGTGTTTGTGTTAGTGTTTGATTAGAATGGTTAGGTGGACCCGGGATCGGAAGATCCGAGTTTGGGCTTGTGTTTTAGCCCAAGTTTGTGTTTCTAGGCAAGAAGATCGATCTTTCTTGCTAAGGAGATCGATCTTCCTTGAAAAGAAGATCGGTCTTCCTGTGCCAGAAAGTCTTGGTGGTGAATTTTGAGAGGACGGCCGCCGTTGGCCGTCGCTCTCCACTGTCAGAGGGAGAGAGGACTTTCTCTCCTCTCCTCTCCCTTATCCTTATCCTCTCCTCCTTTCCTGGCTTTTCCTCTTCTCCTTCGTCTTCTCCTTCTTCTTCCTTCTCCTTCTTCCTTCTTCTTCCCGTGGTTCTGCTTCCCCTGTTTCCGGCAGCCCCTTCTTCCCCTCCGTTCTCCCTCCTCCGGCCACCGTTTTGGGTGCTTGAAGGCTCGTTGGATTCGTGGCAACGAGAGGAAGATCCCTGGTGTGGTTTGAAGCTGCGGTAGTGACTGGTTAGCAAGGAATCAGCCGAGGATTGGGCTACCGGTAGGGTTCTACCTACTTGAGTTAGTTTAGGGGTGTTCTCTTGATCTAGCCGTTAGATCTTGATGTTCTTGGTGTTGTTGGGTGCCTCTTGCTTAGTGTAATTTCTGTTGTAAGTTTCATAAGCTTTGGTTGAGATTTTAGTAGGATTGAAGCATGATTAAACTCGGATTTTTCCGGTTTCTCTGTTCTTGAAGAACAGCAGGTTTACGGCTTGTTGTCCGGTTTGTACATGCATGTTCTTGGGTTATGATGAACATAAGAGTTGTAGATCTTTGAATCTACTCTTAGACCCAACTGATTTCATAATTTTTTGATTTTCCTACGATTTGTTATGATTTTCCTACGGGTGGACTACGTTGCATCAAGTAAAGGTAAATTAATGAGATTAGCGGTTTTGATTAATGTTTTCCCGGTAATCGAGCCGTTGGATGTTTCCTGATTTTGGATATGTTGATCCCAGCATGTTTATCTACTGATGGCTATGTTGGATCTCAAATCCGACTTCGTTTGGATGTCGGATCGACGGGGTCATTTAGCCTCTAAGTAGAAGATCTTAGTGATTTAAATAATACTATATGTTCAGAATATATAATATTATATTTTACTGTTCATCAGAGTTTTCGGGGTTGCTTCCCGTTGCAGGAGTCTGCGATTGACGGTCGCAGTACCGTCGTAATGCCGGGACCCGCTGCGGATCGGCTGGCAGCGGTCGGTGGGACCGCAGCGGCGATCCAGTTAGACCTGTGTGTTACCTTTATCATATTGTTGCATGCTTACTTCTTACATGTGCATGATCATAGCATGCATTGTTGATTGTGCATTAGTTGCATAAGGATAGGGCGTGGGCGATCTGTGGGTCGCCGTCCCGAGGCTTGGAAGCTCTGATTTAGCCCTAGGACCGGGGGTCGGGTAGTTTGGACCTGGTTTGAATTGTGGTGTACAGTCGAATTCAATGATAGGTCTAGATGACTGGTACACTTATTGCTTGATGATTGTAGAGGTCGTGTCGGCCTCGAGTCGGATTCTGAGTTGTAGCCGGTGTCCCACTGTGTTGACTCTTGAGTAGAGGAGTTGCCTACTTAGCGGTGCCATTTCCCGCCTGCAGTGCCGTTTCCCTGCTTGTGAGCCAGCAGTGTTAATTCCTGCTTACTGAGTGTGACCCATCATGTGACCAGTTCTTCTGGGAGACCATGATCGTGGACCTCAGGAATACGCGGTGGGGTTATAGGACCTCTGTATACATCCAGGTCTTACTTGGGGGCAACACAGTTGTGTTTCCCTCTTCCTTCTGTGTGTCGTAGTGTAGAACCCTATTGAGCTTAGTGCTTACTCCTACCCGGGCTGCGTTTTGCAGGTGCAGGCGTTAGCTCCTCTTTGGTGGCCCCTACCGGGCAGTTGGTCGACGGTGCGGCGGCGCCAGGCGGAGTCTGGGAGGTGGTGATCTTTTACTGCTTTTAAACCCTTAGTTAGTTAGTCTCCTACGGGAGTATAAATGTTGTATTTGAATCTTCCCCTCTCCGAGGATTTGTATATTAAACACTTGGGTTTTGTAATCTGTGGTTCGAGGCTTCTTTAATTATTGTTGTTTAAATTGAGGGTGTTTTAATGAACTGTTTAGGGAGACCAATAGGTTAAAGGGAACCCTCACCAATCTTTTTTCGTGTTTCGTTAGGTTGCGGTTCGCGTCGCCCGGCCTGGTTGGGCTTTCGCAGGTCGGGGCGCGACATGCATTTGCAGGTGCATGCGTCAGCTCTTCTTTCGTAGTACTAGCTGGACATGCTTTTGGTGGCACAACGATTTCAGGAGGCTCTCGAGGATCCTGACATGTTGGCAGCTTCAGTAGTTCATTTTGTTATAGATTAGTTTTGATAGACATATTAAATGTATAAATTCCCTCTTCGAGGATTAGATGTTTATGAATCTGTATTCAATGAGTAAATTGTATAATTCTGAGGTTTGTATAGGTTATGTAATCTTGTTTACTCTGATGTTAATCTAAAACTGTTATAATTAGTAGTTTATTAGAAATTACTATGCAGCCCTTCTGATAGAATTGTTCAAATTAATTGTGATATTTATTACATAAATGCGCCAGAGAAGATTGAATAGGTTTAGGTCCCTCACGTCCTGGCCCGGATGGGTTTTCTGGTTCGGGGTGTGACATGGAACGTGTTTCTGGCCATATTTTCATCAGAATCGAATGGCTGGAAAGGGGGTGTTTTGGAGTGGGCCTGGAATGGGCTTGGACTGGAATGGGGTCTATTCCAGTGAAACAAACACCCCATTAGCTAGAATTCCACTCTATTCCAGCCATTCCAACCACTTTTCCAATGAAACAAACACCCCCTTAGCCATAAAACCTACATTGACCTGACTTGAAAAATACATGACTTTCAATGTCACCGTTTGAAAATAAGAAACCAAAGTGACATTGAGACTATTTTCGAAGATACATACCCATATATGTGTGTTTTAGCTTTCTTTTTTTGAGGAAATTACATATATATCCATGAAAACCTTCAAATTTACATCATTTTCACACAGATGCTGACGGTCGATGCAACGGTTGACCGTGAAAGCTGGATGGTTGATGCAATGGACGATTCAGGCTATTTTTTTAGCGCTACAGATGATGAGACGGTCGATAATACAGTCGACCGTGAAGACTGGATGGTTGATGGAATGGATGATCCATGCTATTTTTGAGCGTGGTAGATGATGCGATGGTCTATCTGTGGATCAACTGACACTTGCGCGGAGTAAAAAATATAGTCATTGGAGAAAAGTAAAATAGCTATTGGGAGCTATTTTTGGAGGTTTTGAATTTCAAGTATAAAAAGGAAGATGTTGTAAACTTTTGTAACAACTAAGGGGATTATTTGTGTACATTCGAACAAGTTTATTTTTCATTTTCCTCATCTTTGAGAGATTTAACCTTTGTAAAACTACTTTAAGTTGTGAAGTAGATTTTGAGAGAATTTAGAAGAGACTTGGAAGATATCCAAGGGGTCTTGGGAGAGGATTATAAAGTTGTCAAGCACTCGGAAGCTTGGTGAAAAATGTTGTAAGAGTTCTTGCAATTACTGGAACCACTATAAAATAGCCCGAAGTGGATGTAAACAAAGAGTAGGGTCGAACCACTATAAACTTGTTGCACTCTCTCTAACTCTCCTCTCATTCTTTATTTGCTTGGTTAATTTGCTTCTCATTTCATTTACAAACATTCAAGATTTTTGGAATCCTCCTACCTAGGTTTTCCATTTATTGAAAAAAGATCCAATTCAACCCCCTCTTTGACTTTCAACTTTTTGTCAAATATCCAGGAATATTCCCCTTGGCGCCCGTTTGGGGCTAATGGTGGTGGGTGGAATGACTTTTATAACCTCATCTTCTCCGATGAGGCCTTCCCCTCATCAAATAAAGATCTTGATAATTGATCAAACGTCAAGATATGAGCAGAACCCATTAAGCTTTGTGCCCATTTGAAGAAGAAGATCTTGGCATCCATGGCGCTTTTCTCCACCATTGTCGACCCTCTCTGCTGTCAAGAAGAGCATTGGGATACCCTCAACGATGTCTCCAAGGATACCCATCTCCCATTTCTCCAGTACAGCCACTCCGGCTGCTACGACAAAGAGGAGGCGGAGGACTCTGACCATCTTGGCTTTCTTTGCTCCAAAGAAGCCGGTGACCATCCATATGTGTCGGTGGATCTCGTCGGCGACGGCCTTATATGGGCTTGGCTCGAACAACCACGTTGGGCTAGTTGGTGCAGGCCGGCGCCGCCCAAGGCTTCTCAGCACTTGCTGTCCTCCTCGCCGCGGTGTACCTTGACCGCTGCTTCCTCCCCTCCGCCTCCGACGGCGCGGCCCTCTGACTTCAGGGGGCAAGCTGTGGATGGCCACCACTGTGTGCCTCTCCCTCGCTGATAAGGCGGAGGAGACATGTGTCCCTCTCCTCCTCGACCTCCAGGCCTTTGAAGCAGAGGAGGTTTCCCCGACTACGGGCAGTGGTAGTGCGTGGTACCTATTCGAAGCTAAGACTGTGAGAAGAATGGAGCTCCTACTGTTGTCAGCACGGGATTAGCGGATGAACCCAATTACTCCTCTCTTTTTCATCCACCTCCTCCTTCCATGAGTCCCTAATTAAGGAGATGCCATTCTGCTCTCCTCTCGTCCAACAACAAGGAGCTTTCCTTAATTGCGCTCCACCATAGATTTAGGTATGTGATGTTTAATAGTCTTGAGGGTATTTAAGATATTTCACACATGGTCATGCTACTTTTACTAGGGGCGTTCTATCGACACCACACACACATCTATCCACACCACACTTAACTCATTACACTACAACCAATCTAAAATCTCTACTAGTTAACTACCCACACCACATAAAACAGCCAAACTACCCTATCTACCCAAATCTAAAACAGCCAAACTATCCAAACCTAAAAGCCAAAGCCTTCTCTCCGACGGCTTCTCTCCACCTGACGGCTACACCGGCTTCTCTCCACTGGACGGCTACACCGGCTTCTCTCCACTGGACGGCTACACCGACTTCTCTCCACCAGCTTCTCTCCACTAGCTTCTCTCCTCGGGTGTAGGTTTGCAAGCGGCAACCGCAGCCCGGCTACCTTCGTGTTGCGCCTCCGACCGGCGGTTTTTGCCACTCCGAGCATTTTCCGGTCCGAGAAACAGGTTTTTCTTATAAATCCGTTCAAACCCACCTAGTGTTGTCCGTTTTACGACCTACAAGTGGTTTTATGACCTACATTGCATGGATTTAGTCGTTTGTTTATATCGATTTAAACCGATGAGCCGATCTTCATCCCCCGTTGTGTTCCTCCGACGCGGTAGTCTTATCCCGGTTGGTCTGGTTTAAATCCGGGTGTTTACTTCCGATCCATTTTTTGAATTCGAATCGGTAGTTTCTTATCGTTTCTGTGGTTTTCCCATCGGTATTTTGATACCGTTCTGTACTTTTTCCTACGGTAGTTTGATACCGTTTCTGTACTTTTCCAAACGGTAGTTTGCTACCGTTTCTGTAGTTTTACCATCGGTAGTTTGATACCGTTTATTTTGTTTTGCCATCGGTATATTGATCCCGTTTCTTTATTTCTGTTTGTTTGTCGCAGCCAAATGCCTCCTATCACACGCAGTGCATCAAAGGCATCCTCTTCGTCATCTTCCACGCGGCGGCGACGTGGGAAGGAGGCAGAGGAGGAAAGGACGGAAAGTGTTGTTTTTAAAGACGAGACAGAGGATGAGGGTCCCTCTTGCAGTGGTATCCCTCCTACTATCCCCAGCACTACAGCAGAGGATAAAGGCCCGTTCCCTGGTGGGCCTGTGGATAAGTCCGTGCTAACCGAGTTTGGGAGTCACGTTGCCTACCGTATATGGCATGGAGAGGTAAAAATAGTTTGGTTAGCTGCTATAGTCAGATATGGCTATCTGACTGAACCCATGGAGATGTTAATTTTCTTTTTTTATTGATTCTTACAGGAAAGGAAGCCTCTTAAGATATATGCTCATGGATCCAACACTCTCAACTGGGACAGGACAATGAATAGCGAGTTTAATCAGCTCGTGGAAATGACTGGACTTCGAGGCCTCATCGAATGTTCGCATCCCAGCATTAGCAGCGCCATTGTGTCTGCATTTATTGAGAGGTGGCACCCAGAAACAAATATGTTTCACCTGCCATGTGGTGAGATGACGATCACCTTGGCAGACGTCGGTGCCATTTTGGGCATCCCTATCGCTGGTATGCCACTGGATCGCTATGAGCTGAATGCGTCCGGATATAAACAGCTTATGGTAGATAATCTTGGGGTTAGTCGAGCAGTGGCCCATAGAGAGCTGACTGAGAGAGGTTTGGGCCGAGGATTCACCCTTAATTTAAAATGGTTAAGGGATGAATGTACAGTGAATGCCGTCGGGTTAGAGTGCTCGGTGAAGGCGTATCTGTTGTATCTGTTGGGTTGCACCTTGTTTTGCAACAAGTCAGGCGGTTGGGTGCACTTGTCCTATCTCGCTTCTCTCACGGACCTTACTACCGTGCGTGAGTATGCATGGGGTGCTGGGGCCCTCACATACCTCTATCGGATGCTCGGGTCCGCTAGTCGGTGGGGATCATGTGCTGTCGGCGGATACCTAACTTTGTTGGTGGTACATAGTTTTAAAAAAGCATAAGTTTATTTATATTATGATACTAATTATTGTTTGACTTAACCCATATTTATCCCACCAATGTAGAGTTGGATAGATGATCACCTTCACCAAGTCGTGGCTCCGCAACTATGCATAGATTACACAATTGGCATGCCCACTGCCTACAAATGGAGTATAAGGAGAGAGTATACAGGCGGGGAGAATATTGTTCAGACATGGCGCCGACGTCTGGATCGCTTGACTCCACATTAGGTAACGTTGTAGTTTATTTACTAGTATTTTTGATCAGCATGTGATGTTGATTGAGTGAATGTTGACTGATTGTGGTTTTTCTGTAGGTGACATGGGATCCGTATCGTGCTCAACGAGGAGGAGCGGATTTCCCTCGCGAAGAAATTAGCTTCTACTTTGGCACCATTACCTGCGGAGAGTATGTGGAGCCTTATCATCCGGACAGGGTGCTTCGTCAGTTTGGCATCCGACAGAGCATTCCTCGAAATGTATTGAGGCCATCCCAGTCTAACATGGGATCCAAGGGAACAGTTCGACGCTACGCGAGAGTGTTCGATTTCAGGAGAGATTGCTGGTTTAATTGGATGGACATGAGTGTGATTGAGCGCTGGACAGGCGCTTCTACCAGCCCCGCTGGTTAGGAGTGCATGCCGGGTTACATGGAATGGTTCCGAAGCATATCTCACGTGAGGGTGGAGAATCCAGAGCATGAGGCACCGCTAGCTATACCTGCAGACGATTACGTTAATGTCAAGGTAACAATAACTTATTTAAATTTTCATCTTTATTTCATTATTTCATTATACAACTTGTTTAATTCGTTGCATTTTCATCAAATTACAGTATGATCGACTTGCACACCTCATCGATGACACTGTTGAGCATTTGGAGACATTGGCTGTGGAGGAGCAGGAAAAAAGGTGGAGGCGAGCACATCGCATAGTGCGTGGCGAGCCTGACATGGGGCATGGCCTTTGATAAGTGATATATGCGGTTACTAGATTTTGTATAGAAGGTTAGATTTTGCATAGAAGGTTGTATAAGTGAAATGATATATATATATATATCATATATGGACTTCTCTCATGAAAACCACATATAAGAAGATTTGCATTGCATTGTTGTGCTGATGGTTGTGTAAGTTATAGCTTTGTGCAAGCATTTATTTCTGATTTGTACTCGGTGCAGATGATTATACTAGATCACCCAAAACAGCCTTAATATCGGTACATTTCTACTGATATATAGCCTTTCCATCGGTAGGACGTAACCGGCGCGGGATATCTTTAGACGGTATAAAACCACCGATTGAGAAACGGTATAAATATACCGGTATATCCTAAATATATATCGGTACCAAGCAGCCGGTTCGGAAGGCATTTGGACGGGAAAATATCAGCGACAGGTTGTTTATAATCATTGTAATAGCTGTTTATTTTCTCAGTTCAGAGAGTGTTTCATGGCTGAGTGGTACATTTCTACCGATATACAGCCTTTCCATCGGTAGTAAGTAACCGGTGCGGGGTATCTTTAGACGGTATAAAACCACCATTTGAGAACCGGTATAAATATACCGTTATATCCTAAATATATATCGGTACCAAGCTGCCGGTTCGGAAGGCATTTGGACGGGTAAATATCAGCGACTCTATCAAGTTTTATGCTTGTTTATAATCCACCTTAAAAGTGACCCCTCTATTTTCTCTTCCCCAACTCTCTTCCCCCTACTATGTCGGGAGAGCCCGACCGACTGCTTTGTCAACCTACATCGGCAAACGACTCCCGGAGTGCGGTGAGCGACACTTGCGATCGGGGAGCAGCCAGGCAGGCTTCCCGTCGCGTCCAGGACTGCCGGGTAGAGCGCCTCCGCCGAAGCCCCCACCGGACAACGCAACCCTACCTTCAAGTTTAAGGTGAGGGCTGTCAATCACCTGGAATCCACCATTTTTCCTTCCTAAGTCGGCTACATTGCAGCGATTTAAACGCTTTGCATTATCATCACTACTCAAATACTTGTTGATTTCAGTTTCTTCATGGAACGGTATTCAAAAACCTATTTGTTCGTACTAATCGGTAGTCTATTCCCGTTTGGTTGTGTTTATGCATCAGTTGTTGTCTACTGTTGGTAACTCTATATGGATCGATGTTTTTGTAACCGATGTCACGTAAGTTCCGATTAATTTACATTTTAATCTGTACGAGACTACCGATTAATGTGCAGTTTAATCGTCTACCGATGTCATAGTTGATAGTATCGTCACGTAAGTTTCGATTAATGAGGAGTTTAATCGGTATGATACTACCGATTAATGTGCAGTGTAATTGGTATGAGACTACCGATACTTTCATGTTGGAATATATCAAACTGTCATTGAGCGTCCTCTTGCTTGTTTTAGATTCAAATGGCTCCAAGGACACGCGGTTGCAAGGTTTCACAGCCCTCGTCATCGACAGCTTCCCAGCGGCAGCGACCGACGGTATCTAACAGGAAGAGAAGGGTGAGAGAGGAGCCTGGGGCTGCGGTAGGCGAAGATGACGATGAGGGGGGGCTCCAGGCTGCGGCCGGCGAAGATGAAGATGTCGGCCCAATCCCTGGTGGGCCCATGGATAGGTCTGTGCTCACTGAGTTCAAAACTCACGTTGCCTATCGTATCTGGCAAGGAGAGGTACAGTACATTCAGCAAGAATACATACGTATTGTTATAACATCAGGGTGTTAACTATATCTCCTTAATGCAGGAGCGCAAGAAGTCACTCAAAATTTATGCTCATGGCTCATCCGTGAATGATTGGTTTGACATGGACACTGAGGGATTTATGGAGGCCGTGAACATGACGAAGCTAGGGCGACTAGTAGATTGCTCGTATCAGTCCATCAACAGTGCTGTTGTTGGCGCATTTGTGGAGAGATGGCATCCCGAAACCAACACATTCCACTTTCCCTGCGGTGAGTTGACGATCACCTTGGCGGATGTCCGTGCCATACTGGACATCCCCGTTGCCGGCCAACCCTTGGTGCATTTGAATAAGACTTGGGAGGAAAAGACGAGGATGATGGTTGACCATTTTGGAGTGACCCGAGATGAGGCAATTGCGCAACTAAAGCTGCTTGGAGGAAATGTTATTCAGCTGCAATGGCTAAGATATAGATGCAAGATTGGAAGGGTGGGCATAGAGAGATCAGCCAAGGCATATCTGCTGTACATGCTAGGATGTATCCTTTTTTGCGACAAGTCAGGCTACAAGGTGCACATCTCCTACCTGCCATACTTGTTGGATCTTGGTGCCATTGACCAGTATGCATGGGGCGCCGCGGGCCTTGCGCCCATGTATCGAATGCTAGGACATGCTAGTAGATAGGGCACCTCGTCGATCAGTGGATATCTTACTTTACTGCAGGTTTAACAATTACCTGAAATACTTGTTGATTCTTGCTATTTCACATCGACTTCTGAGTAATGTATCTTAAATATGTGCAGGCTTGGATTTATGACCACCTTCCGTCTGTGGTGGCTCCTCGACGTAACATGGAATACAAGGACGGGCAACCCCATGTTTTCCATTGGCTGCCTGACAGAGGACAAGGGAAAAAGGGGGATAATGTTAAGATGTATCGCGAGAAACTTGATCGATTGAGTGCTCTTAGGGTAAGATGTCATCCCGAAACCAAGCACCTTTCCATTACGTGGATCAATGTGTTTTCTAAAATTATAGTACCCTTGCAGTTTCCTTACATGTATCACTCAATTTGCTAAATTCATATTACCCTTGCAGGTGACTTGGGACCCATATCAAAAGCTCAGGGGAGGGTCCTTTCCTCGCGATGATATTACTTTCTTTTTTGGCACACTGACCTCCCCGAAATTCGTTGAGCCATATCACCCCGACAGGGTGCTACGTCAAATGGGCATCCGCCAGATCATCCCTTGAGATCCATTACAGCCATCACAATTCCACATGGGTACCAAAAAAACGGCACGGGGATACCATAGAGTCTTCCAGTTCACCAAGCAGTTTTGGAACGACTGGCCTTCCCACGTGACCAGCATGTGCAGGGATGGAGTCTCCGTAGTTAGGGGGGATGAATACGTGGGGGGTTATGAGGAATGGTTTAAGTCTATCTCGCATGTCATCGTCCAAAACCCCGAGCACCAATCCGCAACTGCTGACGAAGCAATGGATTCTCTGCAGGCCACGGTAAGCATATTAAACTATCAGCCATTTTAATATCATTGTAAGATTTAATAATTATCGTTCCTTATTACTTGCAGTTTGAGAAACTTGCGGTGATAATTGACGATACGCACAGTCAGCTGGCTACTATGTCAATAGAAGAGCATAGGGAACGGTGGCGGCGAATGCATGCCATAGCGTATGGCGATAAAGACACGCGGGGTTATGTTCGACATGGACATGGACATGGAGCGTCCTCCTCAAGGGGCACAGCTTAGAATACCAAACTGTGTAATCTAACCTTTGGCAAACTGTCTTAGAACGGGGATAATACAAACTGTAAATACCGGAACTGTGTAGTTATGTTTTGACTGTGTCTGTGTGTTTCGGTACCATGGTGTAGTTGTGTTCTCCCCGATTTTACATGAGTATGAGTAATATATGTAGATTTTAATAATGTACCTATGACAGCATGACTGTATAGAATATGAATACTCAATATTTACATCACCCTTAACAGGCTTATTTGAGGAAAACGGGACCATCTCACCGACAGAATTAATATAAGCAATCGGGACCATGGTACCGTCCAAATGCCTTCCGAACCGGCTGCTTGGTACCGATATATATTTAGGACATACGGCCTTTCTTCTCAATCGGTGGTTTTATACCGTCTAAAGATATCCCGCACCGGTTACTTCCTACCGATGGAAAGGATATATATCGGTATAAATGTACCGATATGTACTCAGCCATGAAACACTCTCCAAACTGAGACCAAAAACAGCTATTACATACTATATCTACATTTACATACTATACATACATAGAGTTGATTACATATGACTTTGAATTATACGCATAGTAAATGCCAAACTGAAAACACAACACACAACAATAGAGATTACATTCCCAGCCGATAACTACAAAAATCAACACCAAACTGAGCGCGGAAAGTAACTGTGAAACTGCCAAACTGTAAATACCAAACTGAGCAGAGAAAGCTACATACAATATGACCAGAAAGTTGATTACATCCGATTTTAATGTACAAGAGAGTCACATACTAATTACATAGTAAGTACAAAAAATAATTACAAAAAATGTTACAATGTGATTGGACAAAAAAATTATCACACATGGATTAGACTTCAGTCATATCCATGTTTGCAACATGTTAGCAACTGAGTACAAAAAGAAGCAGTCTGCACTATATACAAAGCAGACAAGATTTCAGTAATCATCAAGGTCAATAGTATCCCTGGTAGCAACTGAACTTGGGGTTATCTTCTTGAATAACTTATTCTCCTCATCATAGGAATCCCATCCGTCAGCACATCGATGATGATACCTGACCCAGCTTCTGACCGGTGGCGCCATTGGACAACCAGGCTTCATGTGCAGCTGTACAAAGTGGTTTTCATTGACAAATCCGATCGCGATGATCCTCCGTGCGGCCTTAGGGGGCGGCACGGACCAAAGTGGCAAAAATGTCAAACACTGCCTGGCAGATATACTTAGCAACACGACGGAGTAGTGTGAGGCTATAAGATAACCCATATCTGGCATCGTCATCCACCGATCATATGCGGGGCCATTTGCAAAAACGGACAACGAGTACATGAGGTCTGCAACCCGATCCGGTCCACCATACAACGGAGCATAGCCATCATAGTGAGCACGCAGCTCAAAGATAAGACCCTTCCGAATGTCAGCCCATCCATCCTCGCCAAATCCCAGTAGACCAGCTATAGCTCTAAAGCTGTAATTTCCGTCTGCAAGGACATCTTTAACATACAGTATATAATCTCTTAGCCCTTCTGGGAACTGTAACAGGCAATACGATTTTGTATCACAATTTTCGTATACTTTATCGTCTTTCTTTCTACCCTTCTTTGTCCTAGGTTTCTTGGAAGATATAAGAGTAACTTCAATGGGCATATCATTACTGTCTTTAAAAGAAGGTTCAAACTCAAAAGCAGACGGGTCACGTCGTGTTGAGTTCATCTGCTTCTTGTCCTTTGCACTGGGCCTACCACGAGTCGTCATCTTCACTTCTGGCTCAAGAACATAAGACGACGCAGGTTCGTTTAGTCCAATCAATTTTCTTAGCAATTGTATTCTCCCTGTGGCATCTTGCGCTATGAATTTTGCATACAAGAGCTCCAGCTCTTGTCCGCACTTCAGCTCGAGGGGGACATCAACTTTTGTTGCGCACATGTCAAGTTTACGCCACCGTGGATGTATGCAGAACAAGGGTATAGGGCGTTCCTCCAGTCTGTATTTGGCAATCATATGGGCACAAAGAAGGCCATGGGTGTGGCGTACCACACAAGCACATACGCTCTCATCTTGACCAGTACAATCAGCATTCAATGATTCATTATGAACAATGGTGAGTGCACTCTTTGAAATGAAGCCTCGAAGTTCTCTGAAGACTTCTGGCCTAAAGTTGTGTTGCGCAATGTGCTTGCTCTTCTCGAATGAAGCTTTTATGGCACAATGTTGGAGCTCGAGCAAAGAGTGGATGGTGGACCACGATGTGTCAAAACCACAATTAGAAGATCCAAGATGCCTCTTCAACTTAGAATGTGCACTTTCAACCCTATTCGTGGTATAATTCCCAAAATGCATGTACTCATCGACGGCACTTACAAAATCTTCTTTTTAGTGATCGAGCCATGTCTTTTGGACATATTCAGTGACATCTTTGTCTCTAGAAAAGGTGTTAAGCAGAGTGCATAAGTTTGTATTATACTCATGCACACTGCTTGAATATACAATTGCTTGCCATAATGTCATGAAAGAGGCAGCCATCTCTACCGTTGAAAAATTCTTTTTGCAGCTAAGCTCAACACACTTTTGGATATGCCATCTACATAGCATCCTTTTTTATTCTGGAAATACCAACTCGATAGCATTCATTGAAGCCAAATCTCTATCTGTCAGTATAACATGTGGCATTGAGCAGCCTTCCAACAACGACCGAAGCACATGCAACGCCCATATGAAATTACCCTCCCTCTCAAACTCTATGTATACAAAGGCAGCAGAGAATGTCATTTCTGTCGATGTGACACCAACAATTTCTAATAGAGGAAGTCGGTACCTGTTGGTCTTGTAGGTGCAATCCATAATCAAAACCTTTGAAAATGTACGGAGTAGCTCAATAGAGGTGTGGTGTGCCCAGAATATGTCCCGAACATTATCCGTGTCTTCCCGAACTGTATGATACTCAATATAGCCGTGCTCATTTAGATGCTTTAGTAGCTGCTGCATCTCTGATCTCCCAGCTTTCTTGACCACCCTATTCCTGTGGCGTGCATTATAGATGGTCTTCAGAGTAGAGCAGTCCCTGGATCTCGGTGCTTTATAGTGTTCCATATTTGACGTGGCTTCACTAGATTTATCGACATATCAACCACCAACTTCATTTCTTCCTCGGGTAATCTCCCGACATATGAGTGTCCCTCGAGGTAAACCGCTTTCGGGTGATTGTGCACTCCACATATAACCATCAACATCCAATCATCATCATAGGCAAGCTTCATACCCTGAAGCTTGAAGGGACAACCACACTTCCTCGTCCCGGAGTTGACAGTCTTCCTCTTTCGAGTGGTTAACGGCATTTTTGAACTTGCATAATGCTCTGTGACTGTTTTCCGATAAGCTCCACTTCGTTCACATGCGAACGTGATCCTCGGCTTTCTACCGGCACCCCCGACCTCTGAATTCTTTATTACAACCACCAAGCCATTCTGTTTTCCAACTTGTTGTGTCCAGTGGATAAGTGTTTGGCGGCTGTGAAAGATCTAGAGATAAAAAATAATGATTAGAATGATGAATTATGAAGCCACTAGTGGTCCAAGAAAATATAACTACGGACAGCATACCTCGTCAGTTGTGAATGACTTGGTGTAGTCATAGTTGACACCCCCCAAATCTTCACCATTATAAGTATAGCCCTGGTAATAATCAAGAAATTAGCATTCGTAAACTCTGAAATTTGATTTGGGTCTTCAAGATCGTCACAGACAACTATCGGTAGAATACCACCGATATACTATATTTAACTCGGTACTATACTACCGATACATAGACGGTGCCGAGATACCGTTCGTAATTCATACCAAACGGTATCTATGTACCGTTGAGTTGTGCAGGTGTATCGGTAATAGACTACCGATTACATCTCTATCGGTAATTTACTACCGATTACATCTCTATCGGTAATTTACTACCGATTAGTTCCAGATAGGAAAAAAAATGGGAAAACGACAGAGTACGGGGATAATGAGCTGGGAATGCACCTTTTCTAGTGCAATTTCCTCGCCTTCCTCGTCTTCATTGTCCATTTCCAACTGCCGCAGCAGCTTTCTGCTAATTTTGGTGATCGATTGTGTCACGAGGGCAGGGCAACCGTGAGGGAGGTGGTATAACAAGAAGAATAGCGTGGAGAAGAGAGGAGTCCGTGGAGAGAAGAGCCAGATGAGATGATCGGAGAAGATGATTGGAGATTGTCGGAGAAGATGACCGGAAAAGATGGCCGGGCGGAGAGGATGATCGGAGAAGATGAGGCATTTAAGGTAAGAGCTTGAGGTAGGTTGGATTCTATTACCGTAATTATACCACATAAGACAGGGGGCAATTGAGACATTTCATCTTAAGGTATTTTTGGTATAAAAATCTGTGGTGTGAGTAGATGCTTGTGTGGTGTTGATAGAGCCCCCCTTTTACTAACAGAAGGTAACAAAACGGTATATATGTTATTTGTTTATATTGTCCTTGATAACCTTATGAATTTTGAGAATTTAGAAGTAATCGTGCAAATTCAAAGATTTTCAGGGACATTATATATAATTTCTCCTTTAGCAAACAAAATGTTGAATAGTACAAAGAAATAAGAATGGAGCACTTGCACTCCAAACTCACAAACCGTTGTACCTGTAGAAACTACTTACAAGGAGCCCTATTTGAGGGCATCTAAGTCACATCTTCTCTTTATTCCTACATTACTTAATAAGTAATGGACAAAAACATATATAATGTGCATCATCATTTAAGCTAATTTTCGTCGTTATCTTTGGACTTCTGGAAACTAAACACCAGTAAACACAACATCAGTTGCAGACCTTGCTGCTTCCCTGAAACGATGTAGATATTTCCATCCATGGTGCTCTACGACCCATCGTTATCGGCAGGCCGCTGCTACCATCTCCCTCGCACCGCCTTCTCTTCACCATCCTACCCTTCTCTCCTCTGATCTCCTTAAGCAATACACCAAAGAGCTTAAGTGTCACCTCAGACTTGTCACCCTCCTCATTGTCGTCGTCGTCTTCTTCTTTGTCCTCCTCCTCCTCTTCTTTTCTTTTGGCAATATTGGCTTTCATCAGTGTAGCCTCGTTCATCAAGAATTCGATGTTCAACTCATTGACTTCGACGTGCTTCGACAAGAAGCCAAGCAGCTCCTCGCATTGCTGCTTCGCTTGCGCAAGCTCATTCCTAAGGCTTTGCTTGTCCTTCTTCAACTTCTCGTTCTCCTGTGACAGTTCGAGTAGCATTTGCGATTGTGGTGTAAGTGGAGGAGGAGGGGATGAGGCGGAGGATGTGCTTTGGACCTCGCCGGAGTTGGAAGATGACAGAGTTGGTCGCCGGCCACCACCGGTGGACTTTAATGCCGATGTATTCGGTGATGTTGGTATGGACTTCCTGCGGCGGATCTCAGAGAGGAGCCTTTGCTCCCCCCGCCGGAAGTACTCATTTCCAAACTCCCACCGGTCCGGCACCACCTTTCGGAACCCCTGCCAAAACATGAACAACAATAAAATCCAATATGGCAAAGCAACATTGAGGGAGTGACGTTCCCATATCCACTTAAGCCAGATTTACTCGTGTTAATTAGAAACAATAATCTATTGAACAATTTAGATACTGAAATGTGCCACATATAGTGAATGCAGTTTTAAAGAATTACAACAAATTTAAGTAGTTCTGCCACGGACATGATGAGCCTTCTATAACATTTGAAAAAAAAGATTAGAGATAAATATTTATTATTATTATTATAAAGAATACCTTTTACTAACAGCATATATTTTATTCATGTTGAACATGCACCTCAACAACCAACTGCTTAACCTAACCTAGTGTCGAGAATGATTATTTAAATACATAAAAGTCAGAAGCTTGGTCTACAAACCAAGGTAAGAAAGGATTAGCTCTGTCGGCGATGCCGGTAGACCTGATCTTCCTTTTAGTGCTACATGCTGCACATATGACATGTTACAGCAATATCGCAACATATCACTATATATGGAAAGTAAGTTATAACCCAATCATAAAATTAAACAAGACTAGCTAGGTGGCTGGTCTGTTTGTGATCGCTGTTTCTCTTAGTTGGTTGGATGAGCAGATTTTTATTCGTCAAACTTCTTCGAAGACTGGTTTGAGAGAGACGTATCACCAACGACAACTACAATTAATCCTATCCCGTGACCAAGTAAAAAACTTTTAAAATCTCTACCTACTACCATTCCTACAGTCATTTCAAGTTTTAGCATCAATTAAGGAATGCGGGGCCTGAAGGAGTTGAGCTTACTGCAGGCCCAGGCAATTATCAATCGTTGGATGTTGATTCCATGGTTGAGATCCAAATGAACTTTAGCCCTCGTTCGATCAGGGTTAAAACTACTGGCTGGCTATGAACACAAACGCAACCTTAGTGGCGAAGTTAAAAAGACTCAGCAGTGGAATGGAAAGCATTCGGAAAAAGGAATGACTTTAGGATAAAAAACAAGATCATGAAATCAAAAGTAGGATTCATGATGCATGACAAGAACCACCATCCATAGGACCACAAGGAACTAAAACAAAGTATACAAGAAATAACTACAAATGATATATAGGAAAACTATGGGAGCTGGAGGGACGTACGTAGGTGTTGAGTTGGCGGACGAAGCTGGAGAAGTTGTTGTGCTTGAAGTGGGCGGGGAGGAGATCACGCGCGAACTCAACAGGCTTCCACACCACAAAGGACCTCCCTTTCTCCTCCCACGATATCACCTCGTCCGTCCCGGCATCCTCCACCATCTCGTGGGTCTTCACCAGGAACGGCGCCGGCCCCCCGCCTCCTCCCTTGGCTCCTCCGTGCTTCCCCATACCCTCTCTTATATATCCTTCTGATCGATCACAATAACCAATAAACCACCCAAGTCTAGCTAAATCTAATAACAAAGAGAAGAGAGGTAGGTAGAGAGAAACGAGATCGATCACTGGAGGAAGAGGAGGAGAGCAGTCAAGAACTCCCAGCCCCAGCAGTAGAACCCACAGAGGCTGATCACTGAATGCTTCCGGCACCTAGTGATCTCTCCTTCCATCTCCCAACTAAACAAAACAATCCCAGAACCAGGGGACTATTAACAGATGCACCAGCCCCTCCTTCCTCGATCTCTCTCTCTCTCTCTCTCACTAGAAAATTAGAGCATGCGCATCTCCATCCTTAACTGAAAGAAACCAAACCGCCGTAGAAGAACTGTGAGACGCCTTTAAATAAAAAAACCAACAGAGATCGACACGCTTTGTAGACTTGGAAGACAAAGTAAAGAAGAAGAGAAGGCAGAGACGTTGATGTTTCTCTCTTTGAAGGTGGTGGGTGGCGTTACAAAGTTATGAAGAAGCTTCTTCAGTAAACGAGGGCATTGGACACATGGAGAAGGCCCAGCTTTCCTTGGCTGCTTCTCGGAGTTTCTGAACTGAAACCAGTAGTCGAAAGTCTAGCTATGCCCCTCGCTTTCAGTAATATCCACAGTATAATTGTGCCCTCTTTGTATCTTATTTCTTCAAAGTCTAAAGGGCTTTAATTGGTAAAACAAGAGGAAATTAAATTAGAAGTGAAGATAGACATGGCTTCCGTATTCTCACGTCCTTATCTGCTGGAATTAATAGTCAATATTCCATTGCATGGACTGGGATTTTCTAGAATGAGTGTCAAAGGATTTGTTTGAATGGGTTAATTAATTATACTGCATGTTTGCTGTCATTTGGTCAAGTTTAGATTAGAACTATGGAACAAGTAATTAGTTTCGTATGTGCATGAAGTTGATCAACGAGCTACTGGAGGTTGGCAAACCTTTTTATTAATCAATCTTATAAAGAACAATAACGGTTACAACCGTTTCCCTTCTATTAATTTATTTACATATATATTTTTCTAAGTTAACTTTGTATATTGTTATCATAATTCCCTAGGTTAGTTTTAAATATACATCCTTATCTAGCTTATAAGATCCGATGATAGTTATTCCTTATGACTCATAATCTGAGTCATAAACTTATACACACATGACATACACATAGCATACACGTATCATAAAATTGTAATTAAAAAAAAAGGATAGTGGATTGATGTGCAAGTTATTATAGAAATAGTGGAGACGAGCAGTTAGCCGTGCCAGGTGGCACGGACCCACCACCTAGTATATATATATAATTAAGAGCTTAGCGTACGTCATATATAGACATGTGTACATGTTTGCAAATGCGAATACTTAGTTTACATTCTATGATCACTACTTTTGATTAGTATAGTTAACAATTACGCCATGGTTTAGACCCTAAGCCAAGTAGTCAAGATTCTATATACTGAGGCATGTCCTCACAAAAGTTGGAACAAAAAGCACCACCCACCGAGCCATCCTTTCAATTTGACTGCTCTGCTTGGTATCACACATTTATTCTTATTATTTTTTTATTTATATTTATTCATCATGATTATTATACTTTTTTCTATTCTTATTTTTTAACTCTCTTAATTCAGAATAAACTAATTTTAAAATTTCTTAATCCTCATTAATTCGAAATAAACTAATCACACACCAAACACGATAGAGAGAGGTTATAATTTTAGTGAAAAAACTGATCAATCCCATAAGAAGCAATTAATATCTAATCCAATATTGGTGTTGTTGCCAATCCCTATCCCGAATTCGGATTCGGTTTCGGATTTGAGTTCGGATTCGAGAGGCCTGCAGTAGTTTATAGTTGGGAATGGAACTTATCATTATTGAAACTGGGAAGTGAGTGGAAGGTCATAGATGGTGTAAATTCTCAATATCTGTGAGAAGGACATGCCACAAAATTATTCAGTTTCATGCATAATATTCTTCTTGTAATAAATCAAGTTGTTCCTAGCTAGACTTATAAGTATATACTTAACTTTGTCGACATACCCATTGTGTCTATTCTTGATACTGATGGACAGAGGTATGTTACACTCGTCATCGTTGAAATGATCATTTGCCGTCAGTTCCTGGCTGATTATTGGGAGAAAGATCAATGGGGGTTAAAAAAAAAAAGGGTTTGTCAATAGGTCATGGTTTCTTTTTCATATGATAAAAATGACTGAATGGACCAGAATACCCCCCACCCTATAATTCCCCACCCCCCCCCCCCCCCCTATATCCCCCCACTAGCCTTCCCCATAACCCTCCCCTACGTGTCCAAACTACTCGTCGTGAAAGTGACTAAGGCGTCGAGATTACAATTTATACCGAATTCTAACTAACTACTACGTAGTTAGCGGGAGTCCGGGTCGATCCACAGGGAAATGAGAATTAACTAACGTACTCGATAGATAACTCCCAACAATAGCTAAAATAGTTTGGGTTTTGGATTAATGATGATTAAGGAAATTAACTATGCAAAGGGAGATAAAACTAATAGAGAAGCCTTGGGATTTTCATCTCATTGTAGGTTCTAGTGTAGCCTCCTAAGGAATTGATGTGTGTAATCTAATTGGGACGATCGAAATCAAGAAGTCGACAAGCGGGTGGTTAGCCTCACTTATCACTCAACGGAAGTCGGGTTAGAATCATCCGTTGGCAAGAATCACATTCACAAAGTCGACGAATGAGTGATTAGCTTCTATCGTCGCTGACGAACCTTCGATTAAGATCGATTCGTTGCAAGGAAAATGTATTGTATGGGGTCGGGCATTGGATCGAGATGGTTCTAGCACCTCGAATCCAATGCCAGATAAAGATAGAATGGATCCTCTAATTAGAGAGATAGGGATGGTTCTAACATCCCTAATATCTAATCTAGGGTTGATTATCCTCCCAATGGAATTGGATGTGTTTCTAGCACATCCAACTCATTGGGGCATAACAACAAACACCTATCATGCACAAGTTCTAACTCATACCTAATAAGAGCACTCATCCATTCAACATATAAGATCCATGTACAAAGATAAAGAAATCATGCTCAAATCCATACAATAGATCATCCCCAGAGATTACACATAAAAAACCCTAAGAAAACTACAAAAGAATCCTACAACTACAAGGAAATCCCAAGAGAAATGAAGTTAGCTACTCATCTTGGATAGATCCATGGATGGAGGTTGATGAAGCTCTCCTCCCATGGATTTCCTCTAAGAAGTCCTCCTCTCAATTGGGTAAGAAAACTAGAAAGGCTGGAGAAAGGACTAAGAGAAGATCCCTAAAATTCCCCATAAGGGGTCTATTTATAGTAAACAAGCCTCCCCCACTCGGATTAGATCTGGACCATTGATTTTGCTCGGCTAGCACAAAAGGATCGATCCTTGTAAGGTAGAGGATCGATCTTCTTCTTCTTCCGTATATCCGCTGGTCCCGTGGAGGATCGATCCTCCTATAGGAAAGGATCGATCTTTGTTCTTGAGTTCTGGCTGCGCCTCGATGAAAATCGATCCTATAGTAGATGGAGATCGATCCTTGAGAATGTTGCGTTCTGTCACTGAAAAATGCTCGTGAGGGATCGATCATTCCCATAGTGAAGATCGATCCTTCAGAAGTTGCGCTCTGTCACTGAAAAATGCGCATAAGGGATCGATCTTCTCATGATGGAGGATCGATCCTTGTTGTCCCGACTGGATTCTTCTTAATGTACTTCAAAGGATCGATACTTCTTCAATAAAGGATCGATCTTTTTCATAAAAACTGGCCCGAATGACTTCGTTTAAGCTCGGAACTTGATCCAATCCTCATTGAGGGCTCTTGTACCTGTCATAGGGTAATAATCGTCAGTAAGGCCTTGCTCGGAAACTAACAAGGCCAAATTGAAAGGGTGATTTCTTGGGCACTACTTGGGTTGGACTCACCCATTTGGAGTCCGAGATAGGGAAAATGACGCCCGCCTCAAGGAGTTTAAAAACCTCCTTCAACACAACTTCCCTCATGTTATCGACGTTGAAACTCTATGACACTCTTAGACTCATCTTCTAAATGTATGCGGTGCATGCATATAGATGGGTCTATTCCCTTGAGGTCGGCAATGGACCACCCAATGGCCCTCTTGTGCTTGGTGAGCACCTTAATGAGTTTTCCCTCTTGTGCAAGAGTCAAGGATGAAGAAATAATTACCGGGAGGGAGCAATTTGGCCCAAGATATTCGTATTTCAAATTGGATGGCAAGGGTTTCAACTCTAAGGTTGGAGGCTTAATCAAAGATGGGGGGTGCCGGTGTAGAGGATATAGGTGGCAATGGCTCAAAAGAAGTTTTTCGAAAGGCCATGGCACAAGCATGTTCAAATTCATCGAGTAAATCCGAAGTGGGTAGATCCGCATCTTGCAACGCATTAAAAACCATCAGAAAATCATTGAAAGTCAACACTTCATCACGTAAACCCGGAAAATCCTCTTCAACAATCGGCAACTCATCAAAATTCAATACATCATCACCACTCGATAAAGAGTCATCGCAAGCATCAACAAATGATTCACAAGCATCATCCAAATCAAAATTCGCAACCATCACATCATTTGCACATTCATCAACAATATCATCATCCACTAAAGAATCGACCATAAAACATTCATTCCTATACATAGATTGTTTAGTAGCATCAAAAATATTTAATTTCAATTCCATATTCCCGAAGGTAACGGTCATGATGTCACTTCTACAATTGATGCATGCATTGACCGTAGCCAAGAAAGGTCGTCCAAGTATGATGGGAATGGATTTCTTATGTCTAACACCCGGTTCCATGTCAAGTACAACGAAATCGACCGGGATAACACATCTATCGACCTCGACTAATATATCTTCAAGAACACCCCGTAGTGTCTTGATAAATCTATCGGCTAATTACAACGTCATCGAGGTCGGCTTGAGCTCTCCTAAGCCAAACTTACAAAATAAGGAGTATGGCATAAGATTCACACTAGCTCTTAAATCAAGAAGAACCCCCTCAATAAATTGATCTCCTATGATGCAAGAAATGGTAGGAGTGCCGGGGTCTCCCAATTTTGGAGGTAGATCGAGTTGAAGAATAGAGCTAACTTGCTCAGTTACGAAGAGCTTTTTAGAGACATGAGATTTGAATTGCCTCTTATGAGTACACAAGTCATTCAAAAATTTGGCGTAAGAAGGCACTTGCTTAATGGCGTCCAACAAGGGAAGGTTGATATGGACCTTCTTGAAAAGTTTCTAGCATCTCCTCATACTTGCCACTCTTCCATGGTTGGGATGTGGCTTGAGGATCAACTAGTGCTTGAGGGTATGGAGCCTTATGAATGTATGCTTTGGTTGGTAAAGGATCGAGTAGAATAGGCTCAGTTTCCTTGAAAGGTAGTAATGGATTCGAAGAATCATGAGAGGCATGATGAGGTGATGCTTGAGAGTCATTCATTGAAGTTGATAAATGAGGTTCATGCCCTTACTCTAATGTGGTGTCTTTGGACATCTCCACATTAGGAAAAATCTTTCCACTTCGGAGGGTAGTGACCGCTTGCACTTCCTCGTGAGTGGAATCGATAAAATGTTGGCCCTTAGGGTTTGCTATGGGTTGACTAGGAAGTCTACCCTCCTCCCTTCTTGCCATAGTATTGGCCAATTGGCCTATTTGCACTTCCAACTTTGCAATGGATTGGGAATGAGAATGCAAAAGTTGGGTACTTGTCTCAAAATAATCCAAGGCCTTGAGAAGCCTTTCCTCAATACAAGGGTCACGCTTTGGAGCTTGAGGGGCTTGATAGGCTTAATAGGGAGCTTGGTATGGGGAAGGCCCAGGTGGCCTTTGATTCCAATTTGGAGGATGAGATGATTGAGGATAAGTTGGCCCTTGAGGTGGATATGCATGAGGAGCTTGAGGTGGGCGGTATGTGATTGGATTTTGTGGAGGTTGGTTAAAAGGATATGGCGCTTGATACCTAGGAGGATAGCTTGGGGCTTGATTGCCCGCAACCGGAGGCCTAGAATTGTATGCATTTGGAGGTTGTTGGCCGGGATTTCTCCATGAGAAATTTGGATGATCCCTAAGACCGGGATTGTATGTATTTGAGTAAGGGTCATAGGTAGGCTTCGATTGATTGAAAACCGCGTTGATATGCTCTTGCACGAGCTCCGGATAATCATATGCCAAATGGCATTCGGTAACTAGGTGACCGGGAGTCGAACATAGGAAGCAAAGTTCTCCCAATGATGGAGAATTAGGTGGGTAACTCGATGAAGAAGGAGGAGTAGGAATTTGATTCAAAGAATGAGCAAAAACTTGATCAAATTTTCTACTTAGAGTATCAATTTGTTGTTCAACACGGGTGGCTTCGGATAACTCTAATACTCCTCTAGAGTTGGATTGTCCCTTAGGGCTTGAAGTATCCCTAACATTCCTTGAAGTGAAGGCATGATTTTGGGAATTAATGACAAGCTTTCCAAATAAAACCCATGAGTCCTCATATGGGTTGGTCATGAACACCCCACCACAAGCAGTGTCTACGTCTTGTTGATGACGTATTCTAAGACCATTATAAAAATAATCAACGAGGGACTACTTAGGAATTTGATGGTGTGGGCATTTCCGAATAAGTTCCTTAAACCTATCCCAAGCATCATGAAACGGTTCGTCATCTTTTTTACGAAAGGTCGCTATTTGGATCATCATTTCATGAGTATTTGCTATAGGGTAGAACTTTTCAAGAAAAGCACTTTGTAATTGGTCCCATGTGGTGATAGTTTGGGGCTCAAGGGATCCTAACCAATGCTTGGCTTTGCCCTTCAAGGTAAATGAAACAATTTCAATCTCATTGCATCCTCGCTAAAATTTGGAATTTTGACCGTGGAACTCTTTTCAAGAAAATCTTCTAGATGGTAGTAAGGATCCTCATTACTCAAGCCGTGAAAGTTTGGAAGGAATTGAAGGAATTGAGGCTTAAACTCGTAGTGTGCGGCTTGAACAATGGGTTGTTGTATACCCGACTTGGGTGCAAATGTAGAAGGGACATAGTAATCCTTCATACTCCTACGGTCCGGGATGGGATTAACATTAGGATCGGGGTCTAGATTGGGCTCATCCATGATTTGAGGAAGCGGGAGGTCCTTATGCAAGGGTATGCGTGAAGATGTCCTAGAATCTAAGAATGCTTGCAATGTGATATTTAGATCTGAATCCTAATGCACACTCATTCACACATATGAGAACTTGGACCAAAGAAGGTAAGAGATACATTACAGTGGACTGGTCCAAGAACTTTGTATCTTCTCCCGTAGATGAGTCGCTTCGCCGCTCGGAAGCTTCACCTACAAACACAAAAAGATATACAATATAAGCAACGTTCTATTTTTGGTATTTTGTAATAAAAGAAAGTAAAGCAACCTAATTGAAGGAAGAAATTTATCAAGTAAGAAATTCAAATCAACAAGTCCCCGGCAACGGCGCCAAAATCTTGACGCGCCCAAACCACTCGTCGTGAAAGTGACTAGGGCGTCGAGATTACAATTTATACCGAATCCTAACTAACTACTACGTAGTTAGCGGGAGTCCGGGTCGATCCACAGTGAAATGAGAATTAACTAACGTACTCGATAGATAACTCCCAACAATAGCTAAAATAGTTTGGGTTTTGGATTAATGATGATTAAGGTAATTAACTATGCAAAGGGAGATAAAACTAATATAGAGAAGCCTTGGGATTTCCATCTCATTGTAGGTTCTAGTGTAGCCTCCTAAGGAATTGATGTGTGTAATCTAATTGGGACGATCGAAATCAAGAAGTCGACAAGCGGGTGGCTAGCCTCACTTATCGCTCAACGGAAGTCGGGTTAGAATCATCCGTTGGAAAGAATCACATTCACAAAGTCGACGAATGAGTGATTAGCTTCTATCGTCGCTGACGAACCTTCGATTAAGATCGATTCGTCGCAAAGGAAAGGTATTGTATGGGGTCGGGCATTGGATCGAGATGGTTCTAGCACCTCGAATCCAATGCCAGATAAAGATAGAATGGATCCTCTAATTAGAGAGATAGGGATGGTTCTAGCATCCCTAATCTCTAATCTAGGGCTCTTCATCCTCCCAATGGAATTGGATGTGTTTCTAGCACATCCAACTCATTGGGGCATAACAACAAACACCTATCATGCACAAGTTCTAACTCATATCTAATAAGGGCACTCATCCATTCAACATATAAGATCAATGTACAAAGATAAAGAAATCATGCTCAAATCCATACAATAGATCATCCCCAGATATTACACATCAAAAACCCTAAGAAAACTAAAAAAGAATCCTACAACTACATGGAAATTCCAAGAGAAAGGAAGTTAGCTACTCATCTTGGATAGATCCATGGATGGAGGTTGATGAAGCTCTCCTCCCATGGATTTCCTCCAAGAAGTCCTCCTCTCAATTGGGTAAGAAAACTAGAAAGGCTGGAGAAAGGACTAAGAGAAGATCCCTAAAATTCCCCATAAGGGGTCTATTTATAGTAAACAAGCCTCCCCCACTCGAATTAGATCTGGACCATTGATTTTGCTCGGCTGACACAAAAGGATCGATCCTTGTAAGGTAGAGGATCGATCTT
>OY986971.1:7224105-7330411 GCA_963920575.1 Narthecium ossifragum | reverse complement strand
GCGGATGATCGATCCTTTTCAGCCCAGCTCTCTGTCATAGGAAGAGGATCGATCCTTTCCAAGCAAAGGATCGATCCTTTGTCTTCGTGCAACTTTGTTTGTCCATCACCGCGCGTCCTCGTCGCTTCTCCTCGATGTCTCTTGTCGACGTCTCTCATGAGGAGGGATTTTCCCAACAAGGTGTTTGACCATAGTGCATGAGAACCTCTCCTTCCATAATCCATTAGCTATCACTCTGTCAAGCCTTTCCAGGATTTTTTCTTATCCACCTTGCTCATTAGACCAGGTGAACCTAGGGCCAATAAAACCCATATCGATCATCCCATTACCAGTAATAAAGTTCAGAAATTCCCTAACTGACCAATCAATGATGAACGGATGAAAGGAAGCTGTGAGCCAAAGCCCAGCTTGCCACCGTTATTCTCCCCGGGAGCTGAACGGGTCACCGCCTCTACAAAGGACCGAGAGCCAAAGCCTAGCTTGCCACCGTTATTCTCCCCGGCATTGATTTTGGAGGGGAATCCCGGCGGCGGGCTTGACTGCGATGATCCTTCCGCCCCCCTCATTCAGCTAAGCTAATCATGATTGGGTTGAGGTAGCAGAACGTAGCATGACTCTTCGTCTGAGAAGCATGTTAAAATCTACTTATTCACTCTCCCCCAAAATTGGTGTATTGAATCTTAAGACCAAGATTAGGGAATACATATGCTTCATAAATAGTTCTTCAAGTAGATTGAATAAAGGCTTATCCAAGGAGTAAAAAGCATGCAACAACCTTGTTAATTCGCATCGAGTTTTTAGTTAGCAGCCCCACATGCTCTATTAGAAAAGTTCAACTTCGAGCAAGTGCGGCTGGTAGTATTGTTTGCAAATTGCACAAGGGAATAGGAAATTGTCACAGAGCCTTTCTAATTTGCAACCTTCAATTCTATGGACCTAAATTAAGCTGGAAAAGTAGTGTACGAGCCCTTTTTCTTCTCATCTTTCGGTTGTTTCGCTGATCAAACATTTGACTCATGTCCATACTTTCTAGCAGTAATCTACTAATCTGTTCTCTGATTCTTCACAGAAATTGATTGGTGATACAGTGGCCAAAGAGATAAACATCAACAAGCCAATCTCAAGGTGAATATGCTTCGCATATGAAGTTTTGCACCATTTGTTTTCCCCACGTGATCCAGTTATAGATTCCAAAAAGATTATACTCTCGGAAGATATTATTGGTAGGCAACTTCAACTAGATGGACTGCTTGTAACTATCTAAGCCTAGATAGGTAACTTCAAATGGATTCTTCAGTGCAGCTGGAGGACTGAGTCCAGTTTTGTGTGGGGTTGTTGAGAACGGACCTGAGCCCTGAGTCTGGTGTTGCAACCCACCAGTAGCTTTTTGGGTTATCTCGTCAGAAAAAAATAACAAAAGGCGCCTAGAAGTCATACTGAAAGATCTGCAGGGAAGATAGCACAGATCAAGTACCTAACTCGATTAGTTTCATTGGAGTAGAGAATTAAATAAATAAAGAAATTTTAAAAAGGATCAGGCATTTTTTACGTTGGAAGATGCAATAAAAGGAACTTGCAACGTCAGTGAAATACTGTGCACCTAGGATGGATGTGATACTATTAGAAGATATTCCATTTGTAGCATGCTTTGAGTCGCCAAAAACTATGCAAAAAATTGGACAAAAGATCAAGATACGTTAAAGAATTCATCTTCATTGGAATAAGGAAAATATCAAAGTAGATAGTCATGAGTAGCTGTATCAGCAATGATAGCGTACTTAAGAACTCAATGCAAGGCAAAATCAATTCCTTTGCCTAAGCTAAGACTACTGTTTTTTTTTTTTTTGAGTTGAGCCACGAACTGCTGGATTTCTTACACCAAGCTATCCAAAATTACAAGTCCATCCTCCGAAATCCACCACAAAGGGTTGCCGGAGAGATGACACCATCTCGCGACACCGTCGGCTCTAACATTAGAAAACTGAGGGATGTGGACTACAAGAGCGGACTCGAAAAGTAAAATTTCAGACCATATATTCTTTGACATGCCCTCATCTTCCCTTGGCCAGACACTAAATTCATTAATAATGTTAATCAATGTCCATGAATCAGATTCAATAAGTAATATAATCTATGACATTCATATTGTTTAGAGCATTTAAGGGCCAAATCCACTGCCCCTAATTCAGCACAAACAAGAGGGGTGATCATAGTTGAATGTAGACGAGTGACGAACTGATGTATGTGTACTCTTTCCACTGCTTGTTACACAGTACACGTTCCCGCCTTTCTAGTACCTTTGCTCTCCCAGACTACTCATTGCTCCATGTGAACCGATGGCTTGACCAATGATTAGGGGAGACCCGGCCAATTTCATGCTTCTACACAGATAGCATAACCCCAAGCCAACCAAAGGATGTAATTAGATAAATGGTTAAATTTCATATTTAGTACATGTAAAATATGTGAATTACAAATTTAATATCTGACTTTTGCTATTTACAAATCTGATACCTCAAATATCAATACCGTAACAATTTGATCGAAAGCTCGAACGGTGTCAAAATTCTAACGAAAAACTACTCCTTTCCCAGCCCCAACAACCTTCCGTTACCACTGCCGAAGCCCTCTCCTTCTCCAGAATCTCTGAATACCACTCCATCTCTCTCCATCTCTCCACCACCGCTTCTCTCTAGACCTCCACATCCAGCAACCCCCGACATCCCATCCTCGTCGTCGACCGTCACACCGAGCTCCCTGCCTCTCGTCCGGAGCTTCCACCCAACGACACTTTCCCTTCCGATGACGCTCGATAGCACCACGACACTACCCGACCACCCCTCCTCGCCAAGGACCTCCCGAGCTCCGTCCCCTCCATCGGATCTAGCGCTGTAACGCCCCGGCCCTCCACTGGGCCCCGCCCCCGGGCTCCCAGTCCGACCAGGATCCACCCGAGGGCCCGACCCGACACAATATTGTCCACTTTTGGCTCACCGCAGAAATCTGAAAAAACTTCCCAGTAGGACCCATCGTGTGACTACTCCAGGTCGAGCACGCTTAACCATGGAGTTTTCGGGCGGATCACTGCCAGCACGGGTTTAAAACGCGTTGTGTCTATTAAGGGCTTACTATATACTTATATCGAACCCCGGACCATACCTAGGCGTTGTGGGATTGCTTACCCGGCTACCCGACTCAGCCCCGCCCGCCCCGCCCTCCAAGCGCATGCATCTTGTCCCACGGTATACCCAGCGGGCCTCACAATCCACCCCCTTGGAGGCCCATCGTCCTCGCTGGCACAATTTCCGGCTAGAAACCGGCTCTGATACCAAGCAATACTGTAACGACCCGACCCTCCACTGGGCCTCGGCCCGCGGGCTCCCGGTCCGACCAGGATCCACCCAAGGGATCTACCCGACACAATATTGTCCGCTTTTGGCTCACCGCAGAAATCTGGAAAAACTTCCCAGTAGGTCACCCATCGTGTGACTACTCCAGGTCGAGCACGCTTAACAATGGAGTTTTCTGACGGATCACTGACAGCACGGCTTTAAAACGCATTGTGTCTATTAAGGGCTTACTATATATTTATATCGAACCCCGGACCATACCCAGGCGTTGTGGGATTGCTTACCCGGCTACCCGACTCAGCCCCGCCCTCCAGGCGCAGGCATCTTGTCCCACGGTATACCCAGCGGGCCTCACAAGCGCTGCCTCCATGGAGCCGGTAGCCCACGACCTCCCAGCGTCGTCCACCCTCAGATGCAGTGTTCCTTGGCCGCTGCGTCCCCCCTTCGACCCCTTCTAGACGGGATTCGACAACCCAGCACCCCTCCTCGCCAATATCCTCCCCGAGCTTGAACTCACGTCATAACCCAACACCGTCATCGCTCCTTGCAGGGATCCTCCCCGAGCTTGAACTCACATCAGAACCCGGCACCGCCGCCCCTCCTCGCCAAGGACCTCCCGAGCTCAGTCCCCTCCATTGGATCTAGTGCCGCCTCCCTGGAGCCGGTATCTGATGGACTCCCAGCGCAGTCCGCCCTCAGATCCGGTGTTCCCTCACCGTTGCGACCCCCCTCCAACCCCTTCCAGGCGAGATCCGACAACCCAGCACCCCTCCTTGCCGATATGCTCCCCAACCTTGAACTCATGTCAGAACCTCGCACCACCACGGCTCAACGCTGCTGCCTCCGGCCTCCCAGATCTAATTTAAGACTAGATCCAACATCCCTGCCACCTCTGACAATCTCCTTCCACGTTCGTGACGTCGGAACCGAGTAAAACCACTCACATGATATCAAGTGAGCGGAATACCGTCAAGGAGAACGGCAGCTGACGGTAGGTACCATATTCGTAAATTAAGGTACTTAAGGTACCAAATTTGTAAATAGTAAACCTCAGTTACTAAATTTATAATTCACATATTTTACATGTACAAAATATGAAATTTAGCCTAGATAAATCCCCCATCTTTGACCGAGTTTGCTCTGGATCTAAGGTATTTTTATCTCCACGATGATAGTATAATATCATGGACGGATCATGCTCACCCATAAGCCCATGGCACATCTGTATTGTGCGCTCCGTCGATGCGCCTCTACTATTCCAGAAGACCATATTCAAGTTGCGACAGCTGCCCGACCGGCGATAGACCATCAAGATCGTCCTCCTCTCCACGCTCATCACACTCTTCTACGTGATGAACCGGCATATCAGAATGAATAGCAGCATCAATACACATGATGCCCTCCCTGTGAATAGCATCCAACTCCTCCACCGAGCGGCCTACAAGAGCTGCAAAGTTGGGAAAGGCTTCAGCGTGGGGAGCCTGCTCTGTAGAAGGCCCAGGATCACCCAGTCTTTTAGTCCCAGGCTGAGATGAGGAGACTGAAGGACCCGAAGTTGGGCCCCGTAGCACATCAACATATGAGTCCTTTAATATAGGTGGGCCGCCCAAGATTTTAAAAACAAGCTTGCCATCGATGGGATCTTCAGGACTTGTCTATCAAGATGTTTGGAGGGAAACATCTCCGAGCGGCCTAGGAGAGCTTAGACTACTGTTTTTGTTTTTTGATGAGATTAGTCCAGACGCTAAAGAGTTACAGGTACAACACCAACCACATCAAGTTGTCTCCAAGCTTTGTCCCCGAATCACTAGACCAAACGGATTCCTGGTCCGACGAGATACATGAGCGACACCATCTGCTTTGAAATGATAGGTAAGACTACTGTTACTGTGAGGACCTGTCCCTCTACCCCTGTGGCTCGTTGTAGACTGTAAGGGCAATTTGGTAAATTGCGCCTTGTTGGTTTGTTTCACACCTGCGTGTGCACACACTGGCCATGTTTGTGTTAGTGCTTGTTTAGAATGGCTAGGTGGACCCGGGATAGGAAGATCCCAGCTCGGGCGCGCAGAAGCTTGCCTTTGGGCAGCTGACGACCCTTGAGCGATCGATTGCTTCTCGAAATGATCGATCGGACTCGTGAGTGAGTCGGCGGGTTTTGACCCACTCGGATCGATCCGACTTGGTGGTTGGATCAATCCAGCCTGTGTCGGATCGATCCGACTTGTTGGGATCGATTCAGGGCGCGAGCGATCGATCGCTCCTTGGAGCGACCGATCGGACTCGCGTCGGTGGCTTTTTCTGCTTCGCGAGGACGGCCGCCGCTGGTCGTCGCTCTCTCTTGTCAGAAGGGGAGGACTTTCCCTCCCCTCCTTCGCCTTTTTCCCCCTTCCCCCGGCTGTCCCCTCCGCCCTTTCCTCCTTTTCTCCTTCCCCTCCTTTCTTCTTCTCCTTCTTCTCTTTTCTCCTCTCCCGAAGCTCTGTTTCTTCTCTTCTCCCTCCGGCGAGCTTCTTCTTTTCCGTTCTCCCTCCTTCGACTATCAAATTGCGTGTTCTAAGGCTCGTTGGATCCGTGGCAATGAGAGGAAGGCTCCTGGTGTGGTTTGGAGGCTTGTTGGTGACTGGTTGCGAGGGATCAGCCCGGATTAGCGTTCTTCGGTAGGTTCTTCTACCTACTGTGTTCTTTAATGGGTTTCTTTAGATCTAACCGTTGGATCTTGTTTATCTTTGTCTTGTTGGATTCCTCATGCCTAGTAGAATTTCTGATATGAGTTTTATGATCTTTGCTTTAGATCTTAGTAGGTTTTATGCATGATTAAGTTCGGATTCTCTGTTTTCTGCTGTTCTTGAAGAACAGCCGGCTTGCGGCGTGTTTTCTGGCCGGCACGTACTTGATCTTGGGTTGTAATGAGCATACGAGTTGTAGATCTTTGAGTCTACTCTCTAATTCCACTGATTTCATATTTTTCCGATTTTCCTACGATTTGTTATGAATTGTTTGCTGGAGGGCTGCGTTGCAGCAATTAATTGGTAAGTTAGTTTGATTAACAGTTTTGATTAGTGTTTTTTCGTTAATCCAACCGTTGGATGATTATGGATTCTGGATATGTTAATCATGATATATACACCTACTGATGGCTAAGTTGGATATCGGATCGACGGGATCAATTAGCCCCTAAGTAGAGGCTTTGAGTGTTTTTTATTATAATATTATATTTCAGAATATAATATTATATTGTTTACTGTTCATCATCGTTTTCGGGGTTGCTTCCCGTTGCAGGAGTCCGCGGTCGACGGTCTCGGTACCGTCGTCATGCCAGGACCCGCTGCGGATCGGCTGGCAGCGGTTGGTAGTACCGCTGCAGCGATCCGGTTGACTTGTATGCTACCCTTGATATACTGTTGCATGCCTATCTCTTGATTGTGTATGTCATAGCATGCATTGTTATTTTGTGCATTAGTTGCATTGGTTAGGGCGTGTGTGATCTTTGGGTCACCGTCCCGAGGCTGAAAGCTCGGACTTAGCCCTAGGACCGGGGTTGAGTGATTTGGACCCGTTTTGAATTGTAGTGCACAGTCAAACTTGATGATAGGCCTAGATGACTGGCACACTTATTGCTTGATGATTGCAGAGGTCGTGTCGGCCTCGAGTCGGATCTGAGGTGTAGCCGGTGTCCGGTGTTCCTAAAACTCTTGAGTTGAGGAGTTGCCTACTCAGTAGTGTCTCTTCCCACCAAACAGTGTTCAGTGTCCTATTTAGAGTCAGCAGTGTCGTTTCCTGCTACTGAGTGTGACCTGACATGTGACCAGCCCGGCTGGAAGACCATGATCGTGGGCCTCAGGGACACGCGGTGGGGTTATGGTACCCCTGTATACACCCAGGTTCTACTTGAGGGCGGCACTGTTGCGTTTCCCTCTTCCTTCTGTGTGTCGTAGTGTAGATCCCTACTGAGCTTAGTGCTCACACTTACCCGGGCTGAGTTTTGCAGGTGCAGGCGTCAGTTTTTCCTCTGTGACCCCTACCGGGCAGTTGGTCGGCGGTGCGGGGCCGCCTGGTGGATTTTGAGAGGTGGCGATAGTTACTGCTTTTACCTTTGGTTAGATAGTTTCCTACGGGAGTGATGTTGTATTTTGGATCTTCCCCTCTCCGAGGACATGTATATTAAACACTTTAAGTTTTAAATCTGTGGTTTGAGGTTTTGCTAATTAATGTTGTTTTAATTAGAGGTGCTTTTGATGAATTGCTAGGGAGACCAATAGGTTAGAGGGAACCCTCGCCGTTCTTTTTCCGCGTTTTGTAGGTTCCGGTTCACGTCGCCCGGCCCGGTTGGGCTTTCGCGAGTCGGGGCGCGACAGTTACCATCCATTATTTTCAGTCATTTCTCCAACGTTTAATCCTTGATCACATACCAACTGGTCCTTGAACTATGAGGCATCACGTTCCAAAATCTTTTCCAGTTGTCTTTTTCTGGATGTTCTCATGCGCCGCTCGTTTTTCCTCTCTAAAGAGTGAGGTCTTATGGGAATTTAGTGCTCCTCACGATTTCCTAGATGAAACTGCCTCGAAAAGACATGAAAATTGGGAGAAAGTGAATACTAAAAATGGTAGTATGTAATGTCCCCAGGCTCCCGGCTCAACTAATCACAAAAGAGGAAAGTTGACAGTTTACATGATGTCTGGATTATTTTTTGTCTACTTTTCTAACTTTCTTCTTTCCATCTGGTCTACCAATAGAGGATGCGGTTGGGAAGGAACAATCAACATTCATAGCAGGGAGGTCTATCCATGACAACATATGCGCAGCTCAAGAATTACTTCACTCTATGGAAGCACTACAAGAAAAATAGCCTAAACCAGCGGCCGAAACCGCTGGTATAGATCCATTCCGACCGCTGCCATAGGCTACGCCAGCGGTCAGCACCCGTTGGTTTTGGCGGCGCCGGCATAGGCTACACCAACGGTTTTATTGACCGCTGGTAACTAAAAATGGCCGCTAGTATAGATTGCACAATACCCACGGGGGCCTTAACTGCTGTTATAGGTTGGGTATAACCGTTGGTATAGGGGCGTCATATATGGTCAAACGTGACGCAAAAAAATCGCTGGTCAAGCCGTATAGTAGCTGCTGGCATTGTCTGACTAGGCAAGCGGTGAAAAACCGCTGGTATAGGATTGGTAAAGCCGCAGGTATAGGGGATTCATACATGATCAAATCTGACGCAACAAAACGCCGGTTAAACCATAAAGTAACCGCTGGTGTTGTTTGCCTAGGCCAGCGATGACTAACCGCTGGTATAGGATGGTTAAAGCCGCAGGTATAGGGGCTTCATACATGATCAAACATGATACAACAAAACGCCGGTCAAGCTACAAAATAGCTGCTGGTGTTGTCTGACTAGGCCAGCGGTGACTAACCGCTGGTATAGAGTGTTAAAACATGTGGCTAAATGGTCTTGATGAATGATCGTAGATGACAAACAAACCGCTGGTATAGCAATAATCCGACCGTTGGTGTTGGTGGTCTAGTCCAACGGTTAGTTAACTGCAGGTATAAGATGCTAATACATGTGGGTATATAATCTTTAAGAGTATTCAAATATGACGAGAAAACTGCTGGTAAAGATCTACACTGGCCACTAGTATAGGTTGTCTAGGCCAGATGAAATGTGACAAAAAAACGCTGCTTTAGGCCAAAAAAAACACTATCATTGGCTACGTATGCCAGCACTTTTATTATCATTGTTATATGGTAACAAAAATATTGTTTTTATCAAACTCACACCAGTAGCTCTGTGGCTGCTTATTTTGTAAGCTTTCAAATTAATGACATTAATCCATCTCCAAATTTCCAAAGAAACAAAAATTTTCAAAAAATTTGAAGTACCAATAGCCAAGATATTGAATACATCAAATATAATATTTACAGATACCCAAAATGATACAAAATAAACATCTAATTTTCCACAATACTACAAATCCATATATTACATCCAACAGTACCTACCATTACACTATTTACCTGAAAGGTTTAAAAATCCAAAAATATTCCTTCAAAGTAGACCTGGCCATATACATCTTCCATTAATATTCACAATTATGGGGTACCTGCATGCATAAGACAAATTTATCACAACACTAATAAAACCCTATTTTCTCAACTTACGATCCATATTCAACCAAAATAGTTGTCTAATTATCACCACAAAATAGCTATCTAATTACAATAAGATTTGGTCTCTAAAAGTTACAATGTAAGTACCATCATCGATGGATGCGGGATCATGACTCGATGTCGAGGAGCGTAAGTTAAATTCTGGACTTGCTGAATCATGTACCTATGCAGAAAATTAATACAAACAATTAGTTTTAACTATGTACAAAAATTAAGGAAAGAATCCATGACACAAGGTACTGCTAAGTCAATGTGCCATCTTTTATATTAACAGACCAACCTTGTCAAAATGCATCCCTACCTGAGATCATAGCCTTAGACTATTTTTAGCTCACAACATTTTATTACCAAACAGTAGTATAGCAATGATATAAACCTCCAGAATGTTGTTCAGAGATGAAAATATAGCACTTACCTATGCAGTGAGCAATAACTTGATGAAAATATAGCACTTACCTATATATGCACTTACCTATGCAGGAGTTATGAAAAGGAATTTGTGGTCTTCTACATTTTTCAAAGTTCTTCAACAGGAGCAATAACTTGATGAACAAAAAGCATCTACATATATTGCGCTTATGTTTAACAGAGTTCTTCAACAGGAGCAATAACTTGATGAGCAAAAAGCATCTACATACATTTTTCAGAGTTCTTCAATAGGAGCAATAACAGTAGTATAGAAATGATATAAAAAGCTCATCTCAGACTCTACCATCAAAAGTCATTACAATGTGAAATAAACCAATACATTAGAGCACTTCAAGGATTCATCAAAACCAGCCCCTCCAACATGAACTATGCAACAAAAGACCATATTAAAAGCAGTATTATATGCAGAAGCATGGATACTTTAGAGCACTCATGGATGCGGTATGGACAAGCATGGATACTTTCTTTGGGTTTCATATTATTAGATCTTTTGCAGTATTTGATGATCCCTGCAATTTAATTCAATTACAGCAGTCCTAGGTTTGTATGTTTATCCTGAAAATGTAATTTTCATTGTTTTTATGGGTAACAGGCTGATATAGACAACAGTAGCTCAATAGATTACGGTGAATTTATTGCAGCTACTGTGCATATGAACAAGCTGGAGAGAGAGGAGAACTTAATATCAACATTCTCCTTTTTCGACAAAGATGGAAGCGGATATATAACTATTGAAGAACTCTCTCAAGCGTGTGAAGAATTTGGTCTCATCGATGTCCATCTCGATGACATGTTCAAAGAAATTGATCAAGACAATGTGGGTTCTCATTATTATTGTGTACATCCAGTATCAGTACTTATTTTGTTAATCTTGTTCTAGCCATCCTAATTCTAGAAGTTGCATAGTGATGCTATTGAAATGCTTTTGAATGTTATAGCTTTCTTGGCATTCATATCTATTCTCAGTTTTTCTTAGTCATTCTGCTCTAAATCTCATGGGATACATCTCTTGATTGCCGGATGGGCAAATAGATTATAGCGAGTTTGCCGCGATGATGAGAAAGGGAAATGGTGCAATCGGACGAAGAACCATGAGACAAAGCCTGAATGTCAGCTTAGTCGATGGTCATCAAAACTTTTTCAAATAGTGATCAAGGATGAGAAAAAGAATGGAATCAAAACTTTTTCAAATAGTGATCAAGGATGAGAAAAAGAATGGAATCAAAACTTTTTCAAATAGTGATCAAGGAAAGACAGGTGGTTAGGCCAAGTGTGTCCTTTAAAAAAAAACAAATCAAAGGCAGGCTGTTGGCTGCTGGTAAAAGAGAAAATGTGCAGATCACTGCATATATGATATGCTAATATATATGTAGGAAACTCAGGTGGAGGTGGTCCACAACTACAAACTAACAGTAGTATATGAATTGCTAACAGTAGTATAGCAATGATATAAAAAGCTAACCAACCATCAACAGTAAGTTATACTAACTATCCTAATTATTTTTATGGCTCCAACAGAACTAGAATCCCCACAAAATACTCATGAACGAAAATAGATGAGCATGAACAAGTTGCAAGTTATAATAAGTTAACAATAATACCTGTCTTGATTGGAGTATTTCAAGAAAACCCTTAACTTGAGCTTCTAACTCAGCTACCTTTTCATTTATTTGCACATCCTTTTCCTTTAGATGAGTCTCAAGCGAACCAACCTTCTCACGAAGGAGCTGCACCTCATCACTTCGATTGGCTTCATGTTCAGAAGTCATTCTCAAGCCTTGTAGTCCTCGTGGAACTGATGTGCGCTTTTGTGATGGAGTGGGACCAGGTCCAACACCACGAACACGACCATGACGCTCTCGCCCAAACACCTCAGAGTAGATGTCATTGTTGCTCCAACCAATATCTTCTTCAGTCGAGATTGCAGCTTCGGGGCACTGCGACATTCGCTCCTCTAGCTCCACCTATAATGCTCATGAGTATGAACAATATCAACAAAGGTTAAAGAGTATGATGAATATATCTTTCGCATGAACAAAGCAGGATAAGAATTAATTATGAACTTACTATCTTGCTACTTGCAATAGCACTAATTGAACTTCCATCCTTCTTTCTATGTGTCTCTACTAACAATTTCCCTCGTGATGGCGCCACTCCATCTCTTTGTTTCTAATAAGACACCTATTATTAGCAAATAACTAGATAATAGGAATGATCATGTAAACTCAAACTCTAACCATATTAGATGCAACCAAAGCATATGTCCTCGGTCCCGCTGTATGCATCAAAGTTTGCTTTGATCGATTTAATCGGTTCTTCTCACTTCTGATCTGCACAATTCAAGTGTAGTTTTTAGAGTACATATATCATACTTAAGAGAAAATTATGAGATCATGGTATATCATGACATCAGACTTGACATCATGCATGGTATAGGATGAGATCATTGGATTGAGCAAAGATAAGGTTAATTCAATTTATTTATGATATAGGAGCTAGTTTGAGCATTTGCTTGAAATCAATCAGTCAGGAGCCCTAACACCATTTAGCATTACATGCATACTCAGCCTTCCAAAACCTCCGAGAAGCTATCAAAACAACTTAATTACTAGCTAAGGCAATTTCATGTATAAACTATAAAGCACCAAATATCCGGCAATATCTCTCAAGTTCTCAACAGACGAACATGGCAAGCAACCTGCAATAGATGACACTACCATTGTCAAGGTTGCAACTTTTCAGCCTTGCCTTGGCTTTTTTTGAGAAATTGTAATACTGGAATGAGCCCCGTAGTCACAAAAACAACAAATGTTCAATGATGGGACGCAAATATGTCTACAGTTTAACATGAAATCCGAGTATAGAACACAATGTCCAAAGAATTGAATTATCAAGAAGAAACAACTCTCATTCACAGCCCTTTCTTTTGTACATTGGAGAAGCTGATGTAGCAGCTCCTTTTTTTCCCTAATGGAATCAAGAAAAGCATTGTTTAAAAATTGGAAAGGATGAATTGAAGATAAAAATAAAAACACAAAAATATTTTCGAAATCAAACGCCCCCAAAGCAAGATCCATCGTACATTTTTTTGTAAATTCTGATGAACAGATCACACGTACATTGAACTAAACGTTTATCAAGTCATCTAGAACCTTCAGCAGACTTGAGGTTTCAATATATTGGTATATCAGCTTCTCTAGAACAGATTAGCTCATCCACATTTTGATCCCTTTCTTAGAGATTTTTTAACCAATTATCCTACAACATTTGGATAGCACTAATTTGAAAATATATGTACTTAGGTATCTAACTAAACTTAAATCAAACCCATGCATTGCTCAAATATCCTGATACCCATAGTGTAGCATGGAGTCAAAAAGAACAAAGAACAGGCAATGTCCCATTACTTATTAAATGAAACATAAATAGAAACTGCCAGCTAAATAGAAACTGGTGTTTCTTCCCCATTACAAAATAGAAACATAAATAGAAACTGCTAGCTAAGTACTTCACAGCACATAATCCATCTCAACATTCTTTAACAGAGAAACAGGTAACCATATCCCCTTAAGCATGAAGAATATAAAATACCCCATAAAAAAAATATGACAGTACAACTGCAACAGATTAAACATCTGACTTTGCTATCAGACAAAAGCATGCATCTATCAGAGATCAAGGAACTCAATTACCACTTCACATATTTTCTCGCTGAAACTTCAACTATCTTGAACTCAAAAACTTCTACAACTTATGATAACCCAGGACCTCCATCAATCCTTAAGTGATCATTAAACACTGAAAATATTGCTTGCAACTGCTTTATCTCAAATTTCCGATATTAAGATGCTTCCTCTCAAACTTCGGAGGACTATGATATGCACTTAAAATAACGATTATAATACTTGTCACCTCCAGAGGAAGTCTTTGGCAAGAAATGTTCACACTAATTAGAGGACAATTGTATTTTTACTGCCAGTACCTTCAAAGGTGATGAAACCAACAAAGTTTACATAGAGTTCATATCAGGGGTGAAGCCAGAAAATAATTTCTGGAGGGCAGAATGTAAATCAAGCAAAAAAAATTTAATCCTGACGTAGCATTTGCAGAAAATCTTAAATTAAACAAACTATATTGAAGTATATTGAATTTAATACGGTTGCCACAAGCCAACTCATTTGACAGAATCAATAATAACCAACTAAAGTACATAAGCCAGGAAAATGGAAAAGATAAGCTACATATCAGAAAGAAGGAAGGTGAAATCTTGTTCTCTTGCATGGTAACAAAAATAGAAACTGCCAACTAAGTACTTCACAGGACATAATCCATCTCGACATCCTTTAACAGAGAAATAGGTAACCATATCCCCTTAAGCATGAAGAATATAAAATACCCAATAAAACAAATACGACAGTACAACTGTAACACAAAAATTGGAAAGAAACATTTCTGGCTTAGAACATTAGTTGCTTTATTCACAGAGAAAATGAAACTACAATGTGAATAACACAAAAAGGAGACTTTCAGACACTCCATTCTAAAAAGGATCATAAATCACGACCGACATTTGAGGGCCGGGTTTCATCCTGAGCCAGATTTAATTTGATCCATATGAAATGTCCACATTCTGTTAAAGTCAAAAGATGGAAGAAAACATGACATATGGCCTCACTAATGAAGATGCTAACAGTGTCAGCAAATTGCAATAGAGACATGGGATCTACAAGTACAAATCGATCCTATTGTAGAAATCATGATAGAAGTCAAAATGGCATCATATAATGCCACACAAATCGTAGAAGACAACATTTTGTCCTTTTAATAATTCCAATCATAAAACCTGTGAGCCATCAAATTTGCATAGAAAATCCAAATTTTTTAGAGATCCAGAAGATAGACATAGAAAAAAGCAAAAGAATCATATTTGCATGACAAACAATAATTAGTACCAAATGAGGAACAATAATATGAGCATCGTCTTTAATTCCTAAAGAACCAATACACAAACTGCAGCATGCAACTCTTCCATGAAACATTTGCAGCTGGTAATGGAATATGATCTTTTTAATTAGTTCCAATAATCCAAATAACAAAAAGGGACCATTGAGAGTGCATACCAGTGAAAATCTAACAAGTGTCTTTCCTTAAACAATTAGGAATCAGGTCCAATTATTCACGAAGCTTGTCCATTAATCAAAATTTATACTTAATTGAAAATCTTTATACCTGTAACTCCTCCTTGAACCAATTAATCACGAAGCTTGTCCATTGATCAGTCTGAACATCCTTTGGGACATTCTCAATTATGTCGTGTTGAGTTAAGTTGGAGTTGAAATGTTTGGACCGAAGGTCACTCTTGTAACCTCTCCATTTGTCACCAAACGCATGCATGGCCCATTTCTTAATATCATGCTCCTTCTCCGGTGGAATCGTAAATCTCGACTATGAAAACATAAAACAACCATTAGCTTAAAAGCTTTACTAACTTAGACATGTACAATGATATATATGTGTATTTGACTTCAAAAGAATCTTATAAACATACCTTCACTTCAGCCCATAACTTTTCCCTATAACTTTGTGACATTTGATGCCATGTCTCAATGTTGATAGGTGCATGAGTTGATTTACGGACCACGGTCCCCATAAACCGAGTCAATTTGTGACATTTATCGCCAATTGGTTGGCCATTGCTATTGAATTCCACTTCTATGAGTTTTCCCGGAGGAAGTTTCCATATATCCAGATATTGAGTAGGACCACGCATCTTCTTGCTGCTAGGCTCATCTGCATGAACATAAAAACAAAAAGAAAGGACAAGTAGCACAAATGTAAGAGTTACAACGTAAAGGAAATTAGTTTATAATTAATACAGCTACTAGCTAGTTATACAATTACCTTGTCTATCTTCATAATACTCTGCTGACCGTGAATCGTCACTAGGAGAAGTGTCCTGACTAGACATCGGAAGTGAACATAGGCGAAGTCTACGAGTCATCTTTACGCTACCTTAAACTGAAAATGAGCTATAAGATGGCATTCTTCTTAATTATGAAATGCGAATATGATAAAATTCATATGCTTTACATAATAAAAGTAATTAAAAAATACTAATCTATAACAGAAAACCAATGTAGCAAGTTCATAAAGATACAAAATCTCACCAAATTAGCTTTCATTAGTCGAATCGTCTCCCATATCAAATAGGTCCCTAGGTCTATTTTTTACAACAACATGCCATCCTTTGTTTAACTTGTCCTCCACATAGAAGACTTGTTGTACTTGAAAAGCAAAAACATATGGATCGTCAGTTTCTCGATCGCCTCTATGAATAAGACGCGAAAGGTTAACACAAGTGAAGCCAAATTCATCCTTCTTAGAACCTCTATCACTGTGGACATCAACCCAATCACATCTGAACAATACAACCTTACTCCCATCCAAATAAGACAGCTCAACAATATCGGTTAGCACTCCATAATATGGAACGTCCCCTTCTACATCAACAACAATGCCACTATTCTGTGTTTTTCGAGATCTCTCACGATCTTTCGTATGAAACCTCATACCATTGAATATAAAACCTGAAAATCTTTTCTCAAAGGTATCAGGCCCATGTGCAAGCCATTTAATTTTGTCATTGATATCCTTATTTCCACGCTCTTCTAATCGAGCAACCTAATACATTTACAATTAATAGTCAGCAGAGAGAACGAAATCGTGTACACGTTGATAGATAAAAAAAGATATTTTACTTACAAGATCTCGAAACCATCCGAGAAAATGTATACATTGTTCTCTTCGTATTTGATCTTCTGTTAGTCGACTTGGACGACTTTCTCTTTTTATAACTTCTTTGTGTTTTCTGTAGAAGTTGTAAAAATAATAACTATTAAATACTAAAATGAAGTGATATGGAAAGGGTAACATTGGGATACTCACTCAAGGTATGGGCTAACTTCATCACAATTGAAAAGCACATATCGATGTGTGCGTGTTAACATTCTTTCATCCAAGACAATGTTTTCAATCTTTCCCAAGGGGCGCCCGGACGTGAAAAAGATAGGTGATGCATGTACTATTTGACATTCATCACCATCATTATTCCGACTTGGACGATTAAACCTTGTCTCCACATCACTTAGATAACATGAGTAGCAAGTTAAGCACTCATCCGCAACATTTCTTTCTGCAATTGATCCTTCTGGACAAGCTCTATTTCCGACATATGACTTTAATGTGTGCAAGTACCTATTTAACATGCGAATTCAAGAAAATAAGTTTCATGATTGGGGAAATTTAGGAAAATGGTGACATAGCTTATATCTAGTTATGACTAGAAATTACCTTTCCACAGGGTACATCCATCGATAATGCACTGGACCACACATCCTTACTTCAGTTGCCAAATGGATAGCCAAATGGATCATGATTGTAAAAAAGGATGGTGGAAATATCATCTCCAATGAACAAAGTGTGTGTACTATTTGGACTTCAAGTTTTTCCAACTCCTCAACATTTAACACTTTCTGACAAATTGCTTTGAAGTAGTTGCACATGTCAATCAAAGCGAATGTCACACTACGTGGCAAAAAACCTCGTAATGCTATAGGAAGAAGCTCTTGCATCAAAATGTGGTTATCATGACTCTTTAAGCCCATGATTTTATGTTGCTTGGGTTGCACACAACGCGAGATATTGGAAGCATAACCATCTGGAACTTTTACATTCCTTAACACATCACAAAATGCTTCCTTTTCCTTTGATGTCATTGAGTAGCATGCTGGTGGCAAATGGCTTCTGCCATTTTCTTGTTGTATTGGATGGAGCTCACTTCGAATACACATACTTTGCAAGTCCTTGCGCGCCTTCAAGTGATCTTTCCACTTCCCATCAATATCCAACAACGTTCCAATAATATTGTCACAAACATTTTTCTCAATGTGCATCACATCAAGATTGTGACGCACGGCATTGTATTGCCAGTAAGGCAATGAAAAGAAGATACTCTTTTTCTTCCACTGACTCTTGTTAGAATCGCATCTTTTTCTCTTCTTCCCAAGTACAACATCAATGTCTTTCAACTGATGGAGCACATCAGCTCCTGTGAGTAATGGAGGAGCAGGTAACAATTCTTCTTTACCATTAAAGGACTTCTTGTCATAACGATACTTGTGATTATTTTTTAAGAATCGGCGGGAACCCATGTAACACCATTTCTGGCTATGATCTAGCATTGTGATGTAATTTGATAATTACATGTGGGGCATGCAAATTCGCCTTTCGTGCTCCATCCAGACAAGTTAGCATAGGCTGGAAAGTCATTGATTGTCCACATCAAGGAAGCGTGTAATTTGAAAGTTTCTTTCCGGAAATTGTCATAAGTATCCATACCATTCTCCCATAAGTCCTTCAATTCTTCAATTAAAGGTTGCATATACACATCAATGTCATTTCCCAGTTGATCTTTACCAGGTATAAGTAAAGACAATATGAAGGAAGATTGTTGCATGCACAACCATGGAGGTAGATTGTATGGGATCAAAATAACAGGCCACATGCTATAGTTCACATTCATGTTACCAAAAGGATTAAATCCATCAGCCGCTAAGCCGAGCCTAACATTGCGTGGATCAGAAGCAAAATCAGGATATTGTTTATCAAATTGATCCCAAGCTAGAGAGTCAGCTGGATGTCGTAACAAGCCATCTTGCTTCCGACCTTCTTTATGCCACCGCATAAATTGAGCAGTCTTTGATGACATGAACTGCCTTTGAAGTCGGGGCTTTAAGGGAAACCATCTCAAGACTTTTGCAGCTTTATTTCTTCTCAATTTGTTTGAAGTTGATGGATCTTGAGAAATATCATCACCAATTTTCATCCACCTAGATGTACCGCAGACAGAACATTCATTCTTAACAGCATTCTCCTTCCAAAATAACATGCAGTGATTTGGGCAAGCATCTATCTTTTCATATCCTAGATCCAACTTTTTCACGTACTTTTTAGCTTCATATGCATTGGATGGTAAGTTCTTTGCTCCAGGATATGTATCCCTCAATAACTCAAGTATCATAGTCAAACACTTATCAGTCATTCCCCCATAAGTCTTTATGTGATTTAGATGGAGTATAAATGACAATTTGTTGTGCTTCTTACAACCAGGAAATAACTCTTTCTTATGATCCTCCATTATAAAATGGAAACTTTCATCTCTTAAACCGTGATCCTCAACTGGTTGCTCACTATTTTCATTTTCGCAATTATTTGTACTACTTTCAATTTCTTCATAGTGCATTCCAATAAGCTCATTCAACATTAATCCCGTGCCGATATCTGCGACAAAATCTAAATGACTAGGCTCTGCGTGGCTAGATGATGAAGGTGGTGCTTGTGTAGATTCCCCATGGTGCACCCAAAAGATGTAACGGTCATAGAAACCATCACATATCAAGTGATCTTCGACATCTACACGTATGAACCAATATAAGTTCAAGCATTTCACACAAGGGCAAAGAATTCTGCCATTACTATCCGCTGCCCTTTCAAAAGCAAAATTGAGAAAAGTCTTCACACCATCTAAATACTCATCACTGGCCCTATCTTTAGTAATCCAAGCCTTATCCATAATATTAATCTATCTGCACAAATGAGCACCAAAGTCTCATGCCAATGTGACATATATGATTGTGAATACACACAATAGTAATAGCCATTGATTGTCATTGAATGTATGTCCTACATGCATGAAAGAAGACATTCTTGGACAAAAGAATGACCTTAGATATTGCAAATTTAATGATTGTAAAAATGCTGATTCTATCATAAGAAAGATTAAAAATTGCAAACAAGGACTAAATGCATCTTTATGTTTCATATGTTTGCCTCCAAGAACATGATAAGTGAACTACCGTAACATCACAAAATTTACTAGCTAGGCATAAGCCACAAATTTTATAGCAGTAGTTGAAATTAGTCATATTATGGTTCTCAGGTTTTATAGCAGTAGTTGAAATTAGTCATATTATCAAGAGGCCTTCCAAGTGGATTACCTAATGAGTTTACTTGTCCACCGTTGACAGACCCATTCTCTTCACTTAGCAATTCATTATCAAGAGGTCCTGTGCTCCATTATCAACCTACAACTTGCTCTACCTCTTCTTATGTGTCCCCTCTGCCAGACTTCAGTTCCCGTTCAGCAAAATATAACAATATGCCATCAATTGGATATTACAGTACTTCTGAGGAGTTCAATGATAAGTATGCAGATCATGTACTCCCTGAGTCAAATTATGGCAAAAATAGTAATGCAGGGAGTTGTGATGAAAACCATGGTTCCTGTTTTGGCTGCTTTGAGGAAGGAGACAATGTAGGAAGAAAAAATAATATTGAGTGTTCTGAACAAAGAAATTCTGACATGAAAAAAGTACATCATGTCACTGCTAGTCAGCTTTTATCGGCTGCAATCGCCTATCCTAATACAGATATTAGACTTGCAGCCGAAGATGGTAGATGTGACATAAATGCATGTCCCAAAGCTAATTTCTCATCCTCTGGTGAGAATGCTCAATCCTTCATTAAGGCAATGCATGGGTTATCAGAAGTGCTTTTGTCTACTTTCTCCATTGAGTCCTACGAGCTAAAGAAAGAGGAATATGAGCTTCTGCAGTCAGTGATTGGAAATCTTGAAGCTTTCGTTGCTAATCACAAGGTAAGTTATGGCAATGCTAAATTCTTAAATCTCTATGTTTACTTTCTTGTTAGTGACCGGAACTCACCTTTCAATCCTGAGAGTTCATCCTTCACTAGTGGATAGTGGATACTACAGCTATTAGTATGATTTTTAATTTGCTCAATTTCCTGGATTCATTTGTTAGCTAGTTACTTGAACTCCAAGCAGGACTGCCAATTTGTAAGGCGTTGTGTATCTTGCAGGAGATGCCAAACTTGCTGATATATTGTTAGATAACAAACTCACTGTCTAGAATGAACTCAAAACAGCAGCTACAATCAAACTTGCATTTGGATGCTCTGCAAGACAGATTCTCCCTTTGTTTCGATGTGTTTTCTCCCATGGTTTTTGATTTTTGTCATTTTGAAGATATTATTGCTCACTTTCTATGCACAGCCTATTTCTTTCTCTATCGTATTACATTTAGAGTTTCACAACAACAAATTCTCTCCTTGTGTAGCTATTGAGATAGATAGGTGTAAATAGAACTGAGGCATCAATATGTTCTTCCTGTATGTATGCGTTGTGTTCCACCTTTTTTCTACATTTTATTTGCATGATGAAAACACATCGACCTTTGTTAGGCTGGAATAAAGAGAACTGTGGATGCCATAGTGAAGGTTGAGCTAGGTACAATGGTGATGAAAATTAAGGGTTGGAAAGTGGCTGCTCATGCTCTATTGGTACTCAATGGGGTAGCTGCAAAAGTTTGAGGGTGGCATGGCGAGCTACAATTATGGAGTATGTGGGTGAGGGAGGAACAATCATTTCTATGGCGGTAATGGACATCCAGTGATGGTTATCTTTTAAGAGTGGCTGAGGCAGTACAAGTCGATGGTGTTTGAAACTTAGGGATGGTGAGAAGTTATGGATTACTTGTTGAGACCCATGACATTTTAGTTATGTGATAATCTGTAGTCTACATCTTTCAGCACTGGTGATGAGATTGTGGTTTAAGTGTTCTGTATAATTCTGAGTGATAGTAGGAACAAGATCTTATGTGTTTTTGTTTTCGTTCACAGATTTTGTATGTATGGCTAGATGTCAAAACCCTTTATCATACATAACTTCGTCGGATTCCCTTATCTTAATTTATGAGTCTTCTAAATTTGAACCCTAATAACAAGGACTAAATGCATCTACCTAACACCACAAAATCACACTCTCATCTTCTTCAATAAGATCAAAACAACAACTTATCACCACAAATCATCATACCGTCATACGAAAAAATTCAAATTACCAAAACCATGGATATGGAGCAGATGACAAACACACAAAGAAAGAAAAGAGAGAAAAAACCAGAAAATATCTACAGATTCTATAATGGCCATGACATAGGCCTACGAGCAATCTCTTTCAAGGCCATCTCAAGGTAGAGAATAAAGTATTCTCCAATCCATAAAATAGCACAGTTTATCCCTATCAGGACCTTTCCCAAGAATTTGGAAGCATCGAACAAAACCCACTGTCTCTGCTTTATCTTTAACCACAGCACAACCAAATGAGACAAGAAAGTAGAAGCTTGATGCTCGTGGTCAACAACAAACAATAACTAAACACCAACACAAAAAATCTATCACTTAAATGCTACAAATCTGTGATCAATTATCAAAAATTAACTCAAAAATCCAACATGGATGAAAGAAATCCGTGAATAATAGGAAAGGTGTAATGCCCCGGCCCCGGGCTCCCGGTCCGACCAGGATCCACCCTAGGGCCCCACCCGACACAATATTGTCCGCTTTTGGCTCACTGCAGAAATCTGGAAAAACATCCCAGTAGGTCACCCATCGTGTGACTACTCTAGGTCGAGCACGCTTAACTATGGAGTTTTTCTGACGGATCACTGCCAGCATGGCTTTAAAACGCGTTGTGTCTATTAAGGGCTTACTATATACTTATATCGAACCCCGGACCATACCCAGGCGTTGTGGGATTGCTTACCCGGCTGCCTGACTCAACCCCGCCCTCTAGGCGCAGGCATCTTGTCCCACGAGGCCCAGCGTCCTCGCTGGCACAATTTCCGGCTGGGAACCGGCTCTGATACCATACTGTAACGCCCCGGCCCCGGGCTCCCGGTCCGACCAGGATCCACCCTAGGGCACCACCCTACACAATATTGTCCGCTTTTGGCTCACCGCAGAAATCTGGGAAAACTTCCTAGTAGGTCACCCATCGTGTGACTACTCCAGGTCGAGCACGCTTAACTATGGAGTTTTTCTGACGGATCACTGCCAGCACGGCTTTAAAACGCGTTGTGTCTATTAAGGGCTTACTATATACTTATATCGAACCCCGGACCATACCCAGGCATTGTGGGATTGCTTACCCGGCTATCCGACTCAGCCCCGCCCTCCAAGCGCAGGCATCTTGTCCCATGGTAGACCCAGCGGGCCTCACAAAAGGAGAATGGCGAGTAATGCTTACGGATCCTATTGAGGAGATTCTGGATGCCGATTACATCCTTAATAGTGATTGGCCGGCGAGGGGTGAAAGATAGAATATTAGGGCTTTGGGGTTCTCGGTCGGCGAGGCTTGAGGTTAAAGATAGAATAGAAGGTTTAGGTGTGGAACCCAAGAAGGACCAAGGTTGAAGATAGAATATTAGTTATTGGTCTGGCGCCAAATTTTTCATGTGGCGGGAGACTAATATAGATACTTAGCTTCTTGCATTAATAGGTTTAGCTTTGATAGGTTTAGCTAAATAAGTAAGTTTAGCTTTGATGTATCGGTTAATTTGATGTAGTATTTTTGGACTAATATGTTGTTTTGGCTTTCATGTATGGGTTTGAACGGACATGAGGTCCTTCAAGATTATGGCTTAATTTTAGATTTGATGTTTGGGCTAATAAGTATGGTGGTTTGGTTTGATGTCTGACGCAGGTCGATCCCCGCCAGGGCGCTGCCCCGGACCCCGTCAACTTTGCGTAGTGCGTCATAGTCAAATCTGCACCATAGTTAGAGGTAAGTAGAACATCAGGCTCCACACCTTAACAGTTTTGACACCTAATACGCCCCAATCGGACACCGTGATCAAAAGTTATGCTCATCCGACGACCACGATCGTCCGGAGACCTGATTTGAACATATGGGAACCTGAAGCGAGCCGACCGCCTTGGGACTGCCGATTCAGCTTCTTGTCCTGCATGATTTTAAAAATAGACATAGAGTCTACTCAATATTTGGTAATTCTACTTAAGGTCTAGTTAATAATAGTGGATTTTGTTTTGGATTTGGGATTAGATTAGATTTTTCTAATAATAGCCATATGTTGACGTTATCTCGACCCAAAAACCCAACTTAAACCTCACCCGTTTTATAAATAGGTCCGGTTCGTCAACCCGAACCAGATGTACTTTAAAATTGGATTATTTGGTTCGTCAACCCAACCCGCTTTTAAACAAGTCAACCTGACCTGACCCATTGATGCTATTTATTACATGGGTCGATCGGTTTCGGGTCAAGTTTTATCTTATTATTGATATTCTATTTTTATAATGTTGCTTAAGGTTTTGAGATTAACCGGGTTTTGTGTTGGGTCGTGGGTCGCTAGTTGGGTTCGGATTGGATTTAATTTTGCAATTCTACTTAAGGTCATAAATTTAAATGGCTCGTAAGTCATGGGTCGGGTCATAGCTCGTTGGTCCTGGGTCATCTGGTTAGGCCGGGCAGGGATTAATTGTTACCCTATTTGGTATATACTTTTATGCATGCACATAAGAGGCAAAAAAGGAAAAAATTCAATGATTAAAATTGTAATTTGACATGTAAAATGATCTTAGACAAGAAACTAGCTACAAGTGTTCCAATAGATTGAAGTTTTTGCAAATAAATTATCTAATTTCATATTTATATAATAGTTTATTACTAAAAAGGTTTTTTTCTTTTAAGGTCACATATGTGATTACAGAATAGAAAAAACAATATCAATTAATCTTGTGATTATAGCACTATGTGGAATTGGAATCTTGGTTGGTCTAATTATCAATTTTTTTTAACCTAATATAAATCAAAATGTCTAATTTCATCCTATACCAGCACTTCTAGCCGCTGGTATAGAATATGTGGCTATTCTCAGTAGCTATACCAGCAGCCGACAAACCCTACACCAACAATTTCAACAGCCGGTATAGAAAATGTATGGGTTGATTAACAATACATATTCCAGCGGCCTGAAAACCGCTGATATTGATATCACAAAACCAGCGGTCGAAAAAAACCGCTGGTATTGATATCACAAAGCCAGCGGTCGGAAAAAACCGCTGGTATATACCTCTCAATACCAACGGTCACCACAAAGCGCTGGTAAAGATCTAGTCTTTGCCAGCAATCGCAGCGACCGCTGGTATAAACATTCTATACCAGCGGCTTTTAATAAACGCTGGTGTGAAAACGCTGGTATAGGCGATTTTTGTTGTAGTGAAGTTGCACCCTTGTCAAGAGCGGCCATGGTCGTCAAAGTTGATCTCAACTCGCCCTACAACAGAGTGCGATGGGCGGCTTTGAAGGAGTTTATGTGATGTATGGGTTTCCCAGTCTTGTGGGTATCATGGGTCATGGCGTGCATGACATCACCAAGCTTTGCCTTCATCATTAATGGACGGATCTCCGGACGGGCGTGGCCACAACGGGGTCTGCGGCAGGGCGACCCTCTCTCACCCTATTTATTTTTGTTGATGCATGAGGTTCTCTCAAGGTTGGTTTCAAGACCAGGAGCAGGGATACAGGGTATGCAATTGAGGCATGGCGGAGGAAGTTTCTCACACTTGCTCTATGCGGATGACTGCATGTTCGTGACTGTTGCTGATCCCATAGAAGCACGCAAGCTCAAACTATGGTTGGCCAGCTTTAAAGCCATCTCAGGCCTTAGTATCAACCCAGCAAAGTTGAGCGTCAGGATCTCTCCACTTGTTCCCGTGGAGAGGCGTGTGGTGATATGTAGAATACTAGGCATTGAAGAAGCAGCTGGAACCTGGAAATATCACGACACACCAGTCAGCGGTAGGAGGTTGAGGGCGCCGGATTTTGGAAAGCTAATAGACAAGTTAGTCTTGAAAGTTTCATCGTGGAAGGCTGCGATGCTCTCGGAGGCCGGAAGAGTCACCCTAGTGAGATCAGTCCTACAGGCCCTTCCGGTGCACGTTATGATGTCTTCATGTGTGTCGGTCTCTATTTTGCGCAAGCTAGAGTTATTGTGTTGTGCGTTCGTTTGGTGAGACACTGGATCCTTGTCTCACGTGCAATGGGATCTGGTCTGGAGGCCAACAGAGTTGGGAGGGCTTGGCATCTGAAATCTTGTACAATGGCAGAGAGCACCCCACATGAGAAGGGTGGCGAGCTTCTTGGATGGGCAAAGCTCTATTTGGGAGGCGATAACGCGTGACAAGTATGAATGGAAGGGCCTTCTTCCTTCACGTCCGCGCTCTAGGCCATCCTCTGCTTTCTGGAAGGCTATTGGCCGCGCCACCGGGGAGCTGCGATTGGATCTAAAGTTCACTCCATCCCCTGGTAGTCTTATTGACCCCTTGCAAGAGTGGTGGGTGGGGGAGGGACCGTTGGCGAAGATTCTGGCCATGGTTAGAATGGGTGACATTTTGGAACACTCCAACCTCAGCATTTTGGAACACTCCAACCTCGGATGCCTTATGAATGATGGGCGCTGGTGCAGGGCCTTGGTGGAACAAGAGTTTCATGAGGAGCTTATGAAGGAGGTTTTGGAGGTGCGTATTGACACTGCACTTAGCTGTGATCAAGTAAGGTGGGTATTCAATAGAATAGAGAAACCGGATGCTTCCTCCATACACTTATGGGTGGTCACGAAGGAGTGCAGGGGACCTTCCAATCTCTCACAGGCAGGATAGGTCAATGTATGGAACTCCCCGGTAGGACCAAGAGTTTGTCACTTCCTATGAAAACTCCTCCATGAGCGAGTTCCATCACGGGATTGCATGTGGAGAAGGGGTATTGTTCAGAAGTGTTACTGTCCAAGGGAGTGTGGGGCAGTTGAATCAGTTCGCCATATTTTGAGTGAATGCCCCTACGCAAACAAGATGTGGAATCTGGCCTCTCTCCTTCAACTGATGACAGTATCCTCTTCAACTAATCTCGCTAATAGATGGATTAAGTCTCTGATGGGGTATGGTTTATGGTTACTTTGGAAGGAAAGGAATGAAGTCGTCTGGCGTGATGATGGTGTTTCCGCTGAATCACTTACATGGAGAGTTCGTAGGATGGCAGCGGCGCTCTGGCATGGAAAGGGTTGGCACCGTGGCCTTGGACACGCACAAGACCATAGTGAATATGATGTAGGATGTGTAGTGCTATAGACAAATGGGTCTTGGTCCATGGGATCAACATAAGCTAGAATCGGAGTGGTATGTTGGCGGGGAGGAGGGACACCGGAGTGGACGCTCATGGAGAGGGTAGTGGGCAGAGGTAGTGATGAGGCTGAGATACTGGCTATCAGGAGGGGGCTGAAAGAAGCAGTGCTGAGAGGTATCAGAAATGTGGTGATCAAATCATATTCAAGAAGTGCAATTAATTTCATTAATGGAAGAGAGGCCTGTGCGGTAGAACTACAATTGAGCCTTTGGAGAATTTGGAGCTTGAGTGCGAGCATTGGGGGAGTCATCTTTGTGCACATCCCCCGTGCCTCTAATGATTTATCCGATGATCTTGCTCGTCGGGCTCGGATGAGGGGCGCGGGCGGATCACATGTAACTGCCTTGTAGTTGTTTGATGTAATGCCCAACCACTTTGGCTCAACTAAGCAAAAAAAAAAAAAAAAAATACCGGTCTACCAAGATGTTTCCTTCCAAAAGCTTCAACAAAGTTATGGTCAGACATCTCTGCATCAAGTTCAATGTGTTAGATTTTCTTGCAAACTTAAACACACAATAAAACTCGCTTTACAAGGGCAAATGCATGTAGGTAAGCATACTTGCAACATATGAGAGCACACGAACAAATGCATATACAAATATAATACATTGAGCTAATGTGCAGGTGTTAGAAGTGACCATATATAGAACCCAAATCACTGTGTATGTGTTGGAAGTTACAATAGAACGCAAATCTATTGTGCATCTGAGAATTAAGTTAAAATCGAACACAAATCTAATGTGTGAAAAGAAGCCAACAAATTTAATGTGTATGCGTTAGAAGTTACTATAGACACAAATCAAGAAACCAAATGACATGGCTCTTTTGTTGTACGAATGATATTTGTAATTTAAATATGAAATTAATTGTCAGCAATGTCCTGTATATATATATATATATATATATATATATATACATAAGAACATATGTTTGACTGCATACATTAACTTATCAAGACAAAACTAGTCTCATCAATACTCAATAGAAGACTCAAACCAAGATCGAATATATGTAACAACTATAATAGGAAATTAATATAGTCATAATACACTGGAGCGGAAATAGCTGGCACAAATAATAACTAAAAAAGGTGTCCTTGAAGACTCTTGTCAGGATACAGGTTGATGAATGCAAATGTAATAGCTACCTTCGCAGATTTAACCAGTAGGTTTGCATGCATACATTCAAACCAAGGAGTAATTAAAACCAAATTAACAAATGGAAAAGATATAACTAGGAAGCAGTTAAAAAAGGTCCCCAAGAAAGTAAGATATCTGTTGAAGATACTGAAATTAGAAAGTACCTGTATGACTAGTGACAGAATCCTCAAGATGCATACGAGAACAGAAGGCCTCAAGTTGCTTTGAAGTGGTAATTTCTCTTCCCGCTACAAGACTTATTCCTACATTTGTTTCTACATTGGTCAGCTCATTACTAGAGAGAGGGTTTACCACTACGTGATGTCAAATGGCAGTCTTTTCGAACTGAAGATGGTCTAAAATGCAAGTATCCATGGATTTAAAGATAAATTTTGCGATTCCCACTCTATGTCATGTCGAGTCTTAGATCTCTCAAATTTCATTTTTTTTCCCAAGAGCCGTTTCGCTGTACCTTCAACTACAGTTAAATGCAGAAAAAAGATGTTGAAATGAAATCACCTTCAGTTGTATCCCAAGAAAGCAAATCTTTTGATTGGTACTCGATCACTGCTGTACAGCTGATTGATAAATGATGCTTCTTCGATGGAATTGAGATAGAAACTATACTTCTCATCAGTCCATCCAGTCGACAAGGAATCTCCCACCTGAGGGTGCTAATATGTTGAAGATAACCACACAAAGCTATAAGTAAGTGTCCCACAAGAGTAACAAGATATGGAAGTATAAGATAACAAAATGAGACGAGAAAACTTTCTGATAACCTACAAATTGAAATGAAAACAGACAGCCTCCCATGTAACATGATTTAATCTTGATGAGTAGAAATCTACAAAAGGATCATACAAACCACCAAATAAGAAGGTGCTTACACAACCAGCTTGAAAGAAGGATTATCTAGTCTCTTATCCAAAGCAACTAAGCCAAACCCGCTTGCACATCACTAGAACAAGACAAACCAGTTCGAACAACTGAACTATATATTGGCACAAGAAGGATATCTTCCTTGGGGGAAAAAGGAACAAAAATGGCAGCGTGCATAAAATCAACAACATGGACTGATGGTTACACCATCTCGAGTAGACCTTTCACATGCAAAAGAAGAACAATCATCTGAAAATGATATGGTGAAAGGATGCTAGGGGGATCCAATATTCTGTATTGAAAGTCATAGACCACAAGCTGTGTTAAGTTTGGTATTCATTAATTTAAATTGAAGCAAGAGACCCGTATATAATACGGTTTACAAGAGATAAGTATGGAAGCAAAACTAATCCTAGCTGTACATGATTCGTGAGATATGCTCTTACCATATACATAGGATAAGCATGGAAGGGAAGATAAATCAAAGAATCAGGAAATATTGTTTCCTAATACTCCCCCGCAAGGTGTTGAATGGAGATCCATCATGCCCAACTTGCTGCAGAATAGGTGGAATAAGTCATAGCCAAGAGCCTTGGTGAAGATGTCGGCTACTTGATCAGAGGCAGGCACATGTGAAGTGGAGATGAGACCGGAGCGAAGCTTCTCATGAACAATGTGGCAATCTATCTCGATATGCTTGGTGCGTTCATGAAAAACCAGTTGTGGGCAATGTGTAGAGCAACCTTGTTATCACAGTAAAGAAGCATGGGACTAGTCTGGAAGACCTCTAAGTCGGCAAGGAGTGTCTTGAGCCAAATAAGCTCACAAGTAGTGTTTGCCATAGATTGGTATTCGGCCTCCGCATAAGAGCAGGAAAAGGTGGTCTGCTTCTTGGTGCGCCAACTGATAGGACTAGAACCAAGCTGAATAAAAAGTTTACTGGTGGAGCGGCGAGTAATTGCACAGCTAGCCCAATCAGAGTCTGTATAAGCAGTAACCCTTAAGTCATTTGTAGCAGGAAAAAATAGGCCTTGGCCTAGAGAGCTCTTCAAATAGCAAAAAATGCGGACAGCTGCATCCAAATCAGGTTGGCGAGAGGGGCCTGTAGAAACTGACTGAGTTGATTGCCAGCAAACACAATGTCAATTCTTGTAATGGTAAGATACAGAAGGCGACCAATGAGGCGGCGATAGGAGCTAGGGTCGGGGAAGAAGATTACCATCCTCATTAGTAAGCTTCAAGTGGTGCTCCATAGGAAAAGAAGCAGGTCGAGCACCAAGATGGCCACTGTCAAATAAAATGTCAAGGGTGTAATTTTTTTATGATTGACAAAAATAACCTTAGGAGAACGAGAAACCTCCAAGCCAAGAAAGTATTTAAGAGGACTAAGATCTTTAGTTTGAAACAATGAGACAACAACTGCTTGAAATCTCGGTAGGATTGCCACCGGCAATGAGTAAATCGTCAACATAAATCAAGATCAAGGTGAAGGAGTTACTGTTTGAGCATATATCATGCATATTATGTCGTTGATCGGCGAAGGGAAAAAATGTTAAAATAGTCTAACATCAAGAATCAGGAAGATTGTAATTTCGTTCAACTCCTTTGAACTATGTTCGAACAAAGACGTTGAAGCTGTTGAGATTGCAAGAGGAAATGGAAATGAAGTGGAAAAATGGAAAATGGGAAGTGAGAAATGAAATATGGAAAATGGAAATGAAGTATGTGGTTCTATGGTTGAACTACTCCTATGAATGATAGATCTACTCCTATAAATAGAATTATGGTAGCACTACTCCTATGAAATTATGATAATACTACTCCTGTGGAATAAATTATTCTAGCACTACTCATAGAACGGAAGAACTGGTTGCAAGAATTGAAAGGAATAAAAGCTTCATTAAGATAAATAAGGCTACATTGATACATATAAAAAGCTACGTAAAAAGCTGATTTGCTTTGATTAGCAAGGGCCCTTTTTTCTTCATCTTTTTGGTCTTTTATAGAACTTCTGATAACTACCTTGAAACCACCCAAACTGCATAACTAGTCTGAACTGCTATGGAACTTCTTTGGAACTATCAGAACTGACTTTGAAAACCATCAGAAATGCCTATATGGGCGACATTTTCAATTATTTACGAAACTGCCATAAGATAAAGCGTCTTATCTTTCACTGCGATTTGGTCGATGATAAACTTAGAATTTGATAAATCTCTGAACATGAAAGTTGTAGGTTTTCGAATTCTCTTTCCAGCGGTCTAAAAACCAACTAATTTGGACATCGTATGAGAAAGTTATGATAAAAATAGTCGAACCACATTGATGTCTTTTTAAAATAATCAGCCAAAATATGTCCGATGGGTTTTGGCCGATGGGCAAATGAATGATGACATCGGCCATTCTTTGGACAATGACGTTTAGAACATCGGCCATTATTTAATATTTTGCCACTGGCACTTCGACTGCCAGTTTGACATAGTAAACGATGGAATCTGAAGATCTCGTCAACAACAAAGTTGTAGATCTTTTCGTCCTCTTTCCAATGGTTCAATAATAGACCAATTTGAATACTTGAAGTAAAAGTTATGACCAAAATACTTTAGCTATGTCAAAACTAAAGTATTTATTGGCCGATTGGCAATATTTACGAAATTACCATTGATCTTGTTAATCGCTCAAATGGTTATATTTATGGCTAACATTTTGCCCCCCGGTCTTTATGAAAATAGGAATTTTTGTAAAGACCTTAGTCTATTGGCCATGATGATATCGGTCATTTTTGATGATTTTGTGAGCCAATTGAGCGATTTTGTTGGTTCTGTCAGACAATTGGACGATTGTATTGACCAATTGGATTTTTTTCTCAAAACGTCTCTCATCCAAATTTTAATTTCTCAATTGATTGGACGATTAGATTTTTATGTTGCCAAATACTCTGTTCGGCCTCCTAAGTTGGTAAGTCAAACATGATTGCTCGATGAAATGAAAAATGCTTAGCTTGTTCGGCCAACTATCTCTTGGCCAAACATATTTAGTTGGCCTATGTATTTTTGCCAAAACATATTTGCTCTCACCCAAATTTCATCGTCCAATTTCTTTGACATCTTTTATCATTTAAACATCAACTGCAAATAATACTACAGTGAAGAGGGTGATGCTCTGTTTCTGCGATGGGTGATGACCGATGATGGGCGATGAGGGATGATCATCGAGCAACGGATGATGGGCGATGAGCGATGATGGGCGATCAAGATGGCGTCCAGGGGGGAGGAAGGCGAACACCAGCCTCGGATCCACCAGATCGCATGTCGTTCCATAGCCAACCGAGTGAACACCGCGTCGTAGACATGGGTGATCCCGGCGTTGAAGATGTCAGTGGCAGTGAGGCCGAGGTTGTATCGGATGATGGGGAGTAGGGTCGACACGGCAATGAGAGATGGTCGTCGAGCAATGGACGATGGGTGATGATGGTCGTCGAGCAATGGACGACGGGCGATGAGCGATGGCTCTGTTTTTTCTTCCCAACGGCGATAGATTGCCGTTATCCCAACCGATGGGATCCTTGAGACCGAGGTTGGGTCGGCACGGCGATGAGGGATGCTCTATTTTTCCCCCCAACGGCGATAGATTGCCGTCATCCCAACCGACGGGAACCTTTGAAGCGAAGGTTGGGTCGGCACGGCGATGAACACTCTGTTTTTCCCCCCAACGGCGATAGATTGTCGTCATCCCAACCGACGGAAACCCTTGAGGCCGAGGACGACAGCGACGATGAGGACCTGGGCTTGCTTGAGGGAGGCCGCGGCCTGAGGATTTAGGCTAGGGCATCGAGGGGCGCTGGGAACGAGGATGGTATACCAGCTTGCCCATCAGCCTTCCGATGGCTTTCCCTTCTACCGATGCCATCGTGGAGGTAGAAGATGATGTCGTCGTATATCCCTCCGCCGGAGTTGGTGGCGTTGACGCTACACCTAATGATGAACAGCGTGCCGGCGATTTGTTTGGCGAACTGGGACCCGTCGATGCCATCGTAAACCTCTCCGTTGGAGTTAGTGATGACGAGGTAGAGGTTGCAGAGGATGGGTTCCGAGAAGAGGTCGGTGGAGAGACCGCCGAGGACTCCGGCGACATCATGGGTGTGGAGAACTCCGAGGGTGTCGTCGACGTGCTGGATGAAGGTGGAGCGCCTGTAGACCAAAAAGGTGCCGTCGAGAACATGGGTGTTTCCATCGTCCATTCTTGAACAAAGTCTTGATATTGGTTGGCCAAATGTTTTGCATGTTGCTCGGCCAACATACTTGCTCGACCAAACTTCTTTTTTTCTCTCTCTATAGGCTCTTTCCTCTGTCATATATGAGCCTTCTAACTATATTAGGACGTTTTAGTTCTTTCGAATCGTCCATCACTACGTCATGATTTGGCCTTTTCTGGTCAATTGGATCATCCATATTGTCACGCCCCGCCCCAATTAAAAACAATATTATCCCAAATAATTACAGAAAATTTTGGCATGACCCTTGGGCACGGGCACGTGAGATCACTATTACAACCTATCAGTTACTAATAAAACATAATTTATATACACATCCTAAGCATTTAATCACAATCTATCTCTCTTTACAATCATTCACCACATCTAGGGGCACATACGCCCACATCAATTCAAATAATATACAAGTACCTGCATTCAATTATCAGATTTCATGTAACTGAGTACATAACCACCAAAATACATGATAATTCAGCCAAATCCTCAATATACAATTTGGTTTCATATCCAACATATACATGCATATCATATATACAGGATATGACAACCCAAATTTACAATCTACAACTCTTTTTCCAAATTCCAACATATACATACTTTTTCATACATAAATAAAAGAAGCAAAAATACAAAATGACTCATCTGCACAAAACATGATCTCCATAGGTACAGTGGTCTCGGGCCTACCTGCACCAAAAACCAAAAACCCAAACAATGAGCTCAAAAGCCCAGTAGGAGTCACCTGACACTCTAGGACACTGGTGTACACCCACCTATCCTAGTATACTGCCCAAGTATGGTCTGGCTAGTATGGGTAAGTCTTACACGCACAGTCGCCGCGTCCGGCCGTTAATGCTCACCCATACCCAGCCCCAGTATACTAGTATAGGTACAACATCCTATACTAGCTTACTGATCATAGTATGGTCTGGCTAGTCTGGATAAGTCTTACACGCACAGTCGCCGCGTCCGGCCGTCAACACTCGCCCAAACTCCTATAGACTCTATACAGGCCTCAGTACACTAGTATAGGCAACACATCCTCAATCAAATCACATCCTCAATCAGATCACATCCTCAATCCGATCAAATCCTCAAGCCAGATCCTCAAGCCAGATCCTCAATCAGATCAAATCCTCAAATCAGATATTTAATCAGATCAAATCCTCCAATCAAATCTTTAATCAGATCAAATCCTTAAATCAGATCTAGTCATCAACTTAGTCCCTAGACTCCCTAGACTCTGACTAGTCTAGCTACAGGACCAGACTAGACCCAACCATAATCCCTGTCCTAAGACAGACCTGACACTCCTAGCATGTATGCACAAATCACATAAATAATTGATCAATCAATAAAATGGTCAATTAATGTCATTACACATACATACAGGAAATCATCATAGCATAACATAGCATCGCATATACACACAAGATTAATAAAATACATACAAACATATATCAAAGCATCAACACAATTATATATCATACAAGCACACCAATCCTAGGAGGTAACTCCTACCTTAAAAGGACAGTCAAAGCGCTCCTTACGTCAGGGGGTCCACGTCCTGCTCCGACCTCTTACCACAGCTCAAACGATCGCCTAAAACACGATAATCGAGATTACGACCCATTAGAGCCATAAATAAATTAATACTACTAGCATTAGATCGATCTCGAGAAGCCGATCGAAACGGCATGGAAAAAGACGAAATCCGACGTCGAAGGAATCTGGCGCACGTAGCGAACAATGTGCACTGTGCGCACAGGGTGCTGGCCCGTGCACAGGGCACTGACCAGTGCATCAGGAAGACGACGCGCACAGCGCACAGCGCATAGCGTCGCCTTCCTCTCCAAGAAGATCACTGGAGCTCACGCTGGAGCTCCGTCGGATCTCCAAACCAAGTTGCTCAATCACCGGGAAAACCACCAGAGGAGAAGAGGGGAAGCCGCTCGCTGTCCCTAGCAAGGTTCCCAAGGAGGTCGGCAGCCACGACTAGAGAAAGGCCGGCCGGAATCCTCACCGGAATCCATGGCCGGGAGAAGAAACAAGGCTGCCGACTTGGGAAAAGAACTAGGGACAGAGAGGACGGCGTCGAGGTTCACCTCCACCCTTTCCCGACGCTGCAGTCGCCGGGAAGAGGAGTGTCATCAACTCCGACGTCGTCACTGGCGACCCATCGCCGGAGAAACCCACAAAAGACTCCAAAACCCGCCGGAAACCCAACAAAAAAACTCAGAATGAAAGGAGGGAGAAGATGGAAGCTCACCTTCGATGAGAACGGGAAGAAATCCGACAGAGAGCCGCCCCGAAGGTTCACTCCCCGGCGAGCTCCATCGTTTCCGCAGCTCGATCTCACCCTCTCCGCTCCTCTTCCTCCCTCTCCAGCTCCCTCTCTCACGATCTCTCTCCCTCGCGGTCGATCTCGCCCTCTCAAGCTCCGGCTCCGGCGATCTCCACCTTCCTCTTCTCTCGATCTCTCTCTATCTCTCTCTCTCCCGATCTCACTCCCTCTCTCTCTCGGGTTGGCAGCCAAAGAAAGAAGGGAAAGGAAGAGACCCGATCTCTCTAGAAGGGGGTAGTTTTTGCAGAAAACCCCCCGCAAAACCCGAAATCACATGAAAGGTCCTCTAAATCTTACATAAAAGTCCTTATATGAAAATAGGTCCTTACACATATGGTCACTTTCCATGTCTCTGAAAATAGCCATTCTGAGAGTGCTCTCTCTCATTTTGTCCCTTCTTCTTTGTACAGGTTCAACACATTGTCCCACCGGGCGTGCCAAAAAATGTTAAAACAGAAATCATGCATATCATGTCGTTGATCGGTGAAGGGAAAAAATGTCAAAATAGTCTAACATCAAGAATCAGGAAGATTGTAGTTTAGTTCAACTCCTTCAAACTATGTTTGAACAGAGGTGTTGAAGCTGTTGAGATTGGATGAAGAAATGAAAATGAAGTGGAAAAATGGGAAGTGAGAAATGAAAATGGAAAATGGAAATGAAGTATGTGGTTCTATGGTTGAACTACTCCTATGAATGATAGTTCTACTCCTATAAATAGAATTATGGTAGCACTAATCCTATGAAATTATGGTAATACTACTCCTATGGAATAAATTATTGTAGCACTACTCCTAGAAAATGAAGAACTGGTTGCAAGAATTGAAAGGAATAAAAGCTTCATTAAGATAAATAAGGCTACATTGATAAATATAAAAAGCTACGTAAAAAGCTAATTTGCTTTGATGGCCAAGGGCCCTTTTTTCTTCATCTTTTTGGCATTTTATAAAACTTCTAATAACTACCTTGAAACCACCCAAACTGCATAACTAGTCTGAACTGCTCTGGAATTTCTTTGGAACTGTCAGAACTGACTTTGAAAACCGTCAGAAATGCCTATATGGGCGACATCTTCAATTATTTACGAAACTGCCATAAGATAAAGCGTCTTATCTTCCACTGCGATTTGGTCGATGATAAACTTAGAATTTGATAAATCTTTGAACATAAACGTTGTAGGTCTTCGAATTCTCTTTCCAGCGGTCCAAAAACCAACTAATTTGGACATCGTAGGAGAAAGTTATGATACAAATAGTCGAACTACATTAATGTCTTATTAAAATAATCAGCCAAAATATGGCCGATGGATTTTGCCCGATGGGCAAATGGACGAAGACATCGGCCATTCTTTGGACAATGACGTTTAGAACATCGGCCATTATTTACTATTTTGCCACTGGCACTTCGACTACCAGTTTGACATAGTAAACGATGGCATCTGAAGATCTCGTCAACAGCAAAGTTGTAGATCTTTTCATCCTCTTTCGAATGGTTCAAGAATCACCCAATTTGAATACTTGACGTAAAAGTTATGACCAAAATACTTCAGCTATGTCAAAATAAAGTATTTATTGGCCGATTGGCAATATTTACGAGATTGTCATTGATCTTGTTAATCACCCAAATGGTTATATTTATGGCTAACAGTTACCACACTTAGTGGTGAAAAGAGAATGATGAGCATGTGATGGTGTAAAACCAAGGTCAATAAGAGCCGTGTAAAGCTTAGAAAACCACTAGTGGGAAGCATGTTTTAGGACATATAAGGGCTTAGGTAAGCGTCAAACCCGAGCCTCCCACTTACGACAATAACCACGAGGAGGGCGCATGTAGACCTCTTGTAAGGGCCTAAGTGTAAATTTTTGAGCTTTTATGTAAATTTGATGGGTTTTCATGTAATTCCACCCACTCCACCGACCTTCTCTCCCCCGATATTTTTCTCTCTCTCATCCTCATCTCAACTCACCCAGCCGGACCCGAAAGAGAGAGAGAGATCGGGAGAGAGAGAGAGAAGGGGGAAGGGAGAGGGAGTGGGAGTGGGAGGAGGAAGAGAGATCGCTGGCGCCGGAGAAGGAACGGAAGAAGGGAGGAAGAAAACCGGGAGGAGAGGTGGAGATCGCCTAAAAAAGGATAGATCCGATGAGGTGTCCGCCAGATTTCGTCTCCTTTTTGGCTCAGGTGAGAGCTCCTCTCTTCTTTTCCCCTCCGATCTCTTCTTTTTTTTGGGTTTTTCTAGTGGGTTTTTGGGGGGCTTCGCCGTTACTGATGATGGGTCGCCGGAGGAGAGGCCGTGGCCGGCATCGGGGAGCTCCCTCGGCGACTGCAGCGCCGGAGGAAGGACCCTCGTGGTCTGGGGTCTCTCTCCGAGCCCTGTCCGGGCGTTTCCCATGGTGGAGGGATCCATGATCCTCCTCAATGCCATGGATTCCAGCGAAGGTTCGACCGGCTTTCCTCTAACCGTGGCCGTTGATCTCCCTTGGGAACCGCAGTGAGCAAGCTCCCCTCTTCGACGTGATGGTTGTCCGGTGGTTAAGCACCGGTTTAGCGGAGCTCCGACGAGAGCTCCGGAGACCCTTCTTGGAGGAAGGGTGCGTGTCACCGGGCTGCGTCGTCGATTCGTCGCAGATGTGTCGCAGATTCGTCACAGGCGCAGCAAGTTGCAACCGCGGCCCGGTCAAGCTGTGACGCAACGTCGGAAATGCCAGGCATCCGATTTCATTGTTTGTCGGGTCTTTTTGACTGGTTTTCCGAGCTCTATCTAATTTTAGAAGATTTAAATGCATTTGGATCTCTACCTGACCGGCCTCCTTGTTCTTGTGCTTTAGGCGATCGAGGGAGCGCCCGACAGAGTTCGGAGCGTGACATGGACCCCGGGACTTAGGAACTCACGTCAGCTGCCTGTTGAGGTAGGAGTTACCTCCTACTAGGAATTGTATAATTGTTTGTTATATGTTGTGTTTCTTATGATGATATGTAATTTGTGTGATTGGTGATATATGTATGTGGATATGTGATGGTATATATGCCATGATAATGTATTTGATGTGATAAAGCTTGTTGGGGTTGGTTGAGTCCAATATAAGCTTATCTATGACAGGTTATGTTAGGTATATGATTGATTTTCCTGTATGTATGTATAATGAGATTATTTGACCGATTGTTAATTGATCAATTGTTTATCTGAACTGTGCATGCATGCTAGGAATGTCAGGGCTGTCTTAGGATGGAGATTGTGATTTGGTCTAGTCAAGTCCTGTAGCTAGACTAGTCAGAGTCTAGGAGTTGTGTCAATGACTTGACGAATGGATTTTGATCTTCGTATATCGATCGAGACTTAGACTTGACTTGAGAATTTGATCTGATTGAGGATCTGACTTGAGGATTTGATCTGATTGAGGATCTGACTTGAGGTTTTATCTTGAGGATGTGTTGTCTATACTAGTATACTGAGACCTGTATAGAGTCTAGAGGGTTCTGGATGAGCATTGGCGGCCGGACACGATATTGTGCATGTAAAACTGCCCAGACTAGCCAAACCATACTATGATCAGTATACTAGGATAGGTTTGGTGTACACCAGCGTCTTAGAGTGTTGACAGGTGATTCCTACTGGGCTTTCGAGCTCATTTTCTTTGGGTTTTGGTGCAGGAGGATCTATTGGTAGACCCGAGACCAGTGCACCCCATGGAGGTCATGTACAGGGACGATGAGTCATTTTGTAATTTGCCTCTTTTCTTTTGTATGATAAAGTATGTATATATGTTGGAAATGGGAAAAATTGTATTTTGTGAAAATTGTGGTTGGAATGATGTAAATTGATGATCACACTTATGTATATGTATTAATTGAAAATTATGTGGCTGAATGTATCCCAAGATGTTGTGAGTTTGTTGTAAAGAGAGAAGTTATGATTAAATGTTGTAGGATGTGTAATTGTATGTCGAATTATGTATTATCAATGATTGGCAGGTTGTAAAATGTGAACTCACGCGATCGTGCCCAAGGGTCATGCTGAAATTTGCAGTAATTATGGGGATAATTTGGATTTAATTGGGGGTGGGGTTTGAAACCTCTTCTTCCAGATCAGGATGCAGGAATGCATCGTTGATATCTAATTGATGTGGAGTCCAATTTCTAGCAGCGGCGATGGCTAAGACACAACACACAGTCACTAGTTTTGCAAGATGAGCAAAAGTGTCATGGAAATCCAAACCTTCCATTTAAGTATAGCCCTTGACCACCAACCGAGCCTTATACTTCCCAATGGATCCATCGGCCCAAAGTTTGGTTTTAAAAACCCATTTGCAACCTATGGGTGTTTTTCCCAGAGGGAGGGACTGGAGAGACTTAATGCATAAAATCATGGCAATTACAAACTTGCTTTGTCGAGCCTTACAACACAAGTCTCTAGACATTTTGAATGCCATGGATCTTGTCACTTCTACCAAAACATTGCTTCAAACTTTGAGAGCAAAAGGTTATGATATTCTCCTCACACATGTGAAATCAGTTTGTGCAAAGTATGACATTGAGATACATGATACGAATGCTTTATATAAAGGGGCTACATGTCACACCCCAACCCAGAAAATCCATTTGGTCTGGGGCGTGAGGGTCCTAAACGTAATTCTAAACTCGAACGGTGAGAGTCTCCCCTGAATTTTCTCAATTTGAACCCTATACAATCTATAATCTTCATGATAATTTAAAATGATAAATCTAGCAGTTCTAAGATCAACATGAATATAATTCAACTATCACAAATCTCATTATCTAGTACAGGTTTTGATACATCATCCATTTCACCAACCCTCGATACATAATTTATACAAATATCCAAAAATTACTCAAAGAGGGAAATTGTACATTTAATACTATCCTCAAAATACAATTGTACAACAAAAGCTACAAAAGCACCACCAAGCCCTCAGGGTCCTCGAGCACCTCCAAAAGTCGACGCGCAATCAAAAACTGATCCATTGGGGGCTACAGAAGCGCTGACGTCTGCACCTGCAAACGTAGCCCGGGTAAGAATGAGTAACAAAGCTTAGTAGGGTTCTACTGTACATCACACTCAAGAAAGGGAACCACAATTGTGCCATCTTCTTGCGAAGCCTAAGGCGTTCTATACTACTCAAGCATGCAACCTCGACGAGCATCGCGCCGGCTCTGAGCAACCTCGAAGAGTGACCAACCTCGATAAGGATCACGCTGACTTCCAAGTGCTCCTCAAAGAGTGACCTGGGATAATGACATGGGTCTCCATGCATATGCAATGCATCCCCAACCAGTACAAAATATAAAGTGCAACCACACTTAGACATTGGCAGGAGAAACGGTATGGCCTCTAAACCTCGATCAATATAGCCACAATAGAAACTCACCCTAGACCCTACTACCCAACCCCGATCCTAGAGTTAGATCCGAGCTACCCGAGAGCCACGGATCGGCGAAACTCTTATTCGCCCACGCCCTAGCCTTATGCTTCTAATGCAATCAAATGCATGCAATGTTCACGCGCACATAATTAAACCAAAACAAGCAACAATATGCCAAGCAGTTATACAGGTCTAGGCATAGCCTACGACTCGCCAAAGGGGTAAGCATAGAAGAGGGTCTAAAGCAATTAGAGATCTATCTAACAAAACAACGTCAACATAGACTGTAAACAAGCAACTACATATTCAATCTAAATTTCGGCATTACGACGACACGCACGGCTGTCACTCTTTATGTCACTAGAAATTCTACAACATGGCACACCCTTGGCCAAACAATTATCTAAAGTTCCCAAGGGGCCTGACTCCTTTGTTTCAACCACAAGCCTCACGTAGGGCTGGGCCACACATAGGGCTTATATATATCTATTATATAAGGAAGAGCAGTTTTCGAAATGTCTCAACAATAAGACATAAAGAGTGGTCAGGATTTATCTCCAAACAAATCCAACGGTCCAAATTCCATCATCAACTTTGAGATTCCCACCCAAAATTTTAAGTTCGCGTAGAAACCCACTATCTCACATCCCTTCCTCCCACCCAAAAGCTCAGCCTCCACTTAAACGGAGAGAGAGAGAGAGAGAGGAGGGGGGGCCAGGATGGGATGTGACAGACCATCCATCCCATCCGCCACATCTCCCTCTCTCTTCAGTCATCTCCCATCTCCCTCTCTTCTCACATCCCCCTATACCGACTCCGTCGGCCACGCCAGATGCCATTGGCCACGCCCCCTCTACCGGCTCCATCGTCCATCGGCCGCGCCCCCATGCCCCATCTATCGGCTCCGTCGTCCGTCGGCCACGCCCCACCCCCACTCTACTAGCTCCGTCGTCCATCAGCCACGCCCCCTCTACCTGCTCCGTCGGCCATGCCTCACGCCCCCTCTACTGGCTCCGTCGTCCATCGGCCACGCCCCCACGCCCCTTCTACCGGCTCCATCGTCCATTGGCCACGCCCCCTCCACCGGCTCTATCGTCCATTGACCACACCCCCTCTACCAGCTCTCTCTCTCAATCCTAAATTTAACCCTCATGTCCATCGGCCAAGCTCCCTCCACCGTCTCCGTCATTCGTCGGCCACGCCCCCTCTACCAGCTCTCTGTCTCAACCCCCCTCCCATCTCCCATCTGGTGCTCCTCTCTCAGCTGATGCTCTCTCTCTCTCTCTCTCTCTCTTCTCTCATCTCCCATCTCCCATCTCCCTCTCTTCTCTCATCCCCCTCTACCAACTCCGTCGGCCACGCCTCCTCTACCAGCTCCGTCGTCCATCGGCCACGCTCCCACGCCCCCTCCACCGGCCCCGTCGTCCATCGGCCACGCCCTCTCTACCGGCTCTACCGACTCCGTCGTCGCCCCCTGTACCGGCTCTGTTGTCCATTGGCCACGCCCCACGCCCCCTGTACCGGCTCCATCGTCTGTCGGCCACGCTCCACGCCCCACAAATTGGAGTTGTTTCTCCTACATGTCTCTCTCTCTCTCTCTCTCTCTCTCTCTCTATCTCTCTCTCTCTCTCTCTCCTCTCATCTCCCATCTCCCTCTCATCTCCCATCTCCCTCTCTTCTCTCATCCCCCTCTACCAACTCCGTCGGCCACACCTCCTCTACCAGCTCTGTCTTCCGTCGGCTATGCCCCCACGCCCCCTCTACCAGCTCCATCGTCCATCGGCCACACCCCCACGGCCCCTATATCGGCTCCGTCGGCCACGCCTCACAGATTGGAGCTGTTTCTCCTACAGGACTCCACTCCTTGGATGCATTGAAAGCAATTGGTATACCTCAACAAGAACCTTCAATACTTTCTACTTTGTTTTCCACCGTCTTCGTTCTTATGTTTAGCTTATATAACTTAATATTGCTCTTGTTCATCTTCTTCCCAATAGAATAGCAGTGTAGCCGACTTTCCAAAGCTATATGTCAGATTTTTCCTGTATCAAACCGGTGTCATTGCCACAAAGTTCTCCTACCACCCGGTATGCTTTGTTTCCTTACATCATTTCTTCTTTTTCGTGACGAAAAGAACTAAAGTTTTTACCAGTTTAAAATTCTCTTGCGTATGTGTGATGAATGTTCTTTGATTTCTTGATCATAGTCAAACATGCTAAATGTTCTTTTCCTGATAATTTTGCTTTCATCTTGGTTGCAGCTAACTGCCACTTTTGATATGCCCAGTGAAGAAGCTTATTGTTTTCAACCACATTTATTTAACAAGATTTAATTTGATTCTGCCCTCACTAATACACTGTTCCAAAGATCTGCTCATTTTGTGAGTCTTAAAGTTCTATTCTCATGCTGCTGTTTGCTTAGCCGTCAGTTGCGAAGCTAAAGATAGCTGCTACAGTTTTGTGCAAGTTAAAAATTGCTGATGGAATCCTTCTCTAATCTATTTTTTCTACATCTTCTAATTGATATGCTAATTGCGGTGACACTATTCCCCCTTTTCTTTCATATTTGTAGTGTACTTCCGAAATTTCAGGAGTTCTTAATTTGAATTACTAATGATCACCTAAACAAGAAGTTTGTGTACTTTACCCAAAAAAAAAGAAAAAAAAAACCTTTTGAGCCCTAGATCTGTCTATATGTCTGTAGTATTCATAAATTTGGAGTCTAAGTATCAGCAGGTGCTTCATTGATAACCACCATTTGGCATTTACATTGAGTCTTGATTTTTGGTCAGGTTTGAGATAGAGCAGTTAGCTCTACTGATTTGTAGTAGCAATTGTGTGAAGCTGTTAAATCTTTACTTGATTTTGTGGGTTCCTTCGATCTATGCTTCTAATTGCCTTTAAAATTGTTACTTTTGCAGGCATTAAATGATTATATACACATCATTCCATACATGTATGAAATGAGTTCATTCAAGCAATTTCTTGCTCTTTCTGAAGCATTAAGTTAAGATATCTCTTTCATTCTGATTGGAGCTTAGCATAGGGGGATGGAGACTGTTTATGACTGATATGTCGGCCAAGCCCACCGTCGAACGGACGGCCACACGATCCGCGAACGCTGTCGTGATCATCGCCCCACGCCGCCATCGACCTCGCCCAACCCGCCATCGGCCATACGATCCAAGGTATGTTTTTTTATTCTTTCTTTCTATTATTTTTTTACTCTTTTTGATCATTCCCATCTCTAATCCAAGACCTCCCTAGGACAGGAGCTGCTCGCTGAACCCGCAATCGACCTCGCCCAACCAGCCGTCGGCCAAGCCCACCGTCGACCAAGCCCACCGTCGACCAAGCGATTTGAAGGTAAAACTTCATGTTATATAAGATCGTCTTTTTTTTGGGGTGAGTTTGGAGGTTTTCCATGGAGATCTGGTGGGGTTGCAGCGATTTAAAGTTTAGATGTGGCTGGATTGTGGAGGGCATGTGTGACCATCTAAACCCAGTATTGATCTTTATTGATAACATGAATATTAGGGTTTTAGCAGCGTGGGCAATAAAGGAGTTTTCTCGATAAAAGTTACTCATTTGGTGAAAGTTACTCTTTATGAGGACTTTAGTCTAGAGTCTCGAGATTTGCTACCCGGAGTTTGCTTCATAAGCATAAAGGTTAAGCTTCAAAACCTTAAGCCATTTGATGCACTAGATAGAGTAGTTTTAGATGTCATTTCAAAGGCCATTTCAATCCCAATCTTACTCTAGATTGTAGCAATAATTTAGCATCCATTCCTAATAAGTAGGTATCTTTCTTCGTTTAGCTGTTCTTCCAATCTATTCTATGGATTGTCATGATTAATTTCTTTGTTATTATTCACAGCATTGCTAACAAAATAGACCACATCGTCATTTTCAGAGCGGTGAGTTACTTTGACGTTCCCGTCTAGATTCTAAATTACGAAAACAATAGTTTACCTACCGCATAATCTCTATTTCTTAATGACTTTTCTTACTTAGAAAGATGCTAATGTCCGGCGAACTGCTGAGATGTTACGCTGTTGACATCGATTTTAGCTAAGGCTAAGCCGACTAGGTTTGCAGAAGTCCCCGGCTGAATCCGCACACACCAAACCCAAATTGGCTCATACATAGTCGAGTCCATCCAAATCTCCTACATATCCCCGGTTTTGACGACATCCTATACAAACTGGAGGAATAAGGATATTTTGGTAATTTTACCTATCCAAGAGTATTTTGGGAATTTAAACCAAAATGCATGTCTAAACTCCCACGACACTCCAAAATAGCCCTTACATAGCTTTGATGGCATCCTAAATAAGCTGTGTAAATATAGGGGCGTTTTGGTAATTTTCCACCACACCTGGGAAATTACAGAAAATTCCTTCAAATAAATAAGGGAAAAATCCGAAAATTCAAATAAATCCAAACAAATACCCGACTTCAAATTTGCTTAAGTCCCGACAAAAAATATACGCTCACCACATAATGCGCGCACGTGTCCACGACACGCACAGAAATCGCGTCGCCATGCGTTGCGCTTAAATAACCAAACCGAAAGGGTATTTTGGTCATTTAACCCCAAGGGGGGCATTTTAGTCATTTCAAGCCTTCAGGGGTGTGAAAATCTGGAACAGAGATATTTCATCTGCGCCGGAGACATTTCGGTCCAAAATATATGGCCGATAAAAAAAGGATATTTTGGTAATTTACACCCGGCTTGCCCGGGGATATTTCAGTAAATTTTCCAAAGGTATTATATGAAATATCGAAATTAAAATTTAAATAAGGCATTTCGAATATCTGAATAATTCGACAAATATTCAGATAATTCAAATCTGAACATTCGAATTTTAAATTCGAATTTCAAAACAAAATATCTACCCATATAAAATCAGCCAAATCAAAAATATATATATCATACCATATGAGAAATCAACATCTTCAATTATGGTTGGATTGCATTCTCATACCATATAAAATAAAAATAAAATCAGCATCTCTAAATATAGTGGGATTATATGATCTATCCTTATATAAAAGGATTAGCGTCAATTAGTATCCCTTAATCAGGACATTCTCCATCCCATATTAAGAGATCACCTTCGTGCCTATAAATAGAGGAAGCATGGGTGTGAAGGGGATGGCGTGAAGGCTCTTGGAAATGCCGGGAGGATGCGCAAGACACCCGGAAGAAGGCTGGTGAAGAGAACGGTCTGAGGAGGTTCAAGAGGCTGGTCTGGTCTGGATTGAACGGGTTGAAGCTTGGCTGAAGAAGAAGAGGCTGAAGCTTGGCTGAAGAAGAAGCTGGCTGGAAAATGGAAGAAGAAGCTGAAGAAGAAACTGAAGAAGAGGCTTGAAGACGAAGAGGTTCTAGAGGTGCTCCGATGCTGCGCACCACCGGACGGCGTAGATCCAGCCAACACAGCCGGAACCCATCGAGACGCTCGCGTCTCTGGGTCGACGCTGTAGGAGGCTCATCGATCCTGCGGCAGCGAAGTTGCTCTAGTTCGATTCCTCGCCGGCGAAGGAAATCGAGCCAAGGCTCTCTCTCTCCCGGCGGCTTCGAAGGCAACGTTTTCCCCTGCTTTCCCCTGTTCCAACCCCGGCTGGCAAAAATAGGAAGAAGGGCTTGCGAAAGAACAAAAGTAGCAGAGAAAGAAAGAAGAAGAGAAGGCTTGGACGCGGAGGGAGTAACCCATCGCCGTCGCCGGCCTTGGGCCAGCCCCAGGTCGTCGTCGTCATCCAGCCAGAGGAAAGCTCACCGTCGTCCCTGATCCAGTCCAAAGAGCTCGTCGGGGGAACTCAAAGAACTCGTCATCTTCCTCCCGTCGGCCTTGAAGACGAAAAGCATCCAGAAGGAGCAGAGAAAGAAAACAGAGAAAGAAAGAAGAAAAGAAAGCTTAGACGCAGAGGAAGTAACCCATCGCCGTCACCGGCCTGAGGCCAGCCCCAAGTCGTCGTCGTCGCCCAGCCAGGAGAACCCATCGGCGTCGATCCCGTCGACGCAGCCGGAACCCATCCAAAGCTCAAGTCATTGGGTTGCCGCTGTAAGAAGCTTCGCCGGTCCTACGACGCAAGCTCCATCCCTCCGCTCGGCCCAGACCTCCAGCGAGGCACTCCAGTCAGCTTCCTTGATGGTGACGGCGATGGAGATCAGATCCAAGCACTCCCTCATCTCCAACGGCTTCAAAGAACGACGCCTCCCCTGGTTCCCCTGTTCCAGCTGACGCTTCCCATCTTCCCGACGGTCCGGCGACGCAGGGGCTCAAACCCACTCTAAAGAAGAATATCCACCGTCGTCTCTCCAAGCCCGAGCCGGCGACACAAGCTTCATCCCCGGCCGCTCGCTGCACATCTACTGTTCCCTGCTGCTCGCCGCACGTCCCCTGTTCCAGCCGGCGTCTACACTTCTCTAGCTCCAGCCGACTTCATCAAGTCCAGCTGCTGTTCTCCCACGGCGACGGAGATCTGGTCCCTCTGGACGGCATTCCTCAGCTCCGGCAGTCTCGAAGATCTGGCGACGAAGCTCCAACAATATCCTGCATGGCAATGAACGTGTTGGTCCATGGCCTCATTTCATTCATTTCATTTTCATTTTATTTTTCTTTTCTTATGGAAAAATACTTTATATTATTGGATCTAGAATCGGAGGTATTCCCTACGGGGATGTAAATGATGGATCTGCCGATTCGGCGATCCCGGGGTGTGGTGCCTACAATTTCCTGATTTGAAATTAAAGTATGATTTGCTCGAAAATAAAATAGAGATCTCGTCTCAACGAGATCGACGTTTTATTCGCGAACAAAATCTGGCACGCCCGGTGGGACCACACCTTACCTCCCATCTCTAGATCCAAAAAAAAAAAAACAAAACAAAACAAAAGAAAAGAAAATGATGATGAAAAAACAAATCATCAAAATAAAAAAAATACATATATACTCTTACATCTTGACAAGGTCTAACTTCTTAAATGAAGGGTATGGCGCAGGCGACTTTGGAAGCGTTTATCACGATTCGCTTTGGTGACCTCTCGTTTGACATCCCGATTGGAAGCGACGGCCCTCCAATGCTGACGACGCCATCAAAAGTTTCCTTCACCACTCCAGGAGCGGCTACCTTCGACACACAAGCGAAGATTATCGTAGGACCTCATGAAGTGATGGTGACTCGCCAAGACGGGCTCCAGGTTCGTCGAAGGAAGCATAATGATGAGGCTCCCTCAGTTGGTTCTGGCAAAAGCAAGACGGTCGCAAATGGATCTCGTGTTTACCCAGGAGCAGCTACTTTCGACACACAAGCGAAGACTATCGTAGGACCTCATGAAGAGATGGTGACTCGCCAAGACGGGCTCCAGGTTCGTCGAAGGAAGCATAATGATGAGGCTCCCTCAGTTGGTTCTGGAAAAAGCAAGACGGTCGCAAATGGATCTCGTGTTTACCCAGGAGCAGCTACTTTCGACACACAAGCGAAAACTATCGTAGGACCTCACGAAGAGATGGTGACTCGCCAAAACGGGCTCCAGGTTCGTCGAAGGAAGCATAATGATGAGGCTCCCTCAGTTGGTTCTGGCAAAAGCAAGACAGTTGCAAATGGATCTCGTGTTTACCCAGGAGCAGCTACTTTTGACACACAAGCGAAGACTATCGTAGGACCTCATGAAGACATGGTGACTCGCCAAGACGGGCTCCAGGTTCGTCGAAGGAAGCATAATGATGAAGCTCCCTCAGTTGGATCTGGCAAAAGCAAGACGGTCGCAAATGGATCTCGTGTTTACCCAGGAGCAGTTACTTTCGACACACAAGCGAAGACTATCGTAGGACCTCATGAAGAGATGGTGACTTGATGAGTGCATGAAAGTGCACTCTGAACAGTCTTATAACCATCTCAATTGCTAGATTATTATCCTTAATCAGCATCTTTATTACTATTTTTATATCTATATGTTGCTTCACATGGTTGTTTGGAAAATGCAGGAAATTGGAGCTAAAAGAAGCTGAAAAGAGTATATGGAGCAACTTCACAAATTAATCTGTACCTGCTCGTGAAGAACCATATGATTTACCATATATGGTTGGAAAGCTCTTGAAGTCTAGATTCTGGGGAATTTTACGGTTCGTGATTCCGAGTTTTCTAGAGGAAGTTACGGCAATTTTAGTACCGATGGCGCAGTCTGGATGGCAGAAAGGAAAATAAGCTGGAAGTCCGAGCGATCCGCCGATCGATCGGACCTCGCAGAATCGTGACAGAACATGTGTTTTTTGGCTGAACATGGTCCGATCGATCCCTCCATCGCTCCTATGGGGTCCGATCGATCCGACACCAATGGTCCGATCGATCGGACTCGGAAAAAGCCAAAAACAGCGGATTTTTACTCAACCGATCGATCCAACACTCATAATTCGATCGATCGGACTTGGGAATTAAAGGGTGACAGAACGTATGCTTTTTAGAGGAGCAGAGTTCGATCGATCCGTCCATCGATCGAACTCGGGAAGAGCCAGAGACGAAGGATTTTTACGAAATCGATCGATCCGACTCCCTTAGTCCGATCGATCGGACTCGGGCGTAAATAGAAGTTGGAGATTTTAATGAGACCGATCGATCCAACATCCCGAGGAGGATCGATCGGACGTTCCCAGTGAATTAAATCAACGGTTTAGATCAAATCCGTTGATGGAGAGCTTAGGGGCTATAAATAGGAAACTTAGGGCTAATCAAGGGGGACTTCTTGGACGTTTTTGGAGGCTCTTTCTAGACGTTTCCTGAGGAAAGAAGATGAAGGAATCTCCATCCATGGCCGAGTAATCCACGGGCATGGCGGACGGTTGATCTAGCGAGGACTAAGGCTTCTTCTCCAACAATGGTTCATAGTTTTTAATCTTTATTGTTAAACTCTTCTTATGTATTGGATCTTCATAGATTGCTTTGTGGTTAAACATTATTATAAATCCAGTCATGCTTCTTTTATGATATTGTGATCCCATAGTTATCTCCTTTGATTCTCCTGTCGAGTCTCGTGAGACCATTGCTATGCATTGCCCGTAGTGACAGCTGGTATTGTGTATTCTTAGGGATCTGATTAGATAAGGTTGGGGCTCTATACCGTGAGATCTTTGCTATGCATTGCCGATTGTGAGAGTTGGTATTGTGTATTCTTAGAGATCCGGTTAGAGTTAGGGCTTTGTCCCGATGAACTTTTGCTGCGCGTTGCCTGTAGTGACAGCCGGTATCGTGTATTCTTAGGTTTGGTTGGATGAAGTTAGAACTATAAAAAGGAAGAACCAATCGTAGGAAGAGACATTTATATATTTTATCAGATTCATAATTCTTTATCTTCCGGTTAAGGTGATTGGGATGTGAATCCCTTAACTGTATATCATATGAACCGTTGAGAAGAGAAGAACCTAAATCCGAGTGAAGTGATTCCTGAAGCCTAGCCTCATTCAAATCCTGATTTCTTTCGTTAACTTTATCTTACCATTACATCTTCGATCTATTTTCTTAACTTTCATCGCTCTTGATTGTTTTCAATTCATTGTTATCTGTGTTTCTGGATCTTTCCTGCTTGTCTCTCTGTGGGATTCGACCTCTCTTATGCTGTACTGCACCGCGACCGCTGTGCGTGACACATTTGAGCGACATCAAAAATTGGCGCCGTTGCCGGGGAGACGATTCAGAAAAGCGCCAGAATCAGATTACAGTGATTGTAGACACCGAAAGCGGTAACTTCATTCATTTTCTTTAGTCTTTATTTCTTTATTTCTTCATTTTGGTTTTGTTTTTTTAGTTGGTTTGCATCTTTTGGATCGTGTGTTTGCTGGTGTATGCCTCGGTATAGAGACGAACTAGGCAGATTTGCTAGACGCCCCGAGGGTGATTCTGAAACTTCTGATAGTGAGACATATATTGCTGATCTTTTTGACGCACAGTCACAAACCTCACATCATACTTTCATTATGGCTGAGCACGAGGAACAACAAGCTCCTAGGAGTTTGCAAGAATATTTGCATCCAACACGCACTGCTACACCTTCATGCATCATGTTTCCACCTAATGCTGCACATGTTGACTTTAAACCTGGCATGATTCAGTTGCTTCCTACCTTTCATGGGTTGGAAAATGAAAGTCCATATGTGCATATTAGGGAGTTTGAGGAAGTAGTAGCGACCTTCCATGGCCAACCAGGTGCACTAGATATGATCCGACTTAAGTTCTTTCCCTTCTCACTGAAGGATAGAGCAAAGAGTTGGTTATATTCCTTGAGGCCACGATCTATAGGATCTTGGGCTGAAATGACATAGATATTTTTCAACAAGTATTTCCCACAGCACAAAACCAATGCACTTAAGAGACAGATTTCGATCTTCACACAGAAGGATAGTGAAACTTTGTATCAGGCGTGGGAACGATTTAAAGACATGTTGAATTTATGTCCTCATCATGGATATGAAAGTTGGCGTCTTGTTAGTTATTTCTATGATGGTTTAACTGTTAGAGAACGCCAATTTGTTGAGATGATGTGTAATGGTGAATTTTTGCAAAAAGATCCTGACGTAGCTATTGAGTATTTGACAGAGCTTGCTGAGAAAGCTCATACATGGACTGGACCGAGTGCAACAGAAAGTACAAACAGGGCCAGACCACCACCGCAGCAACAAGGTGGAGGAATTTATCAGCTGCGGGAGGAGGATGCACTCAAGGCAAAAGTGGAGAGTCTAACAAGGGAGCTGGAGCTATTAAAGACCAAAGATATGATGGCAGCCCGAACCTCTCCATACAATGAACCTACAAGGCCGGCTGGGCCATGTGCGATTTGTCAAGGCGCGGACCACCAGATTGATGATTGCCCCACCTATGCTGAGATGAGAGGTGTGTACGACGAGCATTGTAACGCTGTAGGCGGATTCAGGAGGCCGTACACTCCCTATTCAGAGACGTATAATCCAGGATGGCGAGAGCATCCAAACATCAGCTGGAAGTCGAACGCTCCACAGAGCAACGAGCATCATCAACCGCCACCTAATAAGCCTTTTTCTAACCCTCCTTATAATACATCTGGTTTTCCTAGGCCTACATTTAATGATAATTTACAGGAACTGAAATCTATGATTGTACAGGAATCTAAGGAAAGGAAGGAGGATATTCAAGAGATCAAGAGCCAGATCACAAAGTTGATCAACTCTTTGAGCGTGCATGAACGAGGGAAGTTCCCAACTCAACCTCAACAAACGCAGGTATCTAGTGTTGAGCAAAATAATGTGAAGGAGATGAATGCCATAACTACAAGAAGCGGGAAAACAACAAAAAGCCCTTCCCAAGAGGCCACCGAATCTCCTATTGCTATTGAAGAAGAGGACCGAATTGAGGAGGACCATGTAGAGTCCGATCATTCAGATGGCCCTACACCAGGTGACTTTCAGGTACGTGTCCCTTTCCCTCAGGCATTGAAATCCACTAAATTTACTATGGAGCCCAACAGCGAGATTTTAGAGCATCTTCGGCAGGTTAAGGTAAACCTTCCTCTTTTGCATGTTATTAAGCAAATTCCTACATATGCTAAAGTGATTAAAGATTTATGCACTATGAAGAGACGACATCATGTAAAAAAAACTGCATTTTTAACAGAGCAGGTTAGTGCATTGCTTCAGCACAGGATTCCTCCTAAATATAAGGATCCTGGTTGTCCTACTGTATCGTGTTTCATTGGAGAGCATGAAGTAGGACAAGCTTTATTAGATCTTGGTGCGAGTGTTAATTTCATGCCATATTCTGTTTACTTGCAACTTGGTTTGGGACAGATTAAGTCGACATCTGTGGTTTTGCAATTGGCAGATAGATCCACGAAAACTCCACGAGGAGTAGTTGAGGATGTGCTTGTTCAAATAGATAAATTTTATTATCCTGTTGATTTCTTAGTCTTGGATACTCAGGCTATAGTAACTGCTGATTCTAGGATTCCCATTATCTTAGGTAGACCGTTTCTTGCTACTGCTAATGCTATAATTAATTGCAGGAATGGCTTAATGAAGTTAACTTTTGGGAATATGACTTTAGAAATCAATGTTTTTAATGTTGCTAAGCAGCCTGATGAGGATGATGAATGCCAACAGACTTACCAGATTGATCTGCTCACTGAAGAGGAGTTTGCTACATCTGAAATTAATTCTCTTGAATTAGATTTGGATGAAAATGTTGATGTTGATGGTATGTGTAAAAATTTGGAACATTGTTTTTTTGCAGGTCCATGGACTCCAAAGTTTGAAGAACTGCCAAAAAGAGGACAGCCACCAACACCATCATCAATAGAGCCGCCCAAACTGGACCTGAAGCCGCTTCCTCAAGGTTTAAAGCACGCCTATCTTGGTCCAGGTAATACATACCCAGTGATTATTTCTTCGGCATTAACTGCAGAGCAAGGTGAGCAATTACTTAGCATTTTGAATGAGCATAAATCAGCTATTGGATGGAGTATAGCAGATCTGAAAGGTATTAGTCCCTTGATATGTTCCCATATGATTAATCTCGAACAAGGGGCTGTACCTCGCAGGGATACTCAGCGTAGGTTTAACCCTACAATGAAAGAGGTAGTCAAAACTGAAGTGTTGAAATTATTAGATGCAGGGATTATCTACCCCATTGCTGATAGCAAATGGGTGAGCCCTACACAGGTTGTGCCTAAAAAATCTGGCGTCACTGTTGTTAAAAATGAAAGTAGAGACTTTGTCCCCACTAAATTGGTGACAGGATGGCGTATGTGCATAGATTATAGAAAATTGAATGCTGCCACCCGTAAGAATCATTTTCCACTGTCTTTTCTAGATCAGATTTTAGAGAGAGTAGCTGGACATCCTTTTTATTGTTTTCTCGACAGTTATTCTGGATATTATCAGATTGAGATTGCTTTAGAGGATCAGGAAAAAACTACTTTTACATGTCCTTTTGGTACTTATGCTTTCCGTAGAATGCCATTTGGATTATGTAATGCTCCTGCTACTTTTCACCGTTGTATGATGAGTATGTTTGCTGATATGATCGAGGAATGTATGGAAGTATATATGGATGACTTGACTGTATTTGGTAACACTTTTGATGCATGCTTGCAAAACTTAAAGAGAGTCTTGAGCAGGTGTGAGGAGAAGAACCTTGTGCTTAATTGGGAAAAGTGTCACTTCATGGTGCCCTCAGGCATTGTGTTGGGCCATATTGTCTCTTCCAAAGGCATTGAGGTAGATCGATCAAAAATCGATCTCATCTCAAATCTTCCTGTGCCAAAGACCGTTAAAGATGTTAGATCCTTTCTAGGGCATGCTGGTTTTTACAGGAGATTCATTCAAAATTTTTCTACCATTGCTCGTCCTTTATGTAATCTGTTGATAAAGGATACCCCTTTTGAGTGGACTATTGATTGTCAGAAGGCTTTTCAAGCCTTGATTGATAAATTGACTTCCGCACCTATTGTGCAACCACCCGATTGGAACCTTCCTTTTGAATTGATGTGTGATGCAAGTGATTTTGCTGTGGGAGCTATTTTAGGACATCGAAAAGATGGTAAACCTCATGTTATTCATTATGCTAGCCGAACCTTGAATAATGCACAGATGAATTATTCTACCACTGAGAAAGAACTATTGGCTATAGTCTTTGCATTAGACAAGTTTCGTGCTTATTTGATTGGTTCTCCCATTACTATTTTCACTGATCATGCCGCGCTTAAGTATCTTCTCACCAAGAAGGATGCTAAAGCGCGCCTAATTCGTTGGATATTAATCTTACAGGAATTTGATATCTCCATCAAAGATAAAAAGGGCGTGGAGAACGTTGTCGCTGATCACCTATCAAGGCTGATGGTGGAAGTAGCGGAAGATGAGCCACCAATCATGGATGACGTCCCTAATGAGCAACTCTTTTCAGTTGCAAGACTGCCCTGGTATGCGCACATTGTTAATTACTTAGCGACAGGTGAGATCCCTTCCTTTTGGAGTGCGCAGGATAAGCGTAGTTTTTTTGTTGAGGTAAAGAAATTTTATTGGGATGATCCTTGTCTATTTGAGTATTGTCCTGACCAGCTTATGCGGCGGTGTGTCCCTGATTATGAAATCGAAAGCATCATTACATTCTGTCACTCTAATGCTTGTGGAGGCCATTTTTCGATGAAAAAGACTGCTGCTAAAATTCTTCAATGTGGTTTTTACTGGCCTACTATGTTTCGTGATGTTAATATTTTCTGCAAATCCTGTGATAGATGCCTAACACTATGAGCTTTATCTAGGAGACATATGATGCCTTTGAACCCAATTCAAGCTGTCGAGATTTTTGATTGTTGGGGTATTGACTTTATGGGACCCTTCCCTTCTTCTTTTGGCTATTTATATATATTGTTGGCTGTGGAATACGTGTCTAAGTGGGTGGAGGCTATTGCATGTAGGAATAATGATCATTCCACTGTCATCAAGTTTCTTAAGGAGCATGTTTTGTCTAGATTTGGTACTCCTAGGGTCATTATTAGTGACCAAGGATCCCATTTTTGTAACCGCTCTTTTGAGGCTTTGATGTGCAGGTATGGAGTTAGACATAAGATTTCCACTGCTTATCATCCACAGACGAATGGCCAAGCTGAATTAGCCAATAGAGAGATAAAGCAAATCCTGGAGAAGACAGTGAGCCCCAACCGAAAGGACTGGTCCTTGAGGCTATCAAACGCGTTGTGGGCATATCGCACTGCCTACAAGACTACCTTGGCAATGTCGCCGTTTCGCCTTGTTTATGGAAAACCATGTCATCTTCCAGTTGAATTAGAACATAAGGCATATTGGGCTATTAAGTCACTAAATCTTACTTTGGATGCTGCAGGTCAGGAACGAAAACTCCAGCTGTCTGAGTTGGAGGAACTCAGAAATGATGCTTATGAGAGTTCTAGGATCTTCAAGGCAAAGACAAAGGCCTACCATGACAAGAAGATCTTGCGGAAGTCGTTTCAAGTAGGACAGCAAGTTTATCTGTATGACGCACGACTGCATCTTCATCCTGGGAAGCTGAGATCACGCTGGACAGGTCCCTTCACCATTAGCAGAATATTTGAGAATGGGGCTGTGGAAGTTGAAGACCCAAAGGATGGGAGATTATTTACGGTTAATGGACAGCGTTTGAAACAGATTCCAGAGAAAGCGGACCCTGAGGAGCACACCGTTTCTCTCGTAGACCCTGTCTACGAGGGATGATCTTTCTACTATCTATCATTTCCCTTTTTGATTAGGTTAGTTTGTTTTAGTTTGTTTGCTTTCATTCTCATTTGCTTTTGTTTGCTATTTTATGTTTTTAGGATGTTTGGACTTCCGTCTTCCTTGCTTGTGAAATCCGGCTACAATGGAGAGCCATGTGCAAGATTTCAGATTTTCTGTCAGGTGGCCTCGATCTTATTTCAATTTCCTATTTTTCTTTATGCTATATATGAAAAGTCAGCCAACACCCTTCTGCTTATTTATATGATTAGCACACATTGAGGACAATGTGAATTTTAGGTTGGGGGGTGTACGCATGCATGACCTTATGCATGCTACCTTATTGAGTTTAATAGTGTTGAATTGATTATGTTACTAGAAATTGTACATGAGCTGAAATTTTTATGCTTATTATGCATATTGCTTTCATATGGATTGACCAATACATTTATTATATGCGTGATAACCTGAACGTATAACATCATGTGATCCACACACGAACACTTTATGTGCAGTGGTAATTATACTCACTAGAGGAATGAGCATGCTATTGTCCATCGAGACCATGATTTCAACATTAGCTAGTGTTGAGTATTGCATGCAGAGAAAAAAAAAAACAGAAAAAGTTCTGGAGCTTGATAAAGCTGTGCCTAAACAACTATTAAGTGATCTACTGAGTAACCGGGTGTTCTTGCCTCAGGAAGCGGGGAGCTCGCGTAAAAAGGTAGAACCACTTATAGCGAAAAAAAAAAAAAAAAAAAAACTACTAAGTGTTTTGCTAAGTAACCGGGTCTCTGCGCCTCAAGAAGCGGAGAGTGCTCGCGTAAAAAGGCAAAATGTCTGATAGTTGAAAAGAAAAAAAGAAAGAAAGAGCATGCTGTACTTAAAGTGCGAGGGTTGGATAATTGGTCATGAAGATAGTAGTGTGTTTGGACTAATGGTGGGTAGAAGTTGCCTCTGCACGTAACATTTATTTGTCACGTCACATGTGTTCTTCTAGATGGTGATTAGCATGTTTCATGTGTAGAAGTTGATTTCATGTGTTGGTAGTATGTGTATGAGTATAAGAAATTTTCATGCTCTGTACTGGATAAAACACTATTGACTTAATAAGGTAGAATTTTTATCATGCATGTCTACATCCTTAAACCGTTGGTGTGCTTAATTATATTCTATGCGCTTTGAATTGCTAGAGACTAGCAATAAGCTGGTTGGGGGGTGTGATGAGTGCATGAAAGTGCACTCTGAACAGTCTTATAACCATCTCAATTGCTAGATTATTATCCTTAATGAGCATCTTTATTATTATATTTATATCTATATGTTGCTTCACATGGTTGTTTGGAAAATGCAGGAAATTTGAGCTAAAAGAAGCTGAAAAGAGTATATGGAGCAACTTCACAAATTAATCTGTACCTACTCGTGAAGAACCAGATGATGTGCCATATATGGTTGGAAAGCTCTTGAAGTCTAGATTCTGGGGAATTTTACGGTTCGTGATTCCGAGTTTCCTAGATTAAGTTACGGCAATTTTAATACCGATGGCGCAGTCTGGATGGCAGAAAGGAAAATAAGCTGGAAGTCCGAGCGATCCGCCGATCGATCGGACCTCGCAGAATCGTGACAGAACATGTGTTTTTTGGCTGAACATGGTCCGATCGATCCCTCCATCGCTCCTATGGGGTCCGATCGATCCGACACTAATGGTCCGATCGATCGGACTCGGAAAAAGCCAAAAACAGCGGATTTTTACTCAACCGATCGATCCAACACTCATAATTCGATCAATCGGACTTGGGAATTAAACGGTGACAGAACGTATCCTTTTTAGAGGAGCAGAGTTCGATCGATCCGTCCATCGATCGAACTCGGGAAGAGCCAGAGACGAAGGATTTTTACGAAATCGATCGATCCGACTCCCTTAGTCCGATCGATCGGACTCGGGCGTAAATAGAAGTTGGAGATTTTAATGAGACCGATCGATCCAACATCCGGAGGAGGATCGATCGGACGTTCCCAGTGAATTAAATCAACGGTTTAGATCAAATCCGTTGATGGAGAGCTTAGGGGCTATAAATAGAAAACTTAGGGCTAATCAAGGGGGACTTCTTGGACGTTTTTGGAGGCTCTTTCTGGACGTTTCCTGAGGAAAGAAGATGAAGGAATCTCCATCCATGGCCGAGTAATCCACGGGCATGGCGGACGGATGATCTAGCGAGGACTAGGGCTTCTTCTCCAACAATGGTTCATAGTTTTTAATCTTTATTGTTAAACTCTTCTTATGTATTGGATCTTCACAGATTGCTTTGTGGTTAAAAATTATTATAAATCCAGTCATGCTTCTTTTATGATATTGTGATCCCATAGTTATCTCCTTTGATTCTCCTGCCGAGTCTCGTGAGACCTTTGCTATGCATTGCCCGTAGTGACAACTGGTATTGTGTATTCTTAGGGATCTGGTTAGATAAGGTTGGGGCTCTATACCGTGAGATCTTTGCTATGCATTGCCGATTGTGAGAGTTGGTATTGTGTATTCTTAGAGATCCAGTTAGAGTTAGGGCTTTGTCCCGATGAACTTTTGCTGCGCGTTGCCTGTAGTGACAGCCGGTATCGTGTATTCTTAGGTTTGGTTGGATGAAGTTAGAACTATAAAAAGGAAGAACCAATCGTAGGAAGAGACATTTATATATTTTATCAGATTCATAATTCTTTATCATCCGGTTAAGGTGATTGGGATGTGAATCCCTTAACTGTATATCATATGAACCGTTGAGAAGAGAAGAACCTAAATCCGAGTGAAGTGATTCCTGAAGCCTAGCCTCATTCAAATCCTGATTTCTTTCGTTAACTTTATCTTACCATTACATCTTCGATCTATTTTCTTAACTTTCATCGCTCTTGATTGTTTTCAATTCATTGTTATCTGTGTTTCTGGATCTTTCCTGCTTGTTTCTCTATGGGATTCGACCTCTCTTATGCTGTACTGCACCGCGACCGCTGTGCGTGACACATTTGAGCGACATCATGACTCGCCAAGACGGGCTCCAGGTTCGTCGAAGGAAGCATAATGATGAAGCTCCCTCAGTTGGATCTGGCAAAAGCAAGACGGTCGCAAATGGATCTCGTGTTTACCCAGGAGCAGCTACTTTCGACATACAAGCGAAAACTATCGTAGGACCTCATGAAGAGATGGTGACTCGCCAAGATGGGTTCCGGGCTCATCAAAGGAAGCATAATGATAAAGCTCCCTCAGTTGGATCTGGAAAAAGCAAGATGGTCGCAAATGGATCTCGTGTTTACCCAGGAGCAACTGAAGACGTCAAACCAAAGATGTCGGCGCCGTCAAATGGTTCGAGCCACCAAACGAAGTTGAAGACTTCCCAAAGTTGTCCAACGACAGGTGTCTGGGGCTCCTCAGCTAAATCTTGCACCCATCAAGCCAAGAATGCCGAAGTTCCAATGAGCAAGCCGCGCACACACTCAGTGGCAGCCAACAATCAAAGACATTTGTTCCATGTGAGGACAACCGGGGGCAGTCATTCGCGTCGAACCCGTTCCGACCGATGAAGACAACTTTACTCTCGTTACTTCCAAGAGAAGACCCATGGTGGCCAAGAAAACTTCTGCAATCCAGACGATCTCTGCACCATGTGCCGAAGATCCGCAAGGAGATCCGGGGGCAGTCATTCGCGTTGAACCTGTTCCGACCAATGAAGACGGCTTTACTCTCATTACTCCCAAGAGAAGACCCATGGTGGCCAAGAAAGCTGCTGCAATCTAGACGATCTCTGCACCATGTGTCGAAGATCCGAAAGGTAAAACCAAAATAATCTATCCATCTGTTGCAAAAACGCAGGTAGCCCCTAAGGTTGACTACGAAGCCCATTACGAGGTGTGCCCCGACAAACCTTCGATTGGCCTCCACGCTACAGGAAATGATGAGGCGTCGCTCCACATTCGGTACTGCTATGTTCAGTTACTCCAAGCGGAGAATGAATGCCAACAGAAGAATGCGGAGCCCAAACACCCGACACATCAGAGTTACATCGAGGATATGGCGCAAGTAACTTTTGGAAGCGTTCGTGACTATCTGTTTCGAAGGCCTTGGTTCGACATCCTGATAGGTACCGACGGTTTCCAATGCACGCAGCGCCATCAAGTGTCTCGATCACTGCTCCAGTTGCGGCAATCTCCGGCGCAAAAGTGTCAACTACTACTGGTGCACAAACAAAGGTGTCATTACAGTGGCCCTGCAAAAAAGATGACAACTCACGCTGCGCACCAAGGAGGATACGACGCTAAGACCCCTTGGACCGGATCCTCTGCCCATCAGAATGTTGGAAATGCTGCAAAAGAGTCTCGTACGCTCCTGAAAGCTGCCGAGGAGACGAAGCTAAAGAACTCGACGGATCACCGTATAAAGTCAAGTACTCCACAAACACAACCGGGGCAGCCGTAAATGGACCTCGCAAGGAGATGAAGTTGCTACTCACGGGAGTAAGCGCAACACTAAAACGTCCTCAGTTGGATCTTGTGGTCGTCAAGGAGAAGAAACAGAAGCTACCTTGTACGCACGCGAAAGATAGTGTCAAGACAAAAGCATCAATGGAATGGAACGGATCAAGTCGTGCACACACAGAAGCTGGCGCTAGGGACAACAAGTCAAAGACGTCGGCGGGACTGAACGGATCGGATCACCAAATGAAGCTATAAGTTCTACAAAATTGTCCTGGAGCGATTTCATGTGCCGGGAACTCTCCCGCCGGATCTCACATCCACCAAATTAAAGATCTCAAAGCTCCCACAAGCAAGCCGCGAACGCTCTCAATGGAAGGTGACCAAAGAACAAAGCGAGTCAGGAGCTCCGCAAAGGCGTCCGGGGGTGACTATTCGCAATGAGCCTGTCTCGACAGACGATGATGTTTTCATCCCCGACCCACGAAGTCTTCAACCAAAAGAAGCTAAGCGCTGGAGCACAAAAGAGTTGGGGGCTGTCGTTCGTGTCGGATCTGCTCCGACAAGTAACGACGGCTTCTCCCTCCCTGCTTCCAAGAGACGGCCCAAAATGCATGACAAAACCCTTGTGACTCAAACAATCTCTGCATCACCTGCCGAAGACTTAAAAAGACCTTGGCTTGGCCTCCATGCAACCGATGACGATGAGGAATCACTCCATGATCGCCATTGCTACGAGCCCGAAGTGTCCCGAATCATCAAACTTACCTCACCAACATGCGAGCAACCTATGCATACTAGATTGCTCAGGAGCTGCAGAGTCTTCAAATCGAAGTAGCCTTTGACATGGGCGGAGTTAGCAACTATAGTGGCGACGATATTCTGCAGCCGGAGTCAAGCCGCAACACACCACAAACCAATTATATTTCTACCAGGACGGAGAAGCCCGCTGAGAAGAAGAAGGCGAGTTCAAAAGCGGTTATATACCGCCCTCCTGTCCATGCCACAGGCTTGAGCCGTCCATATTATGGAGCGTCGCTCAGCACCAACCATCCCGAAGCTTCATCACCAAGATATGACGCTGAAGGAGTACTCCAGGAGAACAACTTTAACGTCATCACGGTGATGCCTGTCGGAATTCGAGACGACGAGATATCTTCTTCGACCAATACATCTTCAAATATTCCGCCGAAAAGACGAAGGAAGAAGGCCGCCGTCGAAGAAGCTCAAAAGAGCCTCATCGTCGACTTACCTCTAAAACCATCCACAAACCAGAAGCATCACCCGCTCCCTCGGCAGTAAGGACGTAGCATCTGAGGCATCATACGAATGCCAATTTCCTGCTCTCCTTGAGTCCCCAGTGAGCGAGTCACCCACAAGTAGATCCCCTTCACCTGAGCACTACCAGGTCCTCGCTACGACAGTCGAAGAGGAGCTGGAACAATTGAGGAATACGCTGCAAATAAAAGATGCTGAGATAGCCAGCCTCAAAGCTCAAATGCCTCCTGAAAACAATTCACATGCATCCTCATGCGAATATGACACCTAATATGGTACCTCTCGATGCCGTACAGAAATTGGTCGCCGAGAGCGTGAGGGCTTTCCACATGCAAAACCAGTATGCCATGAGGCCGGGATATATGAAGCCATACCCTGCTGAAATAGACCTGGTTCCGTACCCAACAAGTTATTGGTGACCCCAGTCCACTAAGTTCAACAGGACCGGATCCCTACATAAGCGCATCGCTCACTTCCTTGCAACATGTCAAGTCACGGCTCATAATGGCGCGCTGCTTCTTCACCAATTCGTCCAAACACTCTCCGGACCGGCTTTCACTTGGTACCGCAAATGGCTTTCGGGATCCATCAATTCATGGGAGCAGATGTAGGAGGCATTCCTCCAAAGATTTTATAGTACTCAAAGAACTATCGGGATCACGGAGCTCACTCAAACGGAACAAAACCTGCATGAGAAAGCTGCTGATTGTATCAATAGGTGGAGAAACATGAGTATCCACTGCCCACAACCCATCACAGAACCTGAAGCCGTGTGGATGTACATGAACAACCTATGGTCGGAAATGGCCCGCTACTTACAAGGTGTTCGTCCGCTTTCCCTTCAAGGAGCTGACTTCTAAGGCCGCCAACATCTAGAGCTACCTACATCACATGGCTCGCAGAAATCAAACCATTGACAAAGCTTCCGGGCGCACAAGGAAGAATAAGGCTTCCCAAAGGGGAAAGCTATACTCCAGACTTCGGCGACGCAAATGCTCAGACCAAAGGAGACTTACGAACTGCCTCGGTCTAGAGACCTCTCGTCCGATCCCACACGACGGCGAGTGAAGACCCTCAAGGAGAGGATTGAAAATGAGTATTCCTTCCCCCGAGAGGAGGTCCCTGACATCTTCAAAGGTCTGTTGGATCTTGGAATCATAGAGCTCCCGGAGTCCCGACACCCTCACGAAGCAAACAAAGTAGACGAGCCAAAGTATCGCAATTACCACAGAATACTTGGGCACACACTCGAAGACTGCTTCGTCCTCAAGGATCAAATTCAAAAATTAATTGACGACGGAGTCACGGATGCTGGGCTCCTGAAGAGGCTCCAGAAAGGCAAGAAGGTAGACGAGCCAAAGTAGACGAGCCAAAGTATCGCAATTACCACAGAATACTTGGGAACACACTCGAAGACTGCTTCGTCCTCAAGGATCAAATTCAAAAATTAATTGACGACGGAGTCACGGATGCTGGGCTCCTGAAGAGGCTCCAGAAAGGCAAGAAGGTAGAGTCAACACAAGTGATCACTACCGCAGCAGACCCCGAGTCTCCATACAAGGAGTGCACCTCCTCAACATCTCCTTATGAAGAAATTGTGTATGTCCCCCAGGCACCTCCCTGCATGCCCGTTGAGAACAGATGCACATCTATCTTTCCATATGAGCAAGGCAAGGATCATATGACTCCCATTCTGACACATGTCGAGGGATGTCCATGGCCCACATTGGAGGAGATGTATTATTCCAACTCGGATGATGATGATACACTATCCGACTTCGAGCCTAGTTATGATCGCTATGGGAGGCCCTACATCAGCAAAAGGCAAAAGAAGAGACAAGCATTCGAGCAAAGGGTTAAAGCGGCTAGAAATGCTCCCCCGAAATCTCTGCTTCCTGAAAACTGGCAGCCGAGGCCGATGAAGCACAAAGCCCCCAAATACAAGATCTTCAGGAAGGTGATGGCCAACGAAGGAATCGAAGGGTTCGTTCACCAAGTCTCAATAGATCTTCAAACCAGAAAGCCAAGTATGCCACAAAGCGACGTCTCTCGGGACAACTACTTATACTTAACTACAAAAGTCTTCGGGGACGATGATGAATCCCTTTGCTTCCTAGAAGAAGAGAAGGTTGAAGTCCATAAGATCATCACCGGCTCGAGCTCTTTTCTCAATGAAACTTGACCGCCGGTGTGACACTTCATCGGCTATGAAGCTCTATTAGCAAACTGCTAGTGTTGCCACGGCCAGCCTCGTTCCTAAGATCTATGCCTTGGGCATGCGGTTCAAACGCCGTGTCTCCACCACATGAATAAATTATTCTTGATGACTTCTCAGCATACGCTGGACGTTGCCCTCATTCTGTCTTTCAGTGTCGGCAAATTACCGTGCCAAACAGATCTGATTCCGAAGGCGAGATAGAGCCAGAGGTGATAATCAACATACCCACAATAAAGCAAATCCGATTCTGAAGGTAAGACAAAGCTGGAAGTGACAATCAAAACAACAAAATATATAGGTCCGATCCCGACGGTGAGATAAAGCTGGAGGTGACGATGAACATACCAACAACAAAAGAGATCCGATGTCGAAGCTGAGACAAAAGCAAGTAGCAAAGATTGGCGCAACACCAAAGAGATCGGATGCCAACACGATGACACCGATACAAGAAGATCGTATACAAAAAGCGGGATATACACTCAAGCGGCGATCTTTTCTCCTAAAGCAACATCTTCCTCTACCATGACCTTCAATTTCTACTTCTCTACTTTCAATTGGGCTTCAAGGGCAGCAACTTCAGGTTCTCGGAGCTGCTTTCGCTCAAAATAACGTTGAATTCTGCATCATAAATTTTAACACACTTTGCTCCAAGCTTCATGAGCCTAAACTGTAAGCAACAATACTCCAAGCCATACGAGTATAAACTGTCGGCAAAATATAAATTTTAACACACTTTGCTCCAAGCTTCATGAGCCTAAACTGTAAGCAACAATACTCCAAGCCATACGAGTATAAACTGTCGGCAAAACATAAATTTTAACAACTTTGCTCCGAGCTTCACGAGCCTAAACTGATAGCACATACAAAATATATATGCTCCAAGCTTCACGAGCCTAAACTGACAGCGTACACAACAAAAAAAATATATATGTACGCTCCGAGCTTCACGAGCATAAACTGACAGCCCATAAAAGAATATATATGTATGCTCTGAGCTTCACGAGCCTGAACTGACAGCGCAAAAAATATGCGCTCTGAGTGTCACAAGCCTAAACTCACGGCATGCAAAAAACACATATGCTCCAAGCTTTACGAGCTTAAACTGATAGCACGAATGAGACATCTTGCAATCCGCGAGCATGAAATATACACAAGTACTGCTCGGGGGCAGCGAGCGACCTAAGGGCCCTTACACACCGCCCTTGATATGCTCTACTACAATTGGACTCGCCGATTCGCCAGCACCATTGCAGTCGCAAAACATTTTCGCCATGCTTCAAACATCCACAAGGGAAGGCCCACTCTGCCACACGACCGGGATAAAGGCTGACAGAGGGACCAGATAGATCGAGAGCCGAGCAAAATAAAAAAACAAAGGAGCAACGCAGCATCGACGCAAAGCTCCACATATCCACATCGCCACGCGCCGTTCTGGCAAAATCCCCAGCAATGCTTATACCCTCCTTCTACGGTCGAGTACAGCCCCAAGCTTCACCCCTTCGCCGGCAAATTGAAGTTCATCGGGATGCTCTCCTTCTCAGCCAAAGCCCCACACGCAGTCAAGCTCCTCCGTCTTCGCCGACGTTGGCCGTCCTCAACACGAGCCGACAAAGCCCAAATCTTTGTTGGAACTCCATCTTCTTCTCCGACGAAGCCCAGCACGGCGTTGTTCCCTCTTTCCTGCTCCGTCGAGAACTCCTCAGACCCGACATCAAGATCCTCCAACGCCACCACAAAGCGTCGCCCGTCGTCGCTTGATCTGTTTCCGGCTCCCGCCGCCAAATCCTGGTCGGACATCTTTAGCATGATGATGCCGGCCTCCTTTCCTTCAACGACGTCACAAGGTGAGCTTGACATCTTGCTGAAAAGGAAGAGAGGAAGGAAAACATCAGCATATATCAGCACAAAAAAAAAAAAGAAGAAGAAAACAAGCAAACAAGGCACAAAGAAGCAGAGAAAGGAGATGGGTAATAGCAGAAACAAAGCATGGCTCGCCACCCATTGAACCGCCAAAAACAAAGCATGCGCCAGGGATGGACGCCTTCGATACAACTTGTCCCTCATCTCCGCCCAAGTCCGAGCCTCCGTCGAACATCTATTTCCTCCCCCGACGAAGGCCAACATAGCTCTGTTTCACTCTTTTTTTTCTTTTCCGCTCCGAGACTCCTCCGCGAGCTCAACATCAAGCCGCCTGCTCTGCTCCTAGCTTCCGCCACCAGATCCTGGTTGGACACCATTCAGCATGGTAGTGCCGGGTCCCCTTCCTTCAACCTGCGACTCCCGCAAGCACGCCATCAGCAGTTCGCCATGAACCCATCACGCCAGGTTGGCTGCTCCCGCTGTACCGAACCTACTTCTACCCTGCACCGCTTCAGCACCCATGGCCCTGCACCGCTTCAGCACCCTTGGCGTTGCAAATGAAGGGCACCATGCCACTCTGGCTCAACGCCAGGTGCTACCACGACAAAGAATCAGTGACTTCGACGTTGGACAAGGACAAGAGCCAAACAAAAAAAAAAGAAAGAAAGGAAACACCAAGCCGCACCCAAAGCTCGTCGCCCAGCCGCTGGTACTCATTGCTGGTACTCGCCCATGCCGTGCTTCGTTGACGATGCTCGTCTATGTCGTGTTGTCGATAGTTCTCGCGGTCGGCCTCGCCGAGATGCTCGCCCTCCACGCCGAGATAAGATGCACCGGGCAAAGGCAACGTGATATATATATATATATGGAGGAACGCGGGAATTGTGCATGAACTCCTAGTCCCCCTCCAAGTCCCGATGATTCTTCCTAATATCTGGAAGAGTCCCACATGAATTCAAAGTCTTGATCTCAAAAATCACAATCTGCAATCTCAAAAATATATATATGATTGCAATTTGCTGAAATTTGCAAACTCAAGATATACATGATCGCACTCTTCTCGAAATTAGAATCGCAGTTTCCACGAAATTTGCGATTTCAAAAAAAAAAAATCACAACAAGGCCGCATATATGGCCAAGTTGTTTATGACAAATACCAGTGAATACTTAAGTCACTAAAAGTTTTCGAGCCCTGCTTGTTCAAATTACATGAATTTCACGCGCAGACCTCGAGGGGGCATCTGTTGACATCGATTTTAGCTAAGGCTAAGCCGACTAGGTTTGCAGAAGTCCCCGGGCTGAATCCGCACACACCAAACCCAAATTGGCTCATACATAGTCGAGTCCATCCAAATCTCCTACATATCCCCGGTTTTGACGACATCCTATACAAACCGGAGGAATAAGGATATTTTGGTAATTTTACCTGTCCAAGGGTATTTTGGGAATTTAAACCGAAATGCATGTCTAAACTCCCACGACACTCCAAAATAGCCCTTACATAGCTTTGATGGCATCCTAAATAAGCTGTGTAAATATAGGGGCGTTTTGGTAATTTTCCACCACACCTGGGAAATTACAGAAAATTCCCTGAAATAAATAAGGGAAAATCCGAAAATTCAAATAAACCCAAACATATACCCGACTTTAAATTCGCTTAAGTCCCGACAAAAAAAATGCGCGCATCACATAATGCGCGCACGTGTCCACGACACGCACAGAAATCACGTCGCCATGCGTCGCGCTTAAATAACCATACCGAAAGGGTATTTTGGTCATTTAACCCCAAGGGGGGCATTTTAGTCATTTCACGCCTTCAGGGGTGTGAAAATCCGGAACAGAGATATTTCATCTGCGCCGGAGACATTTCGGTCCAAAATATATGGCCGATAAAAAAAAGGATATTTTGGTAATTTACACCCGGCTTGCCCGGGGATATTTCAGTAAATTTTCCAAAGTATTATATGAAATATCGAAATTAAAATTTAAATAAGGCATTTCGAATATCTGAATAATTCGACAAATATTCAGATAATTCAAATCTGAACATTCGAATTTTAAATTCGAATTTCAAAACAAAATATCTACCCATATAAAATCAGCCAAATCAAATATATATATATCATACCATATGAGAAATCAACATCTTCAATTATGGTTGGATTGCATTCTCTTACCATATAAAATAAAAATAAAATCAGCATCTCTAAATATGGTGGGATTATATGATCTATCCTTATACAAAAGGATTAGCATTAATTAGTATCCCTTAATCAGGACATTCTCCATCCCAAATTAAGAGATCACCTTCATGCCTATAAATAGAGGAAGCATGGGTGTGAAGGGGATGGCGTGAAGGCTCTTGGAAACGCCGGGAGGCTGCGCATGACACCCAGAAGAAGGCTGGTGAAGAGAACGGTCTGAGGAGGTTCAAGAGGCTGGTCTGGTCTGGGTTGAACGGGTTGAAGCTTGGCTGAAGAAGAAGAGGCTGAAGCTTGGCTGAAGAAGAAGCTGGCTGGAAAATGGAAGAAGAAGCTGAAGAAGAAACTGAAGAAGAGGCTTGAAGACGAAGAGGTTCTAGAGGTGCTCCGGCGCTGCGCACCACCGGACGACGTAGATCCAGCCAACACAGCCGGAACCCATCGAGACGCTCGCGTCTCTGGGTCGACGCTGTAGGAGGCTCGTCCATCCTGCGGCAGCGAAGTTGCTCTAGTTCGATTTCTCGCCGGCGACGGAGATCGAGCCAAGGCTCTCTCTCTCCCGGCGGCTTCGAAGGCAACGTTTTCCCCTACTTTCCCCTGTTCCAATCCCCGCTGGCAAAAATAGGAAGAAGGGCTTGCGAAAGAACAAAAGTAGCAGAGAAAGAAAGAAGAACAGAAGGCTTGGACGCGGAGGGAGTAACCCATCGCCATCGCCGGCCTTGGGCCATCCCCAGGTCGTCGTCGTCGTCCAGCCAGAGGAAAGCTCGCCGTCGTCCCTGATCCAGTCCAAAGAGCTCGTCGGGGGAACTCAAAGAACTCGTCATCTTCCTCTCGTCGGCCTTGAAGACGAAGAGCATCCAGAAGGAGCAGAGAAAGAAAACAGAGAAAGAAAGAAGAAAAGAAAGCTTAGACGCAGAGGAAGTAACCCATCACCGTCACCGGCCTGGGGCCAGCCCCAGGTCGTCGTCGTCGCCCAGCCAGGAGAACCCATCGGCGTCGATCCCGTCGACGCAGCCGAAACCCATCCAAAGCTCAAGTCGTTGGGTTGCCGCTATAAGAAGCTTCGCCGGTCCTACGACGCAAGCTCCATCCCTCCGCTCGGCCCAGACCTCCAGCGAGGCACTCCAGTCAGCTTCCTTGATGGCGACGGCGACGGAGATCAGATCCAAGCACTCCCTCATCTCCAACGGCTTCAAAGAACGACGCCTCCCCTGGTTCCCCTGTTCCAGCTGACGCTTCCCATCTTCCCGACGGTCCGGCGACGCAGGGGCTCAAACCCACTCTAAAGAAGAATATCCACCGTCGTCTCTCCAAGCCCGAGCCGGCGACACAAGCTTCATCCCCGGCCGCTCGCTGCACATCTGCTGTTCCCTGCTGCTCGCCGCACGTCCCCTGTTCCAGCCGGCGTCTACACTTCTCTAGCTCCAGCCGACTTCATCAAGTCCAGCTGCTATTCTCCCACGGCAACGGAGATCTAGTCCCTCTGGACGGCATTCCTCAGCTCCGGCAGTCTCGAAGATCTGGCGACGAAGCTCCAACAATATCCTGCATGGCAATGAACGTGTTGGTCCATGGCCTCACGTCATTCATTTCATTTTCATTTTATTTTTCTTTTCTTATGGAAAAATACTTTATATTATTGGATCTAGAATCGAAGGTATTCCCTACGGGGATGTAAATGATGGATTTGCCGATTTGGCGATCCAGGGGTGTGGTGCCTACAATTTCCTGATATGAAATTAAAGTATGATTTGCTCGGAAAAAAAATAGAGATCTCGTCCCAACGAGATCGACGTTTTATTCGCGAACATACGCGATAGCGGAGCACGTTTTGATATTCACTCTGAGCATGAGCTCCATGCCATGAGACCATCTTTGGTGAGTGGAAAAAAAATTACTCATACAAGATTTGATCTAATTTTACTTTTTCATATAGGTAAAACATGTTATTACTATGTTTTCAGATACATTTACGACCCCTAGCACCACCTGTTGCGAATGGGGTAAGTAAAATAATGTTACTAACGATATTTCATTCAAGCAATTTCGATGAACTTCATGCACATTCTTTGAGTTCGAAGTTTGAACATTAAATTAAAAAAAGGTGAATTTGGCTAAGTGATTGATACTTGAAAAATATAGATGTAAGTTTCCGAATGGAATTGTATTTGTAATCCTGCGAAATAAATTAAAGAATACTATTTTAATGGGTTATTTACATATGTGTCCCTGAAAACTTACTAAAGTACATATATGCCCCTACATTCTCTCATATTACATATATACCCTTACAAACATAAAAAAATCCAAACCATACCCCTCCGTCCTCACACCGTTGAAAATTCCCTATAAAATGACCATTTTACCCTGCATTCATGTTTATTAGGATTCAACTCACAAGGGTATGATAAGGGCAAAATGGTCATTTTATAGGGCATTTTTAACGGGGTGAGGACGGAGGGGTATGGTTTGGATTTTGTTAATGTTTCTAGGGGTATATATGTAATATGAGAGAATGTAAGGGTATATATGTAATTTAACAAGTTTTCAGGGACACATATTTTAATTCAATGTAGGTTTAAAATGTTGTTTGGATTTAATATTCTCTTCTAACGAAAAATTGGGATAGTCATGTTCGAATCATGACATACAATAGCAGAACAATTCTGATCAGTTGGACCTCAAATAGTGTCAGTACCGTACATTACCTCTTATATACCATGTTGTGTAAGTATTTTTTAATTGTTTCGTTATCAAATTCTGTTATAGGTTGTATTTCATGTGCCACGGGTGAGTATCTCTATCGTTATAGAGGCCTACACTCTCAGACGTGTTATCGGCCAGAGGTTTGGGATGTCATGGTGGCTACGTCGTGGAAGGAGAGAGAGAAGGAATATAATAGTGATTTCTCCGTTATGATAAGTAGGTTGATGAATGTAATTGAATGTAATAGTTTTTTATTCGTCTTCTTCTTGATAGCTATATGAATTGCTTCAGTTGTATTTGAGGAAGTTGTGGTTTGTGGTTTGTGGGAACAAGGTTTGCCCCGGAGATAATGTTCACCCTTTTTATATTGTGATTTAATTTTTTTTTGTTAACAATATTGTAGAATTGTCTCATTTAACCCTCGATATAGGGGAGGTTCTGCAGAAATTTACTGAAACCCCTAAATATCCGTGTCATAGGCACGTGCATTTACTAGTATATACATATAGATAACAAGATCAACATTAATGGTAAACCAAAGAGAAAAACACCCTAAATTAGACATAGAACTAGTTTACAAATCCTCCAGCATCCATATTACTCTACCATGAAGAGATCGAAGCAACGAAATCAAAGAAAGTTTTTTCTTGGCCAAAAACCCAAGCTTTTATCAAAATTCTAGTTTTGTCGCAGATTAGAGAATAATTCACTGTAAATTATAGGAAAATATGAAAATTATGAAATCAATGGAAATTGAAAATAGATTCGAATATCTACAACCTTCGTGTTGGAGGATCTGTGAGATTACTCACGGAATTGCACCAACATCGAGAAGAAATTGGCTTGATGTTGTTATAGGTGTTGAAGGTTGGCAGCGGCGAAGAAACGACGCGAAATGGCCAGCGAAGCTCGTTGATCGGCGAGGAAGAGGGCTTTCCGGCTAGCTTGAGAGAGAGGAAATGGTGGAGAGAGGGTCGGATCCGAGAGGGGAAGGGGTTCCGAGGCTCGAGAGGGGTGAGGAGGAGCGGCGGTTGTCGATGATGGCGGAGAAGCTCCGGAGAGGAGAGGTCGGCGTGATCGCGGGTAAGGGAGAAGAAGGGGAATGTTGTCGCGGCTCGGGGAGAGAAAGAAAAGCAGAGAGAGAGAAGAGAGTTTTATACTGAAGCTTAGATTTAATCTCGGTCGTCCGATTCGATCTTTCCTGATCGAGATCGGAAGATCGGAAGCACCCTTAAGATCCTAATCAATCACATACATCAATCCAAGACCGTGTGTACAACGCGAGTGTGAAACCAACCACCAAGGCATAATTTTTACCAAATTGCCCTTGGGGTCACAAGGCAAAGGCCCTCGACCCACGCGGTCGAACCAGGTTAGAGGAACGGGTCCTCACACTACGAGTCGTTCATGTTGGCAAAGAGATTCCATCCCAGTCGAGCACTACGTACTATCACATTGATATATTTAATGTTGCAATAGATTTTCAGGTGGAATAGGTAAATAGTAGATTCAATGATGAGGCAGTGGAACATATTATGTAAGAGCCTAAGTGCAAATTTCAGAGCTTTTATGTAAAATACAGGGATTTTAGCGTAATTTGGGGTCTTGTTAGGGGTTTTTTTTGCAAAGATCACCACCTACTCCACCGACCCTCTTTTCTTTTTCTTCTTCTCCCCGATATTTTCCTCTCTCTCATCCTCACCTCACGGACTGGATCTGAGGGAGAGAGAGAGAGACGAGGAGAGAAGGGAGAAGAGAGAGGGAGTAGGGGGAGGAAGAAGGATCGTCGGCGACGGAGAAGAATGGAAGAGAGGAGGAAGAAACCGAGAGGAGAGGCGGAGCTCACCGGAAAGAGGGTAGATCTGGTGAGATTCCCGCCATATTTCATCTCCTTCTTGGCTCAGGTGAGCTTCTATCCTCTTTCCCCCTCTGATCTCTTCTCTTTGTGTGTTTTCCGTTGGGTTTTGGGGAGCTTCGTGGTTTTTCCGGTGATGGCTCGCCGGAGAAGATGTCGTGGAAGACATCGGGGACCTCCATCGGGGACTACAACGTTGGAGAAGGACCCCCGTTGTCCAAGACATCTCTCTGAGCCCTGTTTGGATGTTTTCCTATGCCGGGGGAAAGTTGGTTTCCCTCCCTGCCATGCATTCCGGCGAAGATCCGCCCGGCCTTCCTCTGGGCATGGCCGTTGATCTTCCTCAGGGTCTAGTGCTAGAGCTAGCTAGAAGCTCCCCTCGTCACCATGGTGGATGTTCGACAGTTAAGCCCGGGTTTAGTGGACGTCCAGCGAAGCTCCGGCGGAGCTCCGTGGGCCCTTCTTGGAGGAAGGGTGCGCGTCACCGGGGCCGGGTCATCGCAAACACGTCGTAGGCGCGACAGAGTCCGTCAAATGGGTGGCAGATTCTGTCGTGGGTGCGGTAGAGTCCGCTGCAGGCGCGGCCGATTCCGTTGCTAGTGCGGCAGAGTCCACATGCGTGGCAAGTTGCAGCCGCGGCACAGTCGAGCGGCGATGCCACATCGGAAATGTCGGGGGGCTGGTCCACTCATGGGCGGAGTCGTCGTCACGCGCCCTGGCCCGCGGAGCGCCAACACCCCAATTTCGTTGATCTTCGCGTTATTTCGACCAGTTTTCCAAACTCTACCTTTTTTTAGTAGCTTTAACTGCGTTTGGAGCCCTACATGACTGCTTTCCTTATTCTTGTGATGTTTTTGGACCCCAAGGGTAATTTGGTAAATTGCGTCTTGTTGGTCGGTTTCACACCCACATAGTGGACACACGGTCTCATAACTGATGAATGTGATTGTTAGAACTCTAGGTGAGCTTGGGATTGGAAGATCCGAGCTCGGGCATAAAAGCTTGTCTTTATGACAGCTTTCAACCCTGGAGCGATCGATCGGTCACTGGAGTGATCGATCGGCCCCTGAAGCGATCGATTGGATTTGAGGGCAAGTGCCAAGTCAGTTTTGTGCGATCAGTCACTACTTTGAGCGATCGATTGGACACGTGCTCAGGTGTTAAGTACCCAGCCCAATCTCTTTTTCCCCTGTTTTCTCTTCTCCCCTCTTCTTAGGGTTCCGTGTTAGATATAGGGAGAGAGGGTTCTTCGGCGGCCTGGTGGTGGCTACGGCGAGGGGGAAGGCCATCCTTGGCCGGATTAACAAGGATTAAAGGCGGATTAGAGAGGGTAAAGTAGGTGTTCTTGACCTAAACATGTGTTTAGGTGTAATTAAGTATTCTAGCCATTATTTAGTTGATTTCTTTGTGCTAGACAATGATTCTAGACTTGATTAATAACTTATTGAAGTTTGGAATGATTTGATCTTGATTTATATCGTATTTATGCATCTTTTCTCTCCAATTTTTCTGGATTTTTGTTCTAGCTGAAACAGCCGTGTTCTAGCTTCTTTTTTGTACATACATGATCTTTTCTGGTCATCAACATGAAAGTTGTTGATCATCGAATCTACTTTTAATTGCCATTGGTTTCATAATTTTTAGATTTATATACGATTTATAACAAATTTCCTTCTAAATTGTTGTGAAACAGAAATTGTGGAATTAGTTAGTTAATTAAGTAGAAATTAGACATTCAATCGTTCCAATTCTTGGATTCAATGTTCCTAACATATAATTCTATATCGGATCTTGTTTAATTTGAATTTGGACATCGTTTGGATGTCGAATTGTGAAGATTTCATCTTCGCTAATTGTAGGTTATTATAGCAATACAAGGATTTAGTATTTTCTTGGATTTTAATGGATTTTTTATAACGCGTGAAAAGTGCACAAATCGCCATTTTAACTAGGTCCTGTTAGTCTCCGTGTAATGCTATTTTGATAGTCTATGATATATTTAAGGTATAAAAGCCTTCAATGAAAATTAGATCACGTTTGGTGCTAAAACGAAGCTATTCTGATAATTCCGTACAAATTATATCGATCTTGTATCCCAAAGAAGATCGATCTGATCATTCCGGCAAGAAGCAGTTCAAGTGAAGAAATCCATATGGATTCCATCCAAACCAGATCGATCTACTTTTTGTGCAGGTATTCGAGAAAATACCGAAGCATTCATTACATGATTCTTTGCAACTATTTATAGAAACTCAAGCAAAAACTAATCAAAAGTTTGAGTCCACATTTGTGCAGGTATTCGAGAAAATAAAGGAGGTGAAGGGTCAACTATCGAAAGTCTTCAGCGCGTTGAGCGACTTGTCGATCGAACGAGGGAAATTTCCATCCCAACCGTTTCAACCAATGCAGGGGCAAACTTCCAATTCAGGTAAGAAAGACATAAAAGAAGTCAATGCCATCACTACTAGAAGCGGAAAGGTATTGGAAAACATGCAAGTACCCTCAACATCAATAAGCAAGGAAGATGAAGAAGAAAAGAAAGAACCGGCTGAAGTGGTGGTCGACCGCCCAGAAGCAACCTTCAAACTAAAAGTGCATTTTCCTGAGGCATTAAAGTCAACATCACCAATCATCGACCATACTGGTGAGATCATACATGCTCTAAAACAAGTCAAGGTAAATCTCCCTCTCGTAGAAACTATTCAACAACTGCCTACATTTAAGAAAATTTTTATAGACCTCTTTAGACTTAAGAAAAGGCACCATGTTAAGAAAACTGCATTCTTGACTGAGCCAGTTAGTGTCTTGCTTACGCAAAATATTCCCCCTAAGTATAAAGACCTAGGATGCCCTACTATATCTTACACGATAGGTGGATATGAGGTTGGGCATGCCTTACTAGACTTAGGTGCTAGCGTGAATTTAATGCCATATTCACTATATGTACAGCTTGGCTTGGGTCAAATCAAGCCTACTTCAGTTGTACTACAATTGGCAGACAGATCCACAAAAGTGCCAAGGGGGGTAGTAGAGGATGTGCTAATCCAAATTGATACATTTTGTTATCATATCGACTTTTTAGTTCTTGACACTCATGCTTTAGTGACCTCGACTTCCAAAATTCCTATTATTTTAGGTAGACCATTCCTTGCCACTGCAAATGCCTTAATTAACTGCAGGAACGGTCTGATGAAGTTACCATTTGGAGCGATGACGCTCGAAGTCAACGTATTCAACGTTGCCAAGAACCTAGACGGCGATGATGGATGTGAGCACACATTCAGGATTGACTCCCTCACGGAAGAGGAGTTTTCTTACTCTCTAAATTCTTCTGATTCTTATTTTGATAAATGACTCTTTGAAAATGGGGTCATTGAAGTCAAAGACCTAAAGGATGGTCGTGTTTTTAAAGTAAATGATCAAAGGCTGAAACCCTTTGCAGAACGGTTCGACTCGGTGGATGACTTTGTTCCTCTTGCTGACCCCGTAATGCACCTTGACCATCTCTTTACCAGTTCTTAGGGTGCTTCATAACCTTGTAAATAACTGTTTACCGCTTTCGTTATTTACTACTTTATTTTTACTAACTTTTTGGCCTGATCGATCATCTCCTACGCCAAAGGCTACATACTCAACAATCAAGGTGACATCTCTCCTACTTCTTTATTTTAAGCTGATTATGTTTCTTTCCCATTTTGCACATTGAGGTCAATGCACATTTTAAATTGGGGGGTATGGGCAGACATAAGCTTGCATATTAATTCATAGCTTTATCCAAGTTGGGGGGTTGTTTATCTGATGCTTACTATGACTGAAAATTATTTTTTTAATGATGTACATTTGTTTCACCTTGCTAGACTTTCCCTACACCTTATTATGCATGTGTATGAAGGAGTGACTGAGTGACTTTGCACTTTAGCTAGCTTGACGACCGTGAAACCTAGTTATATATTGCCAAATGAATCTTCACTTATGTTAAAAGTTAGCAAGCTTGGATCTTATTAGCATGATTCTCGTAAATTTGCACATTTGTTTCATTTAAGTTGACTTGATTAGTCATCTTCGCACTTGTGCACGTCCACATGTAGGAAGTGACAAATTTTCGCTTTCATTGCATAAGCCTTGATGAGATCCTTATAAAAAAAAAGCAACCAAGTTTGGTTGCTCGAAAATAAAGAAAGTTTTTGCATACTCTTATGACTAGTCATTTTTCAAAGCCGTTAGACTCAATCATTTTAGCCCGAGGAGTGTTTTACACATAATGCCCTAAAGTCATCTAACTTGGGAGCCATTGGCCTAAATATCATTATATGGGTTTAGTTGATTGCTTGATGGAATTTAACATTGCACAATCACAAGTTGTACAAAAGGACACGTGTAGAGAAAAGAAAAAAATAGCAACTGGGTTAGGTTGCACAAAGTAAAGAAAAATTTGGATCTCAAATAAAGAAATGCTTGAAACCTATTAGACGCCAAATACATGCGGGTCACTTACACTACACGGACTCTTCGAGTTATTCTTACTCATTATAAAGTGTGTAAATGCTGGAAACTTGTTAATTGTATCTATAGCTTAATTTCATTTCACTCATATGTGATAAAGATGGTGTTGAATCGGTTGTTGTAGATTTGGTGGCTATCATGTATGCTTTGTATGTGTTATTCATAGTTCTCTATTCAGTTCACTCCTTTCTCACATTCTTAATTGCTAGGGACTAGCAACCATTTAAGTTTGGGGGTGTGATTGGATGCAAATATTACATCCAATTACTTATTTTCGATACCCAATTTGGGCATTAAACGTTGTTAAATCTTGTTTAATATGTATGATTTGTTATAATCAGTGTTATATACCCTTACTAGTTGAAATGGGGTTGAAATGGTGTGTTTTATATGTTTTTGGGGTCTTTGTGGATTTCCAGAATAAAGAGTCAAAGATATAGCTGAAACTACCACTCTTGTCAGACCACCAGTCAATTGAACGACTCATCGATAGGAGAAGCATGTCGACATTGGACGATCACCCGATAGGATGGACCATTGACCGGAGAAGCATTTCGGCATTGGAAAATCACGTGGCTGGACAACCCATCGACCGGAGAAGCATGTCGACACCGGACGCATCAACCAGATACCCTTAAAATTCTAGAACTTTCTAGAACCTTCTAGAACTTTGACCACAAAATTACCCATTTATTCCTAAGTGGATAAGATTCCTAGTCAGTGGATAAGATCCTTTGACCATCCACTCAAATTAACCTTTTACCCCTGAGAGGATAAGAAAACTTTGCATATAAATACACCCCTAGGGTTAAGGTTTATGGTATCAAATCATTGAGATGTACCACATGCATAGGAGAGAGAGAGAGAGAGAGAGAGAGAGAGAGAGAGAGAGAGAGAGAAGATGGGCAAATATAAGTAGTCCTCTGCTAGGCTATAGACTGATCCTCCTCTATTTCTGGTTTTTCTTCTCATCCCTTATCTCTGTATCATATTCCTTTTATTGAATATATGATCGATTTTGTTTAATTCCTCTTCACTCTTATAAGCTTTCGATGCAAGTTTTACCTGATTAGTCAACATATAGGTTCAATCATGCTCTTCCTATGTGGGGATGGTTATTTAATCCATGTTTAGATAATGATTTATATGTCATTTCCACTTTTTTACTGCGTTTTGTCCGCCGTGACAGCTGATACTTCGTCGATTTAGAATGGATATTTGCATATGTCACTTGCTCCTTGGGTCCCCTTTTCTGCGATGTGTCCGCCGTGATAGTTGATACATCATCGTCTTAGACCCTTGTAAGCAAGGTTTAATTCTTAATTGTTGAGGATAAATTCATTTAGATCATTACCTTGTGGCTGCATGATTTATATTTCTATACCTTCCGATCAAGGGATTGGGATGTGAATATCTTGATTGTGTTATACAAGAATAATGGTTGAGGAAAATACCCAGGTTAGAGAAGGTGATGCCCAAGGCTTCGCCTCCTTTCAACCCTTGTTTACCCTCTGAATTCGATAAAAAAAAACCAACCAAATCTTATTGCATGCTTTGATTTGTTATTCTAATCTTGGTGACCCCTAGTTAGCTACCTTGTATCCGTTTTTAATTAGGACTTTCCTGAGCCCAAATTCCTTCAGCTGATGTCCAAAAATTCAGTTTTTAGTTGAACTTTCCCACCAAATGTTTTAAATCTTAATCTCAACTTATGGGCACGAATTCATCACAAAAAAATAACATGTTCTGTAACGAAAACGTAAAACGGCCTGAGTTGTAAAATTGAACATCGGAATTCATCTTGAATTTATGTGATAGGAACCCAGTAGTGGGTCGAGCCAGAGGGCCGAGCCACGTCATGAGTAGTTTGGAGTCATGTCGTAGGATAAGTCAGTCATATTTGTATTAGTAAATTAGGAGTTGTGATTGAGTCAAGTGTAGTTATGATTGATTTAGGTTGGGTGTGAGCCCAAGTCAGTTGTTAGTCAGGTTGGATATGAGCCATTCGTTAAACGACTACACATCCAACGGCTATGATGTTATCTAGGTATTTGAGAGTCCTAGGGTTTCTATATGCCTCTCTATAAATAGGAGGCAAGAGTCTGTAGTCAGGCATGCAGAGAATTAAAAAAGTTATTGAGTGGTTCTTCCAGCCATCAAGTGAAAATAGGGGTTTATCCAGCCATTAATTGGATACAATGGGCGTCCTCGGCCATCAATCGAGGCTTATCATCATCTTCTTTATCTTCCTTCTACCATCAACGACCTGGTGAGATCTCCTCAGATCCAGGATCTCATCAATTGGTATCAGAGCCTAGGTTCTCGGCACCATGGCATATTTAAGAGAAGAAAAGCTGTTTCAGGCGTTGGAACGTGGGTCAGAAGATATCAAAGAGACCCTCGTAGACCTATGGGTGTCAACCCAGAAAACAACCACAATGTTTGAAGAGCGTCATGAAGTCATGGAGACTAAATTCAAGAGTTTGGAAGGGGTCATACGAGACATGGCACGGGACTTGGGCAATCAAATTGCAGCCCTGACAGCTAGGATTGGCGGCGCAGTAGGGGAGTCCTTAGCAAACCCTAAAAACCAGGTGAATCCTGATCCTCCATCAACCCTCTCATTAGATTCATACCCTCCATTTTCTCAAACCCTGCGGCCTTCCTTTTCCCTTATTAATCCTAACCCAACATCCACCGTTGGATCAAATTTCGGCCTTAATCATGACCATCCATCACCAAACCCTATTCATTCACCGCCTCCAATTCCTGACACTGACCGCCAGCCACTAATTAGCCTTCCTATATCACCACATGATCACAGCCCTTCATCACCTTTACTTAAACCCTTCTCATCCCCACCGTTGGATCAAGTACAGTGCATTAGATCCAACTCACCCACGTCATCCCCTATTCTCTCTCCTTCCACTCGCTATCTCTCCCCCAAGATCGCCTCTCACCCGAGTTCCTCTCCATCATCCCCGTCGACGCCAACCTCCAGGTCGACGCTCACCTCCTCTCCCTCATCTCCGTCGAGCCGGGGTCGGTCAACGCCCACCTCCTCTCCCTCATCCCCGTCGACGCCCACCTCCTTTTCCCCGTTCCCGTCGACGACCACCTCCAGCTCCACCTCGTCACCGACCGCACGGATCCCGATCTCGTTACCTTGCTCCACGGCCTCCGCAGCCGTTCCGCCTCCCCCGATCTCGCTCCCTTGCTCCACGGCCTCTGCAGCCGTTCCACCTCTCGCTGGGAGCCCTTCTGCCTCATGGATCCCATCTTCCTCATCTCTCTCACCGGTGGCCCCTTCTCCTTCCTACTTTGGCGTCTCCATCTCCCGCGCCGGAACTCCGTTGACACCGACCTCGCCAAGGCCTCTGCTACCTTCTTCCCCCTCTCCATCTGATCTCCGATCAAACCGCCAACCTACGCCTACCCGCTCCACCTCACCGGATCCTTCTTCTTGCCCTACCAGGACACCGCCGACCAAGCGCTGGAGCGCCGCCACCACGACCTCTCTCCTTCTCCGGCACTGTTCTTCGTCACCCTCAACTCCATCCGATATAGATGTCACCAATGTCGCCAAGCACACCGGCAGCCACCATCCTCGGAGCCGCAAGCGCCCAAGCTCCGCCGCGCCGCCACCCTCTACTCCTTCACCTCTGCTCCCTCCCGATCCCGGCGGGCCAAGCTCGACAACGATCCCGTCGCGGTTCCACTTCCTCCCGAGGTCGCTGGCCTCTCTCCAACCAGGAAGGCCTCCTCCCTACTCCGTCGGCCTCGCCAGAGTCCATCATCGGCCGATCTCGCCAACGCCTTCGCAGGCCACGTTTCACCCGAGCACCACCATCGACGACGACGATCTGCAGTCCCCAGTTCATCCCCGTCGCCGATCGGGGCACTTCGCGCCGTCTACAATCCAGGTCTCTGCTGGCCAAGCCTCACCTCGCCGGTCCTCGCTTCTCCGATCATCGTCAACCACGCCGAAGTCCGTGCCACAACCTCGGGCAGCCCATCTCCGAGCGCCGCAGCCACCGGCCACGACCAACTCTACCAGGGACGCCTTCGTAAAGATCCCTGGGACGATTAAGAACAATAATACTGCGGATGTTAGTGTGGACGAGTGCCACCGCTACAAGGAGGATGTGGACATTATGACACAGCTGAATTTTGATGCTTACCGCTTCTCCATCTCATGGTCCAGAATTTTCCCAAATGGAACAGGGGAGGTTAACTGTGAAGGGGTGGCATACCCAGAGTCAATGCAGCAGAGTGTAAAAGAGAGACTTCCTAAGTTCACTGCAGTAGAGGTTGAGATGGTGACAGGATCCATAGACATTTTGGGTGTCAACCAGTACACAACCTACTACATGCAGGATCCTCATCAACCACCGCAGCAGCCAACTGGTTACCAGATAGACTGGAATTGTAATTTTGTTTACGAACGCAATGGCGTGCCTATTGGACCAAGGGCATACTCTGACTGGCTTTACATCGTACCATGGGGATTGTACAAAGCTGTGACTTATATCAAGGAACGCTATGGCAGCCCAACTATGATCCTTTCTGAAAATGGAATGGATGATCCTGGTAATGTCATTCTCCCAGAAGGGTTGCACGATACAACCAGAATGAACTATTACAAGAGCTATATTACTGAAATGAAAAAAACAATAGATGATGGTGCCAAGTATTGTCACTGTCTGTCTCGACACCGGAGTTTCATCGCTGGATTCCGCTATCTCCCATATCTTTGGCAAGCTTCCAGATCAGGCCCCCACCATCATCATTTTTCAGAGAATTGGCACCGAATCGTGTTCGATCCTGGAAGACCCGAAGCTGTATCCATTGGTGCAACCAATTCAGCGGACCAAACCATAAAAATGAGCTCGACCTTGAGGACAAGGTCTGTGAGGGCCCGCCCCTCATACCTGACTCGACCACGTGGGTCGAGAGCCGGTTTCCTGTTGGTTTGGTTCCGCGTCGGGCACGATCGGGCGATCGTGTGGCGGTTTTGGACCCCGGGGGCATTTTGGTAAATATGACCTCTGGTGGTCGGTTTCACACCCGCGTTCCACACACTGACTTTGATTGATGTATGTGTTTGATTAGAATCCCTAGGGTGCGTCCGATCGGAGGATCGGAGCTCGATCGAGAAAGATCGATTTGGACGGCCGAGATAGATTGGGATTTTCTATAAAAGTCACGTCCCTTTTCTCTCTTTCTCTCTCTCCTCCTTCACCTGTCGTTTTCTCCTTCTCTCTCTCTCTCCTTCGGCTGGACTAGGGTTTGGAGGATTGGGCTTCGGATCGCGGATCTTGTCGGCTTGACCAACGGGACGCGTGGAGGAGCTACCCTACTTGTGCAAGTAGGTGTTTCTACCTCGATCCTTGGATCGGGTTCTCCTAGGATAGGATTATTGTGCTTTCGCTGTAGAAATACTTGTTAGAATGTATTGTAGCTCCTTGTGCATGTGAGGTTATTCGTTTCCGGTATTCCTACGTTAAGATTTCCGTATTTCCACGGTTGGTTTTCGTATCATCGCCGTTTTGTCGGTTTTTGTCCATTTGGACCTAGATAAGAGATTTAACCGTCAAAACCCGGATTTCTTCACTCCACTAGTTTCCCCTTGGCTAAATACACTTGCTTGCAAAATCTCATTTAATTCCAACATGATTTGATACTTGAAATCCAAAGAAATGGATTTCCGGCACTGTTCTGATGAACTGTGCCAAGAGCTCGACGGTCGATCGGTGCATCGACCGTCACATGTTGTTTTACACCTCCTGGGCCTGGCGGTCGACCGTCGGATCGACCGTCGTATCGACCGTCAGGCTCTGTCGGGATTTTAGCCTCCCACGGTCGATGGGTCGATCGACCGTGGGTCCTCTCTCTTTTTCATCTCGCCTCACGGTCGACCGTATGATCGACCGTCGCATCGTCCGTGAGGCTCTGTCCCGTTTTGGGCTCTCGACGGTCGATGGGCCGATCGACCGTCGCCCATGGAGTTTCTTCGTTTTGGCCTCACGGTCGATCCACCGGATCGACCGTAGCATCGTCCGTGACCACTGGGACTTGGTTTTCTGGTTTTCCTTTGGTGGGTTTGATTTGGGATTGGTATCTAAACATGTTGGGAAGCATGTAGGGGGATTTGATGAGGTTTTCACAGGACTTTCATCGGGTTTGAGAATCGATTCGAATAACTCTTTTTTTTTTGGGTAAATCTAAGGTTTCACTTGCATTTAATACATGTTTGTGGTAGTTAAATGCTTAATTGGAGTACTTAACCATTAGTTAGCTATGAGTGCTAGCTAATGAGAAATTGTGGAACCTTAGCCTCTTGCCGGCGAGTGCCGAGGGCTATTGTATATCTGTTGAACCTTTAACTGTTGATGTGGCATGTAGAGACATCTAGGGTAGATGTTTGCCTAGGATCATGCATTGTATGCATTAGAGGCATTTGAGGTTAGGCGGGCGATGTTTTAGGTCGCCGATCCGAGGCTCTCGGGTAGCTCGGATCTAGCCTTAGGACCGTGGATGGGTAGTCAGGAGTAGGGTGTGATTGTTGATCAAGTTGCATGTCTTTGAGGATTCACGTTAGTTGACTCTGATCAGTGTTTGAGGTTTAGAGGTCGTGTTGTCTTCTAAAGCCAAGTGCTAAGGATGGATGTTGATGCGTTCCCGACGTGGTTCCCCAAGGCTTGGTATTCCAGCTTGGGAAGGGTGATCTTGCATGTTACTGTTCCTTGGCCTCCTGGTAACTTGTTCAGGAGAGAGGTTTCATGACAAGAGCCCTTGGGACATCAACTGGGTTATGGGACCCGTGGCATCCGTTAGACTTAGGCTGGGAGGCAACACTGTTGGTGTTTTCCTCCTTTCAGTGTGCCGTAGAGTAGAACCCTACTGGGCTTTTTGCTCATTGCTACCCGGGCTGCGTTTGCAGGTGCAGGCGGCAGTTCTTCCTCGGTGAAGCCAGCAAGTTTGGCTTTCGGCGGCGCAAGTACATTCAGGGGCGCTTGAGGTTGCTTGGAGGACTACCCGTCATACCTTTGATATATGTTCATATGTTGTAACCTTTTTTTTGGAGAACCTTTGGGATCATTATATAAATCTGTTCGCCTCTGGAATACATTTGTGTAATTTGATTATCTTTTCCGCTTTGTATCGCGCCGGTTGATGATGAATAGTGTTAGGACCCTCACGCCCCGCCCTGGATGGGTTTTCTGGGTCGGGGTGTGACAAGGTCGATTTCAAGGGGTGGAGAATGATAGGAACCCAGTAGTGGGTCGAGCCAGAGGGGCGAGCCACGTCATGAGTAGTTTGGAGTCATGTCGTAGGATAAGTCAGTCATATTTGTATTAGTAAATTAGGAGTTGTGATTGAGTCAAGTGTAGTTATGATTGATTTAGGTTGGGTGTGAGCCCAAGTCAGTTGTTAGTCAGGTTGGATATGAGCCATTCGTTAGACGGCTACACATCCAACGGCTATGATGTTATCTAGGTATTTGAGAGTCCTAGGGTTTCTATATGCCTCTCTATAAATAGGAGGCAAGAGTCTGTAGTCAGGCATGCAGAGAATTAATAAAATTATTGAGGGGTTCTTCCAGTCATCAAGTGAAAATAGGAGTTTATCCAGCCATTAATTGGATACAAGGGGCGTCCTCGGCCATCAATCGAGGCTTATCATCATCTTCTTTATCTTCCTTCTACCATCAACGACCTGGTGAGATCTCCTCAGATCCAGGATCTCATCATTATGATTTCTTTTCCCATGAAATACTATTTATTATTCTAAAAATTCATGACAAACAGTATTCGAGTCCAAAAACTTTTTAAAAATACAGGAAGAAAACACTCTCATAACTTAAAACGCAAGATAAATAGCTAACATGGATATATATATATATATGTGTGTGTGAAGTGTCAAGCCAATATGTGCAGCTGTGGTTACCATAATTGGCTATGATGGTGGATTAAGACCCAAATAAAAACCCTGGTCCCAGTTTAGCACGTATTTTAAAGCTCTCTAAAATGCTAATGATGCTTTTGTTTGTATCCGGACGCAGGGAGACCACGCAATCCGTTTTTAGTTGAATTTTTTTTATTTGACAGTTTTTTTTAATTAAGACTTTTCATATTTGACAGTCTCCTTTTTTTTTTTTTAATTTCAGGATCAGTTTGATTGACAGTTTGATTAAGAATTAGTTGTTATTTTTACAGTTTGAGTCCATCTATAAGTGGGTATCAGTTTAGTTTATAAAAAAAATTTTAGAGTCGTCTATCCCGTCGATAGGCTATTCTTTCACGCTCATCCTGCGCAAGAGAGTGATTCTGTGACTGCTGTTGGTCTAGTTATTGGCCGCTTATCTACGTAACCCTAGCCTTGGATCATAACCTTAATTGACATGATTTAAATTTGATGAACTCCGTTGAAACTTTATCCAAATTTAAGGATACCGAAGCGTCCTTTTACTCTAAAACATGTGTAAATCAGCGGGTTAGTCCAAAAACTGACGTGATCAATGCCAGTTGGAACTCACTCTCCGGTGGACGGCGGCGTGGTCCACAAAACTGGGTGTTCTACATCCAATCCCCTGTTATCAGGTACAAAGCCAGGCCTGATGAGAAAGTTAAAGCTCAAATTACTCTACCTGTACCAAACCAACCCCAATGAAGGCGTTGGCTACAGCTACTATTGGTTACATCTAGTACTAATAAAAGCAACACAACAACCTACATAGCTATCATCAAATGGTACAAAGCATTCTTAATCATAAAAAGATTTCACCAAATCGAAGTCACTTTGTCGGCAATTTTAAGTATGAGTAAAATTTAGTCAGAAAATTTGAAAGATATCGGTCGACCGACCATCATCCGACCTGTAATCATTCTTTTTTTCATTCATCAATGGGCTCAGCAGCGTTGACGCACCGAGCAAGCAACCACCTGGGCCCACTGCTTCAATCTCGCCTTCTTCAGCTCTGGGCTATCACCTTCACATTTACAAAACCAATCCCAATTAATTAATATCACCAAAACTGGTAAATATATGAGCTTATACAAGAAAATAGAAGTATTGCATAAAAAAGGCCATATTTGTATTAAAGGATTTTTTTTGGGGTTCTTGATGCTTTATAATTGGATACGAACTCGGATCCATGGGATCCGACCCGTTTGCAGCACCATGATGCTGGAGAAAGCTGGATGGATAACCGCGCGCGTTAATCGTGAACGCAACGCATAGTCTTCGATCGACAGGCCGAGGCCAGATGGGATTGATTCAATGATTGATCTAAGAATACCTACCTGGGGAGAAGATGGAGACGGGGCTGCCGCCCGGTGACCCTTCGACTGACGTTTCCGACGGCGTCGACGACGACAACGACCGCCCCATAGAATCGAAGTAACTCCGGTGCACGGCGTAGTACAGATCCATCGCGGGAATAGTCTTCGACAGGCTCCGCGCGCGGGGGTGGGGCGGGGACTCGACGTCGAACCCGAACCCGAGATCGATGCACCCGCGGAGCTCATCGAGATCCTCATCCGTCACGCTCCGCCCCATCCGCGACCGGCTGTGGAGCCCCTTGCGCCGGGTCCACGCCTCGTCCCTCTCCACGTCCGGCGACCAGGAGCGCTGCTTCACGAGCGGCATCGGCGCCCTCTGCAGAAGAAGACTACGTGGTCTGGGGTCGGAGTCGGCCGATGACATCGCCGCGCCGCCCCCTAGAGGGGAGGCGGGGAGCCCGATGGGGGTTGGAGGCCTCCCTTCCCCAATGGGTTTCTTGGGAAGGGGGAGATCGAGAGGGGGGTTTTATTCTTTTAGCCAGGATGGTGGCCAAGCTTCCGTTGGCCACCGTCAGCATGGCTTTGTCGGCTGCGACTTAAACTCGTTACCGGAGGTTTGGTGTTTGGTGTTTGGTGTTTGGTGCGAGGTTGGCTTATTTCCGGTTAATGATGGTTAAGGGATTTTGGGTTATCTTATTTTGGGTTAAGGGGTTTAAGAATGGTGATAGGAAAAAATAGATTGGTGGTGGTAGGTGGAATGAAAAGAAAGTAGGAATGATTACTTTTGATATTTAGGGATAAGTGTGGGGACAAGGGGTTAAGCAAAGATACCGTGGTATGGGGTCAGAAAGTGTGGTTAAGGGAGAATAGGGTTAAAAAAAGTGAGGTTAAACAATGAAGATAGAAAAAAATAGAGGGTTGATAGTAGGTGGAATGAGAATAAAATAGTAATAATTATTTTTTATGTTTAGGATAAGAATGGGGATAAGGGGTTATCCCTCTTAAGCTCATACTAAACAGAGCTTAAATGAGTGATATTCTCATGATAAGGGTTTTCTAACTTATGTCTCTTTTCCTTTGCCTTGTTTGGTTAGGGGATAAGGATTCCTTATCCCGGGTTAAGTCCACTTTATTCCTGCATTACAATCAAACATCATCTAATCCCCACTTTTATCCCTACTTTTATTCCCATTCCTATTCTCACTTTATCCCTACTTTTCAACCAATCATTACTATATTTTCTCTTCTTTTCAACCAATCACATTAACTTTATTCCTACTTTTTCACTTTTCAACCAATCATTATTTCATTATTTCTACTTTTCAACCAATCACATCAACTTTATCCATACTTTTTCAACCAAACATTACTAATTTATCACTACTTTTCAATAAAATATCATACATATCTCACTACTTATCCCAGGATACCAATCCCCATCCCCTCTAATCCCAAGATAGACTATCCCACAACCAAACGCACCCTTAGGGCCTGTTTGGTTGGGGGATAAGGATTCCTTATCCCGGGTTAAGCCCACTTTATCCCTGCATTACAACCAAACACCATCTAATCCCCACTTTTATCCCTACTTTTATCCCCATTCCTATCCTCACTTTATCCCTACTTTATCCCTACTTTTCAACCAATCATTACTACATTTTCTCTTCTTTTCAACTAATCATATCAACTTTATCCCTACTTTTTCACTTTTCAACCAATCATTATCTCATTATCCCTACTTTTCAACCAATCACATCAACTTTATCCATACTTTTTCAACCAAATATTATTAATTTATCATTATTTTTTAACAAAATACCATATATATCCCACTATTTATCCCAGAATACCAATCCCCATTCCCTCTAATCCCGGAATAGTCTATTCCCCAACGAAACGAGGCCTTAGTATTTCGTATGTCGGTGATGTTGTGCATGAGAATATAAAGATTCGAAATAATGGGTGAAGCATCTTATCAAGTCCTGTAAGATCCGTTCATACGACGGTGAGGTTACCGGAAAAGACAGAGTGCCATTTGGGGGGCACGCTAATCTGGCTGTCTTATCGGACGTTCCTGAATCCACCACTCTGGAGCTTTGGCGTCTCGGATGTTGGACACGTGTGCTTCAAGTTTCCGCGAAATTTGGTTTAAGTTTTCCTTTGACGTGGATTAGGTCGAAGGGAAGATAATCTGTCTGGAAGTAAAGAAAGGAGACTGGTGAGTGGGACCGTTTACGCGACGCGTAGTTTTGAGCAATGTGAAAGCTCATCAGGCCTCGGTCTTATTTCTGGGTCTCGTTTCGGATGTCCGAGTTTAGCGCGGGTGTTGAGGATTTGGTCCAACTAAGCCGTCCACCGCCACTGTGGGGCCAAGGCATTAAGTCCAGCTGGCGTCACGCTGGTTCATCGCGTGGTTGAGACGTTCCTCGCTCTATTTATAAAATCCCCTCGTCAAAGAGACTGTGGCCGCTGGATTGACGTCGGGTGGCTGGGATTTGTCCCCGAGAGGGGCGATAGTTGGATCACGACAGATAGGCTAGCCGGCACGATTCGATCACGTGACGCTCAAGACAAATATGGCGGGCGGGAGTTGCAAGTAGGTAGGATTACAGATTAAATACCATTTCGTCATCCATGGGCCAATGAACATTGGGCAGCCGTGTTGAACGGGTCAGTCCGAATCTAGATCCGATAAGATTTTGGTCCAGGAATGAGCATTGAATATTGAAAATAAATCTAGATATTTTTTTATTTTTTATTTTTTGATATGCAAATGGCGTATCTGACTGGACTAATGACATAAGCGATAGAGACATCCGAATACTCTAATGGTCCACGTTTGTTTCGCGAGACATGATATGAATGGATATAATCTCCCGGGAGATAGTATCATGAGATATATTCTCCCGGGAGATGATGTGAGAGGTTAAACCCTTCTCTTGTTTGGTAAGACAAAAAGCATAAGGTAGGAGAAGATTTAATCAAATATTTAAATTTTTTTTTTTAATCCAATGGATCTTATCTCATGGGATTACATATCCCACCTCCCCCATGGGATAATTTTATCCCATGTACAGTCACAATGGGATAATTTATCCCATGCTTAAAATCACACTAAACATGAGATAAAGTGGGGTCCACGGATTACTAATCCTATCCCATCTATAATATCACGAAACAAAGGTCAGGCCCAATCAGACTTACTCTGGCCGAAAGTCTTATGAGCCACGAAAACAGGCCGGGGAATAGCAAATTGGGCCTGCATGAGTTCAGGCCAATGGGCCGTTTCCACGGGTTCTGTGGCAATATCCTAGTTCTATCCGACCGCCCAGGCCATTACGGGAGAGTTAGCATGATTGATGACGTGAAGATTCCAATCCGTATGCCCCCCCATGGCTTCCATCTCTCCTCCGAGCCCTCATCTCCTCCTCCTCCAAAGGAACCCCATCTCCCTCCGCTCCACCGTGTTCCTCCCGTTCCCATGTCTCTCGACTCCAAGGGTTTCCATCTCTATAGCTCTCAAGGCGACCGGGACGGATGGGTCTCGCGTGGGGAGAGGCAGCCAGGGGTCCTCGGACCCGGCGCTGTTGAGGAGGCCGCTGGTGTCTTCGCCTTCGCCGGAAATATCGAATGAGGAGGATCGGGAGGAGGAGGAGGAGGAGGAGGAGGAGGAGGATGCGTCTGTGGTGGAGGGGAGGGGTGGGGGGCGGGGGAGGAGCAAAAGGCGGAAGGATGAGGAGTGGGTCGACTGGGAGGATCAGATCCTTGAGGATACCGTCCCTCTCGTCGGTTTCGTTCGGATGATCCTTCACTCCGGCAAGTGAGCGCTCTTCTTTTAAATTGTAGTTTTGGCATGGTCTTACTGATAAGCGAACTAAAAGGCAACTTGTTGTTTGTGATTGGTTTACTTTGGGCTGGGAAAAGTGGCTAATTGGACTGAGTACTTCAAAACCTTACGTTTCCAGCTGTATGATTGATTGCTTAATATCCGTGCTAAAGCAATTTGTTGTAGAATTTTTTTGGTATTTGGTTAGAAAAGCTAAAAGTTGAACCATACTTAAAGCAACAATGATTCTTTGTCAAAAATATGTTACACTAAATTACTAAGTCCAGGCATCATACTGTTTCTACTAGTTCCATCATAACATGAAAAGTTAGATAAACGCTGTTGAACTTTAAGCTATATGCCATATATTCTCTTTTTTCACTAGTTACGATTCAATCTGTCATGGAGAAGAAGAAAACTTCTTTCTTTTACGTATGCGTCTGAGAGATTTGGCTATAAATTAATTAGGCTCTAACAATATATCCCATAAGATTTAAACTTGCAGCTTACATAAACTTGCAACTCAAGTTTGATTATCTCCATGATTCAGATAGTAAATCAGTTGATTCAGATCCTGAACCTTAGAACTTAGAATTTATGTTCTATGATTAAGTAGGAAGGCATATGGAGGTAAAATTGAATCTAATTGTTCGAGGTTAAAAATTTACGATAAGAAATTGTGTGCACTTATTTTAATTTGCTGCACTAACATAACGTGTTTCCACTACCCTTACTTCTCATATTTGAAGTTGCATTTCATTTTAACATCTGATCTTTCCTGCATGTATAGTGACCTGGCTATAATAACTTTGATAAGAAATTCCATAGGGACCTTTGTATTTGTTTGCCAAAATAGTTACCTGCTAATGCTTTAGTACTTATTTCTATTCTTTAGCCGGGGTTTAACGTCTTTATTTAGTTCCACAATCCATAGACTTTGATTAGCTACTTCATAATCGGTAGTCCATCCTAAGAGATGAAGCAATTACTTGCTCTCTATATAGATCTGCGGGAATGCATTTGTATGTATGTATATATCCTTGAATAGTTTGTTTCCCAAATTATATTCTTTGTTGCTATTGTCTTAACTTTTAGTGTGCTGTTTAGGGACTTCTTGAGCCCAGGGGTATATTACTGGTGACTTATAGTATCACTATCCTATTGGCCTATTAAACGGTTATCACGACCAAGTAATTTCATTTCTGACTTCCAATTGAAAAAAAAATTGTAGTGTTTTGTACACACAAAGAAACCTGCTATTCTTCTCATCCTACATATTGCTTATGACTTTAAATATCTTATGTCCCTCTGTTTGAGCACCAAATCAAATTTTGTTCCCTATATGCTTTGTGTAATGAACTTGTTGAGATTCATTTTTTTTTCACATCTAGGTAAGTTGCCAGTTTGTTTTGGAAATGATACTTGGATTCTTGAACTCTATCAAGCTTTATGATAGATGAGGTCTCAAAACAAATTTGAGAATGCTAACTTTTTTATGGCTAAGACTTATAGTAGAGGTTACATTCATATCTCAAGGGGTCCATGTCTACGTCGTTTAGTTTCTATCGTAGAATAATGATGTCTAGGATGCTCTGTCGCATAAAACACAATAGTCGTAGACATGCATCCAGATATTGATGTACCAATCAAGTCTTTATAGAATAATTAGTATCACAAGATAAGTTGTCAAGCGATCAGAGTTTTGTATGTAGTGTTGTCTGTTCTAATTGCCATAATTGGAAAATATCATTGTGCTTGATGCATCTTCAATGAAGCACCAACAATAGCATATTTACACACACATGACATGAATATGAACACAAGGCAATGTCTTAAAAGTGGCAAGAAGATGAAGACACACTCATTCGAGAGAAGCAGATTAGTCTCCTTGTAAAAGGACAATTCTCTGCCTCTTTACTTTTATAGTTGTAGAATTTTGCTTCAGATGGATGCATGTCTATCCTTTCAAGAGAATGACTGAATTTTGATGGGTATTGTGATCATTTATTTGAAGTGCTCAACCTACCAACTCGCATTAATGCCTGAAAGTAGATTCTAAGAGATGACTGAATCACCCTTCTACAAAGAAAATGCAGCTCTTTATATCTTTTTTTTTTTCTATTTTTGGGTGGTAGGGGTAGTTCTGACATGTATGCATATAAATGCGTTTATAGTATAGAAATGTACATGCGGACATAGTGTACATGTCATGCGGACATAGTTTACATGTCATAAATCAATCAACATTGTGTAAAATCTTTTTACCGCATGATGGAAGGATATGCAGTGCGGATGACTAGAATTTACTAGGCATAGTTACAAATAACATCCATAGTTCCTATGTTAGAGCAAGCTATATTTTCAAATCTTCTATGGATAAATCTTGGACTTGTATTCTAGTGGTAAATTTAACATATCAGAGCAGTTGAAGTCAAAAGGAGAAAATTTCCTGCCAAATATGAGGACATGTTTTCTATTAAACAGTTAGGCTTTATTAGCTCTAGTATTCATTAGGTGAAGTTCAGTTGAAAGATATGATTGCATTAGAAGTTCACCTTTGATGCTTGTGTTATAGAACAATTTACATTTACTGCCAAAAGCTTGTTTACGACTGACTAAACCAAGCCAGTATCACCTCATGCAAATTCTTTTGCCAGGTATGAAAGTGGTGATAGACTAAGTCCAGAACATGAGAAAACGATAATGGAAAGGTTGCTTCCATATCATCCAGAGTCTGAGAAGAAGATAGGATGTGGAATTGATTTTATCACAGTATGCCCTGATCACTATACTTTCTCTCGAACAATACTATAATGAATGAGAAATCTATCACATGCTAAATATGAAAAACAATTGTCTTAACATAGTCTTTTCATCTTTTTCCTAATGTTTTTATTGAGCTTTTGTTGTACTAGAAGTGTTACTTCTTATTGTCGTGAACCTGTTCGCAGATAATTACTTCTATGTTTTTGTTCAGGTTGAAGATATTGAATAGCAGTAGATGTCTCTGTGCTTTATAAATATTTTATACTTACAATCATAGGTATGTTTTGTACCTTTGACTTCCTTAAAAAGTTTATTCAATCCCAACCCTAATTCTCTTCTATACACTCATCTGTATTCCATTATAAACCTTTAGCAACCCTTAAATATATAGGATTCATCCTGTTCACCAATATCAGCTACCAAGATTTAGTGTCCTTCAGGCAGAGGGGTTCTGTTGTTCAATTGCTGCTCGGGTGACTCTGAGAAGCTCAGTAAACAAGAAACCTTCCACCAAAATAAGCTGCCTAAATAGATCGTTCAGTGACCTAGATAATTGTTTTGGAAGCTCAAAGATTTGCTGCTGAACCTCGACATAGATGAAAAGATGATAGCATTAGATAATATTTCAAGATTAGTGCTAAGTAAACACAAAAATACAGTTAAGGGCACTACTTAAGAAGGATGTGACAAGCCACTAAAAAGCTCAGTGAGCATGTTATTTTTTGGAGATTTGACTATGTTCACAACATTCTCTATCATCTTCTAATGGCCATCCATATTGATGAAAGATTCACAAGTAAATGTTTCTTGTCGTTGCTACCATCGGCAAAGCCTTCTCCCAAGGTAGAAAGAAAGAAAAGTATTAATTTACAGTAAATCGTAAGATCCTATCAATTAGCACAACCTCCATAATTAAGTCGCCTCCAGTATTTGAAAAGCTAAACAAAACCTTAGTGGTAAAGAAAAATAATGGAAGCTTTTTGTGATTGCGATTTTATACTTTTGTGATCTCCATTAACTCAAGCTCCTTCTATTTGTTGTCCTGGTATCATCTGAATTAGGTTTTCCTTCAAATGTTAGTTGTGTTTCTAAGCTACTCTATCTTCGGTGTCTAATATTCTTGGAACTGTTGAGGTGCTCCCATCATTTTAAGCTTTCTCTTTACATGTTACAATGTGGTGTTGTATGTGTGTGTGTATGTCTTTTAGTGGTTTCAGTCATCTAAGTTGTTGATTATTTTACTCATAATGACATCCTGTTAGAACTGATGATTAGTAGAGTTCTTCGTTTACTAGGGTTTAGCAGTTAAGTTTGGTATATGTGTTTTATATCTATTTGATAGTCTTGGTTTGGTTATGATAAAACTAGCCTACTGTGTGTGAGCCCACTAGATAGCATAGGCAGCTTCTTTAAGCGCACAATGATAATGGCGTCACGAAGATGTAGAAGCCATGATGTATGCACAGATCAGAGGTGGAACACAAGACTCGAGACACAAAATTCTGCTTGGGACCATGCCATCTGTTACTAGATATATTTGTCAAATGCATGCAATGACTATCATACCTAGTCAAGGTTGAAGAAATTTTAACCAGTGTCTATTTACATTGGCTTACTAAACTAAAAATTTCATAAGCTACTTGGCCAAATAAGACGTATTTTGAACTGATGAATGATTGGTGTGAGGTCAATGCACATCAAAGATCTTCAATGTCTAATATTTTGAGCATTCCAAGATTTGATAACAGTTTAGCTTATGCCTATATCATTTCCCTTGGTCTGAGTACGGTATACACAAGCTTACTTGCTTCATTTTAACAGATAGGGTTTCATCCAGAATTTGAGAACTCCCGTTGCCTTTTCATTGTTCGAAAGGATGGAGAGTTGGTGGATTTTTCATATTGGAAATGCATAAAAGGCCTGATAAGGAAGAACTACCCTCTATATGCAGATAGTTTCATTCTTAGACACTTCCGAAGGCGCAGACATACAGAGTGAAGAGGATTGCGTTTTCTTGTACTAATGTAAAATATTCTCTCTCATTTCCATTTTTCAGGCTTTACTGTGCCTGCAATTTTTTTATGGCTTGTATCTATTTATTAAGTTACTATTCACAATCTTCCCTTGCAAATCTTGTGATCGGACTAGAAAGTGCAGATTCTACTTGACCTGGTCTTTCTAGACTAACGTCCGGTGTCGAATTCAAACTGATGAAGGGTACCAACTGATGGAATTAACCATTTGGCTGGCTATAAAAGGTCTGTTCAAGCATCAGCTTTGCTAGTTTTTAGCTTTGTGAGCTTTGATCCGCCACATGCGGAAACTTGTATGATAGTATGCATTATTGCTTGGTCATAGACCGGCTTTCTAGGAAGAGACCGGCTTTCTAGAAATTTACTTTCATATTTGCGGACGCTTGTTTCTTCCTATAATTTTAGTTTTCTTGAGCAACACCTAAGGAAGTATTTGAGAAAGAAGTTGTGGTACTACTTGCGTGTTTGGTTGCTTAGGATTGGGTGGATTGGACTCACTTTCTGGAGTCCAGACTCTTGCAAAATGAAATCCTGTGAAGTGGTCTGTCAGTTTTTTACTGTTTGATTGGTGTTGGAATGGAGTTTGAATTGGCTGACTTCTGAACTTTCTGTTGTTTGGTTGGTGCTGAAGTGGAGATTGAGTTGATCGACTTTTGGAGTTTTTAATGTTTGGCTGGTGCTCAGAGTGAGATATGGTCATCCTCGACTAGGGGTGGTGAGCTTAAACTCGTAAAAAAAATGAATCTTGAATACATTCTAAGTATTGATTGTGTTTTTATAATATGAAAAATATTTTAGTGGGAGGAAATCATTAATTTATTCCCTTTGACTATTGTTATCAAATATGTTAATTTACAACACCTAGTTATACTTTGTTCATGACATGGACGAATGTAAGTTATCGGAGGGGTTGGAAAATTGGCAGAAATGTATTGAGCTGTACATGGACGATATTGTTTCTTGTTTTATGTATCAGTAATGTATTTTTAAGTGTGATTAAATTAATACTGGTGCTATACTGTACATGACCAGTATTGAGTTGTACATGTAGCTATTTAAATAAATTGTACAAATATAAAATGTAAAAGTACAAGTTAATCCTTTTCAAAACCCTCAATATATCAAACTAGGTGGTGGGCCCGTGCCACATGGCACGGTTAACTGTCCCGTCCCCACTATCTCTATTATAACTTACGCCACATCAGTCACTATCCTTTTTTTGTTTATTTAATTATAATTTTATACCACGTGTGAGGGCCCGTCCCTCTGACCTGGCTCGACCGCGTGGGTCGAGAGTCGGTTTCCTGTTGGTTTGGTTCCGCGTCGGGTACGATCGGGCGATCGTATGGCGGTTTGGACCCCGGGGGCATTTTGGTAAATATGCCCTCTGGTGGTCGGTTTCACACTCGCGTTGCACCCCACGGTCTTGGATTGATGTATGTGTTTGATTAGAATCTCTAGGGTGCGTCCGATCGGAAGATCGGAGTTCGATCGGAAAAGATCGAATCGGACGGCTAAGATCGATCCGAATCTCTATATAAGCCATGTCCCTTTCTCTCTCTTTCCCTCTCTTCTCCTGTCGTTTCTCTCTCTCTCTCTCCTTCGGCTGAGCTAGGGCTTGGAGACACAGGCTTCGAAGCGCGGATCTTGGCGGCTTGACTGGTTGGACGCGTGGAGGAGCTGCCCTACTTGCTCAAGTAGGTGTTTCTACCTCGATCTCGCAATCGGGTTCTCCTAGAATAGGCTTATTGTCTTTTCGCTGTAGGAATACTTGTTAGAATGTTGTGTAGCTCATTGTGCATGTGTTGTAGATGATTTGAAGTATTCCTATCTCGCGATTTCCGTATTCCAACGGCTGGTTTACGTATTAACGCCGTTTTGTTGGTTTTCGCCCGTTTTGACCTAGATAGGAGATTTAACCATAAAAAATGTGATTTCTTCATACCATTGGTTTCCCCATCGTTAATTACACATGCTTGCAAAATTTCATCAACTTCCAACTTGAATTGATCCTTGAAATCCAAGAAATTGGATTTCCGACACTGTTCTAATGAACTGTGCCTAAGGCTCGACGGTCGATCGGTGCATCGACCGTCAAGCGTTGATACGCTCTTTCGGGGCCTGACGGTCAACCGGCGGATCGACCGTCGCATCGTCGGTCAGGCTTTGTCGGGTTTTTGGTCTCCCACGGTCGATGGACCGATCGACCGCGGGCTTCCACCCTTTTTCATCCCGCCTCACGGTCGACCGGCGGATCGACAATGACATCGACCGTGGCCTCACGGTCGACCGTCGCATCAACCGTGGGCCCTTGAACAGTGTTTTCTGGCTTTTCTTGAATGGCTTTCACGTGGGTTTGTTATCTAAACATGTTGGGAGGTTGGTAGGTTGGTAGGTGGTTTTCATGAAGCTTCCAAGAGATTTCCACTGAGATTGAGATTGAATTGCGTGTTTATCTCTTTTTAGTAAACCAATGGTTTGGCTTGCATTTAAATACATAGTTGGTTGGTAATTAAATGCTTAATTGTTTGCTTAACCATTAGCTAGCTATGAGTACTAGCTAATGTGGAACTGTGGAACCTTAGCCTCTTGGCGACGAGTGCCGAGGGCTATTGTAGATATGTTGAACCTCTAACTGATGTTGTGGCATGTAGAGACATCTAGGATAGATGTTTGCCTAGGCTCATGCATTGTGTGCATTAGAGGCATCTGAGGTTAGGCGGGTGATGGTTTGGGTCGCCGATCCGAGGCTCTCGGGTAGCTCGGATCTAGCCTAAAGACCGTGGCTGGGTAGTCAGGATTAGGGTGTGATTGTATAATCGGATATCTTGTTATTGAGGATTTGCGATAGTTGACTCTGATCAGTGTTTGAGGTTTAGAGGTCGTGTTGTCTTCCAAGGCCAAGTGCTAAGGATGGATGTCGATGCGTTTCTGACGTGGTTCCCCAAGGCATGGTATTCCTGCTTGGGTAAGGGTGATCCTGCATGTTACTGTTCCTTGGCCTCCTGATAACATGTTCAGGAGAGAGGTTTCATGACAGGAGCCCTTGGGACATCGACAGGGTTGTGGGACCCGTGGCATCCGTTAGACTTGAGCGCGAAGGCAACACTGTTATTGTTTTCCTCCTTTCAGTGTGCCGTAGAGTAGAACCCTACTGAGCTTATCGCTCACTCCTACTCGGGTTGCGTTTGCAGGTGCAGGCGGCAGTTTTTCGTCTGTGGAGCCGGCGAGATCGGCCTTTGGTGGCGCGAGTACGTCCAGAGGTGCTTGAGGTTGCTGGAGAATCGATTGTTGTACTTTTTGATAATTTGTATATTGTAAACACCTTTGAGGAATTTTGGATTATTATATAATATTTGTCCCTTGGAGGAGTTTATTATAGAATCTTGTATCAGTACAACTTGATGTATAAATATGAATTGAATATAAGTTTCACCTCTGGAATATAAATTGTTTAAATTATCTGTCTTTTTCGCTTCGTATCGCGCCAATTGAAGATGAATAGTGATAGGAACCCTCACGCCCCGTCATGGATGGGTTTTCTGGGTCGGGGTGTGACACCACGTGTATGTCACGTGTATGCTATGTGTGTATAAGTTTATGATTCATATGATGAGTTATAAAAGTAACTACCCTTGGATCTTATAAGGTAGATAAGTATTTATATTTAAAACTAATCTCCTGGCTTATGATTATAAGAATGTATATTTAAAACTAACCTAGGGAAGATGATAAAAATATACAAAGTTAACTTAGGAAAATATACATGTAAATAAACTAATAGGAGGTAAACGATTGTAACCGTTTTTGCTCCTTATAAGGTTGATAAATAGTCTCAAATTATTTTTCACATTTGAATTTACACATTACATTGCAATTAAAGGAATGCATCTCTTTGAACGATGTTTTCAAGACCAAAACACCATATATTACAGCAAAACAAGAATATATCAAAATCCAACACATTTAGCCGCCCATACATCTATTTGAACATTGTTTTTAGACCAAAGCACCAAAATAGCATACATGAAGCCTAGTCAAATGATTTCAAAAATTACAACCGCCAGTTAAATGTAGAGTCTCAAATAACATTTAGGTAAATGATTTCAACAATCATAACTACAATAGTCTCAAATGACATAATCCATTACACAATCAGAATAAACTACTGATGACTCGTAGGTGATACAGTCATTCGACTCCCCCAAACAAGTTGCGATCAAGTCAAAATTCCATATGAGTTTGTTGAGTAAGCGCTTGGCTTTGGGATTGACCTATACCCATAAAACAAATATCTATTATGGGTCATCAGGATAAAGTTACACAATAAAGTTCATTTGGAAACACACCACACAATATTCGTCGATTATTATGGGATCCAATATGATCTGTTGGTTGGCCGCATCCCAATCAGCCCCACTCAAAGTAAACCATTTCTTGATTTCATCGAACATTGATCGTAGACATATCATGTGACTGGTTACATGTTAATTAGTAAAATCCATGTCACAATTAGCATTAACCACTTTAACTGCGGCAGCAAAATGACTTGCTCTGAACCATTCCCCCCCCCCCCTACAGGCTTATTTGTTGCAACTTCTATTAGATATGTAAGTAACACAGTTTCAGCTTCAAAGCTTCATCTTCTCGCAACTGCCATATTCTGAAATTAGTAGTCATAGCAAGGGATATAACATAAATTATTGCATTTCAATTGTCTAAAGACCTATATGGACAGCTTATAATTGAGAGCAACATATCAAGATGTCACATATATCCTCTAATTCGTTTTTATGTTTTTTAGCTACGGGTTTCAAACACAGGACATGAAGAGTATGACTCAAAGTCAACAGTCAAAGACACCCGTTTGAGATCTGCATAATATTTAAAATTTTCGTAGTTTCTTTCCCCCAGACAAACAAAGTTAATCATCAGATCTTATATGCAACAAACTTAGAATGCAACTGCTGCAGATTTGACAAAATAAAGGATATTGGTCCTACAATGACATCATAAGTGTATTTGACAAAATACATAGAAGATGAGTGCATAACAAAGAGAAAACACAAGAAAATGAAAGGTTTCTTTAGATCCCCTATAGAAGCACAAAGAGACAACTGAGATGCCAAACAGTGCCAGACAAAAGAGCACCAGCTCTGAACAGCTCATCAGACAATGGCCAGATTTCTCAGAAGTATAATGAAAGATTTTCACCAGAATCTGATAAACGGTAGCTTTTGTTCTCCTATAGATCTACTGTTCTAAGCAGGACATGAAAAAAAAAAGCTTCAGTCAAAAGGAAAAGCCTCTCGTGATATAGAGAGGGATCAAAACAAACCAAAATACAAGGATCATACATCATATATAAGTATCAGACATCAAATCCACAGATGGATAATGTAATAAGCGTCCAGCTGTGAGGCTTATCTTATATATATAACAAAAAAGAAACACTTAGCTATTTTCTCTTTATTTTTGTAGCATTTGTTTTTTGGTTGCTGATGAATAAATCTCAATTCATTGTTGCTTGTTTTTGTGTGTGTGTGTGTGTGGGAGGGGGGGTTGCGTAAATTACCGTTTACTACTCTCAAATTTAACCAAAATAACGATTAATACCATATACTTTCAATTTTAACTAATAAGGCCCTGGACTTCCTAAAACCTTTCAATCCGAGACAACCCTTAACGTCCGTCGCCCATCCTAATGGTTGCTTGTCACGTGACAAGGTTCTGAGGCTTTTAACGGGCAGAGGAGGAGATCGGGGGTTAGGGTTTCTCGTGCCAGGGCTTCCGAAGGGGTGATCTCGCAAGCCGGCGGTCGGATCTTCAACTCCGGGAGGGTTCAAGGGCGGTTTCTTCCCACATTCGAGCTCCTATGGCTTCGATCTCGCTGCAAGCCATCCTCTTCGAAGCCACGTTCCCACTCCAACAGTCAGGTTCGAGGATCCCATCTGTTATCTAACTTTCAAAGCTTCTGCTTTTTATCTTCTTGTCCATGTTTGTAGATACATTGCATCTTTTTCCCACCTTCACTTGATGGCATTGTATGCCAAATAAATACTATTAAAGAGTTGTCGATGGGCAAAAGATGCAATGCATCTACAACCATGGACAAGAAGATAAAAAGCAGAAGCTTTGAAGGTTAGATAACATGTGGGATCCTCGAACCTGGCTACTAGAGTGGGAACGTGGCTTCGAAGAGGATGGCTTGCAGCGGGATCGAAGTCGTAGGAGCTCGAATATGGGAAGAAACCGCCCTTGAACCCTCCCGGAGCTGAACATCTAACCGCCGCCCGGCGAGATCACCCCTTCGGAAGCCTCGGCACGACAAACCCTAACCCTCGATCTCCTCCTCTGTCCGTTAAAAGCCTCAGAACCTTGTCACGTTACGGGCACGTGACAAGCAGCCGTTAGGATGGGCGACGGGCGTTAAGGGTTCTCGGATTGAAAGGTTTTAGGAAGTCCATGGCCTTATTTGTTAAAATTGAAAGTATGGGGCCTTAATCGTTATTTTGGTTAAAGTTAAGGGTAGTAAACGATAATTTACCCTTCTTTTTTTTTGAGAAGTTAAGCCCAAGGGGCTACATGTGGTCAAAAAACACCCCTATGTAGAGGGGAAAAACTAATTCCCATAAAAAACCCCTTAGGAATCTATACAACTAACTAAATTTCCCAAAATGCGCGCTTGTCGTGCCATCTAATCCGCCCCCTCATTAAACTCTCTTGGAATATACACAATTTGGATATTGACAAATCTCTCCATCCATTGCCAAACCTCTCACAAATACTCAATAATATCATATGACCACGGTGCGTTCCCATTAATAAGATCAACAACAAACTATGAATCACATTCAACCATAGCATGGAACTCACCTCTATCAATGGCAACAATTAAGACAAACTTCACAAGTTTAGCTTGAACTTGTAAAATTGAGGCTGTCAGCTCCATCATCGATGTTGTTCAACCAATAGACCTCCCTTGTCTTTGCAGACCACCCCAATTCCTGCATCCGAGTCCCCCACCTGCATTGAAGCATCCATCTATACACAGCCTCCATCCCAAGTTGGCCTTTGAACTCTCTCTCTGTTTGACCTTCTAGTGAAGCAGCAAAAACTCTCACACTTGCCTGCGCACCAATCTCCATATCCCAACTAAATCAGCGCTCCCTTGCCTGCCAGTGAACTTTGGCACATCTAGTCTTCAATATCCACCATAGAGAGTAAGCAAATGTTGCTTTTAGTCCAACAGTTCTCTCTTCCAAAGATGATAAACTTAAAAAATGAAAGTAGGAATCAATAGAGAGAGTATCAGGATCAATGGCAGAGTCTTCTAAAGTTTCCCACAACACCTCCTTAGCAAACTTGCATTGACATAACACATGATCCAATGATTCCTCTTCACCCTCACATAAAGGACAAGACTTTTCACTTAAAAGAGAGAGGTTCCAAATGACCAACCTAGTAGGAAGCTTGCCATACCACAATTTCCACAAGAAGTGTCGCACGCGAGGGCCTGCTGATCGCTTGCGAAACGATATCGTTAAATCGCACGTAAAACGTAATTTAGAAATTTATAAACCCTTATTCAAACACTAAACTATAAGGTAGAATAGCGATGAAGTCCGGAGTCGGTTCAATTGGAAACTTTTGATTTAACTAGAGAAATCAGAATTAAATTTCAAAACTCTAATCCTAAAGCAATGAAGGGTTTATTGGATTTTTAAAGCTAATTAATTAAAACTAATTAAGAAAGAAATGGAAAAAGATTAAAGTAAATCAATTAGAGAGATACCTTGGGATTACTCAATCCACTTTAGTTTCACTTCTTGTATTCTCTAGTTATTCTCTCGTCTTCTTATCTAGACATTATAAATTCATAGCTTCTTAAGCTTGAATGAATCCCTAAAAGAAAGTACGTATTTTCTAAAGGCATACTTTATCTTTGATTAGCATAGCTTATCTTCGGGGTAACCTAAGCACAACCTATTATCATTAAACATAAAGTATCTCATCGGATGTTCACAAACCACATTAAAACCATCTCATAGATCTCTACAATCAATTACAGAAATCATGTAGGTCTGAAAATATGTCAAGGGAACTATGTTCCTTCAACTCTATTATCATTGAAATCAAATCCATAAGATCATGTTTAGAAAAATAATACAAGATTCAAACTAGAAAATACAAAGAAGATATCCTAAAGCTTCATGAGGTCCTTAAGTAGAAGAATTAGCTACTCATCTTGGGGATGAAAGCCATAGATTTGATGAAGAACGATAGGAATCCACGCCTTGGCTCCATCATCTTCAGAAACCCTAATTCTCTATTTTCTCTGTATGATGATCATTAATTTCGGCCAGAAAACCTGTTTTTATAGAGGTATACTTGGCCAAAGCCATATCACTTCAACTAGGATTCAATCTCTAATCTTTCTAAAACTTGGATTTCCGCCTGACCGAGATCGTCCATATGACCGATCCAACGTTACTGTTCACCGATCAATCGTCCAGGAGACTGATTGATCGTCAAGACTGGTTTTTTTCAGCAAACATTGTCTTGATAATTCTTAAACTTTTGTACGGAATTTGGCGAAGCTTTCAACATGAAAGTTGTTCATCTTAGCGTCTTCTAGCAGTTCTCCGCATTTCAAAAATTTAGGGATTTTTTGGAGATTTTGGAGAATTCTTTTCAAACTAATAGCGAAGCCAGATATTTTTAGCATTTTAATCTTTTTTTTCTGTATTTTCTATCTTGAATCTTCACTAAACCTGAAATCAACTAACAAACTATCAAATACAACCACTTTAGGCCTAACAAAGATAAATTAAGGGGTTTAATTATAAATATTTAGTGACTTATTACCTACAGGTGCTTTCCAAATGCTCCACTAAAGCTTCCTTTCATCTTCATTCACTCGACAATTTTGTTGATCTTCCAGAAATTTGTAGAGATTCTGCGTAGAATAGATGCCGGAACAAGGATTGCTGTCATCAGATAGACTAGGAGTGCCTGAAGAACTGATTGGATCATTGTCGATCTGTGAGCCTCTACCAACTTGACTGCCTGCCAAGAAGATAGTCTATCTTGGATTGCCTCCATCAAAAAATTGAAGTCTATTGCCATCAACTTTTTGCAATTTAAAGGAACTCCTAGGTACCTCCAGACTTCTTGTTTCTCAGAGAAAGCCAAGATAGTCTAATACCTTCTTGTTCCTTCTAGCATATGCAACTTGGGAAAAATTCACACTTGATTTTGCTGGGTTCAATTCCAAGCTCATCATCCCCTTAAATCTTGTCAACATGGTGATTAGCTTCTTGGCCTCCAATCTGCTGGCTCTGCTGACAAAGAGACAGTCATCTGCATAGAGCAAATGACTGGTAGAGAAGGAACTTTACCGAAAATTGACACCAATCAACTCTGTCAACTGCTGCTTGAGAAGCCTGGTTAGCACCTCCTGTACAAGCAAGAAAAGATAAAGGGAAAGAGGGTCCCCCTGTCACAGCCTCCCCTAGGTAGTAAACAACCCATGGACTCTCCCATTAAGAATGATAGAGGATCTAGTAGTAGAGACATAAATCATGATTAACTTTACCATGCTTTCAGGGAACGTCATTGCCCGCATAGCACCCACGAGGAAGTCCCACCTGATGAGGTCGTAGACTACCTTCAGATCGATCTTGATAGCCATGAGGGGTTGTGTGATTCCGGTGCATACTACAAGCAATGAATAAGCTCATGCATAGGACTTACATTATTCATAATCGACCGGCCCTCTATGAAAAATGATTGCTCCACACTAATCAGGGAATTCAGAACCGGCTTTAATCTCCCAACTAGCACAGAGGAAATATTTTTGTAGCAGACATTGCAGAGACTGATGAGTTGAAAGTCTTTCATCCGCCTTGGGTTCTTGCATTTGGGAATGAATGTTAGGAAGGTGTCGTTCCAATTGCTGGCTAGCTTGCCTTTCTAGAAGAAACCCTTGACAAGTTTAACAATGTCACCACCAACCACCCCCCAGTGATGTACGTAGAATTCCACTATTATTCCATCAGGCCCAGGTATTTTCCTTTCCCCATCTTCATTAACACCCTTTTAATTTCTTCCTCAATATTCGCTCCATTTGGACAGTCTACTCACTACTACATTCATCCTGCGTCTCTTTGCTTCGTCACTACTTGCAAGAGATTCACATGAATCAATTAGGTCGACCATTTATTCCGATTGCAGGAACTAAATGGTTGATGAAACTAGGAAGAGAGAGAGGAGAGCAGGCGTCCTACCTTTGCTGGGATTCTCCTTGGTTTTGGCCTTTATTATAGGAGTAAGTTGGCTTCAAAGGCCTCGCAAAATCACCAGGTGCAACACTCGCTCAAGCTAGGTATTTTAGGAAGGATCTTTCAAACTTTTTGGGAGGCAATTCCATCATTATATTCTTATCCAAGGCAATTAGCCGGCTTCTGAGGAGAGGGTATTCCTAGAATTAGATACTGTCAAGAACATATGAGTTAAGACCCCGATCTAAACTATTTAGCTAGGGGCATTTAGGCAACATTAAACTTACCTCCTTTGTCTTCATCTCCCCGTTCCTCCTCTAGATCGAGGAACTCTACCAATCCGTCCTCTTTTCTGTCCCTGGTGATCCAAGGTGGAAAGCTCAACATATCACACCTTTCCCTTGTATTTGCAGAACCATCAAGCGCATCACCATATCAACACACAAAAAAAACCGATCTTTAACAAAATCCCATCAACGATCTACCCAATGCTCCTTCCCAGTAAAAGCACCGAACAGAACATGATTTGCTTCAAAAGCTGTCGTTGGATCACGATGAAGAATGTGATCACCCAAGAATCAGTAATCGGATGTGGACCAAACACAGCATTGTGATGCGAAAGAAAGAAAACCATCGATCAAATTCAAAGAACAAACAAAGAAAGCAAATTCTTCATCGATGGGACAGTCACTTGTGTGGTGGGAACTTTGACGCAATCGGTGT
>OY986971.1:7196935-7223905 GCA_963920575.1 Narthecium ossifragum | reverse complement strand
GGAGAGGCTGCAGCCGCTACCACAACAATCGAGGCGCCTCTGGCGGTTGCAGGGGCGTCGGCGGTTGTGCCGCCTTATCAATCATAGGCTTCTTCTTCTCCTTCTCCTCCGCCTCCTTCATCTCTCTGTCATCGCCTTTCTTCGGCGATCCCATTGCGGGAGCGGAACCAAGTTGATCGCGTTCTCGTTGCCGCAGAGGGAGGACCCACCGGGGAGTCACGATGGAGGTGGCGGCACTGATGACGATTGCATTTGCAATTGGGGGACGACTGCTCGGGACCAACACACGAGAGGAGAGAGAGACACGAGAGAGAAGAGAGAAAATAATTTGCTGATGTGGCAAAAATAATTTAAATATAAGTTAAATTAGTCAAAATCGGTATAAATCAGTCAAAATTAATCAATCTTCTCCGCTCCGTTAGACCAGCTAACGGCGTCTGGACGGAAGGACCAGATTAAGTCGGTTCGCAAAAGCTCATGGATTCAGTAAATTTTTTAAAAAATATAGGGACTACATAAAGAGTTGTCAAAAACCTCATGAACTAAAAGCATATTTTAACCTTTGTTTGTTTATTAAGGGTTAATTATGCATTTAGTACCCTATATTTTGTGCCATATTTTTATGTCCGCGTTCATTTTAAAAAGTTCATATACTTTGTGAACTGTTTCTGCGTGGGCATGAACCAGATCCGAGCAAAAACTCGATTTTGACAAAATTTTCCACGTGTCGAGCTCGTATTGGACATCCTAATCTTTTGTTATTCACTTCTCTTAGGCGAATAGCTGCTCGACACGTGATGAAACTAGTTAAAAGTCGGGTCAAAACAAGTTTTTGGGTCAGATCTATCTGCTTCATATTCACATAGAAATGGTTAACAACTTCTGTGTTAGAACAGAAATTTTGACCGTTGACCGGGACGATAATTAAGTTTAAAATCTATTTTCACATTCGAAAATCAAGAGATTGTAGTTGAGTTCAACTCCTTCGAATGATCGAATCAAAGGTGTTGAAGTGTACAAAGAAGTTATTTGATTGATGATGGAGTTGATGGAAATGGAAAATGAAATGGAAAATGGAAAATGGAAAATGGAAAATGGGAAATGAAGGATGGAAAATGTGACGGTTCTATGGTAAATCTACTCCTAGGAAATTATAAATCTACTCTTAGGAAATTAATTATGGTAGCACTACTCCTATAAAAATATGATAATTCTACTCCTATGGAAGAAATTAGTGTAGCACTACTCTTAGGAATGAAGGACTTCAAAGCAGGAATTTAAAGGAAAAGAAAAGGTTTCATTAAGATAAATAAGGCTACATTGATAAATATAAAAGGTTACATAAAGATAAAAAGCTGGTTTGCTTTGATGGTCGGGGCCCGTTTTCCTTCTTCCTCTTGGCTATTTATAGAGTTTCTAGTAACCACTTTTGAACTGTCAGAAACTGCCTTGAACTGTTTTGAAATACTCTGAACTGCATAACTGGGCGATATCTTTAGCTATTTACGAAGCTGCCATCAGGTAGAGCTTCTTGTCTTCTACTGCGATTTGGGCGATGATGACCTTGGAATATGATGAAACTCTGAACATGAAAGTTGTAGGTTTTCGAATTATCTTTTCATCGGTCTAAAAACCAAGTCATTTGGACATCGTATGAGAAAGTTATCGTCAAAATGGTCGAAACACATCGATGTCTTATTAAAATAATCAGCCAAAATATGACCGATAGATTTTTGGCCGATAGAGAATCTGGCCGATGGAGAATCTGGTCGATTGGATTTGGACATTTGGTATTATTTATCAATTTGCCACTGAACACTTTGGTTGTCCGTTTGACACACTAAACGATGGAATCTGAAGATCTTGTCAACAACAAAGTTGTAGATCTTTTCGTCCTCTGTCCAATCGTTCAAGAATCGGCCAATTTCGATAATTGATGTAAAAGTTATAGTCAAAATACTTCAGCTTTGTCAATATTGAAGTATCTTTTGACCGATTGATAATATTTACGAAATTACCATTGATCTTGTGTTAATCGCTCAAATGACTATATTTAAATCTAATAATTTGGCTCCCTATTAAGAACGGAATTAGCGAAAATCATATCGACAGAATCGAGAGGAATGTGGCGTCCACTTTGATTCCAATAAAAAATGGAATCACCCAGCTTTGACGGTTCCTCTCATCCTTGTTTAGGGCGGCGGCCGAATGCACTAATTGACGGGATGAGATCTCGTCGATCCCATTCATTCCGTCCATTCCTTGGCTACCTAATACGCCCAAAAGATAGGTGATCAATGTCAACTTTTTTGAAATGAGAATCAACATAAAAATATATAAGAAACTACGTGATACTAAAGGATAATTAACCCGTTTATATTAATGTGGGATGGGATTGGATTCGTTGGAACCGGGAGGATTGATAATTAAATAGTTTGTCTTGGAGTGGGTTAATTATAAAATTATAGTATTTTCGGGTACACGGAGGGGGTTGGGTTGCGGGAGCACACGCCTGGGTTGGGTTGGGTATCTGATTTCGAAAAAGGCTGGGGGGTTTCCCGAGAGAGGTTCGCCTACTTCTTTTGCCGAGGCGTGGAACCCCAGGTGGAAGGTTGGCTGGTCCCCTCTAATGGTGTTCTTGTTGGCTTCCGTGAATCAAGAAGATAAAATGAAAGTTTATACTACATTCGGGAGGATTTGAGTGAAACGAGAATGCGCAAAAGAAACTTGTGGACTAGAGTATTAAAATCGGACACATAATAAGACTTAAAATTATGAAATGAATTGAAATGTCTTGTCATTGTCGAAGTAGATGTTCTCAACACAGAGAGTAACCCACGGACTTTACAATACAATAGCTTTAGTAGCAATTAGTGGAAGCATGAGCGCCGGCAGGGAACCTCTCCCTCCGGACCTCGGAGGGAAGCCTCCGAGACCATCTGGCTTTCGTAAAGGGGGGCTCCGGCCTACCTCCTGGGCTAAGGCGGCAGCGACGACATACCTTAGTGTTCCGGAATCAATGAGTGGCATTGACCTGACAGCAGGGTCGGACCCAGCCCCTCAAGTAAGGGGGGCCAAGGGAGGAAGGGTAACTCCGGGGGTCAGGGGCACTGTGGGTAGGGGTGGGGGGCGCGGGGCCCACAGAAGGCTAAGTTAAAAAAAATTTCAAGGCCCCCCCTCCCGATTTGTGAATGGGTCCGCCCCTGCCTGACAGAGAAGATTGCTACGAAGGGAATTGGGAAGTTTCGTTTGGGGAAAACGGAAATGTCATCGGAGTCGTTTCACCGGCTGAAGAGCAAGTGGAATCACACCCTATTTGGCCGTTTTGTAAGGGGAGGGTTGGTTTGGAGTTTTTGTGGTATAACCTGGCGGGATTGTGGCAGACGGATGCCCCCTTTTTGGTGACCGACATGGCCCGAGGGGTGTTCGTCTTCAAATTTGATTCCGATGAGGAGGTTCATGGATGGTAGATGGGCTTACGCTATCACTGATTCGTTAGAGGAATTTCTTCCGCCCAACTGAAGCTGCCTTCACTAAGGTCCCGATATGGATCCGGGTGTCGGATCTGCCACCAGAGTTCTATGATAGGGAAGACATTTTTGACATGGTCTCTGAGGTCGGCAAACCTATCCTTCTTGATGTGGTGACCAAGATCACAAATAGATGCAAGTTCGCCCGGGTATGTGTTGAGGTCGACATCACCTTGCCGGAATGTATAGGCACTATGCTCAGAAGAGAGAATGGAGAACCTTTTCTCCAACCATTCATTTATGAGAATGTCTCATTATGCGATGGGTGTGGTGGTATTGGCCATAAGGGAGAACGTTGCCCAGCTAACCCACTGGTCATGGCTAGAGAGAAGAAGACAGAGACAGGTAGAGGTCCGATCAGTGAGGACGGGAAAGGGAAAGCACTAGTAGCGGAAGAAGGAAACCATACGCCTGTTTTTCGTGGGGGGAGAGATGAGGAAGAAGATGCTCGTGTGCAGAAGGACGGGGGTGACGCCGTACCGGGTGAATGGCTTACAGTGCAACATCGATCCCGATGTGGCCGACCGGCTGCTCTGGCTAAGTATTGGAGGGTGCATGCTCCACCGCCACCACCTGCAATAGGGGCGATTGGGGACGATGTACGGGCGCCACCTCAGCAATCCATTGATAGATCTAACACCTCACGGCGCACGTCTGACATCATGGCAGGGGGGACCAAGTGCGAGGCACACCTCGTCAGGGGGTGTCGGCCCAGCGTCAGATGAGACAAATGCGGATGATCGAGTGTTGCAGGGAAGAGATGACGGCGAGGAAGCTTCTAGGGCAGGCCTGGGTAAGATGAAAGGAGAAGCTTCTAGAGTGCCTGTCAGTAGGAGTGGAGTTGGGCCTCATGCATATGGCCCGAGTAAGGGGGGTGCAGAAGGGCATAAAATTAGTTGGGCAGAGAAATACTTGGGCTATGGTTGCTGCAACAAGTACTAAAGGGGCAAAAGGGGTTGGGCCGAGCTCTAACCGATTTATGCCCCTGGAGAACTCCTTCATTGATCTGGAGGACTCTGAATTAGCAGACATGTCCATGCATGAACTGGGTTGGTACGCTCGTGAACGCAATTGTGGGAATAGGCCAGGGCCTCTGGTCATTCCTCGAGGCTACATGACTTATGATACGTCGGATTCTGGCTTGCATGGCATGGAACATGAGGAGGGGATCTTGGAAGAATATCACAAGGAAGGATTTCGCAATCTCCAGCAGGCCCTTCTGAGTGATTCGCCAGCACGCGACATGGAGGAAGAAGATGTGGATGAGGCTTTTCAAGGAATGGTGGTTGAAAAGGAGAGAGTTATCCCATCGGGTTTCACTCCCCCGAGGGATGAAGTCATGGAAGATGGAACGGTGCCGGTCAGCCAAGCCAAGAGATGCAAAGTTGCTAACCCAGGGGACAAGCATCCCCTCCAAGGAGGTCGCCATGGTTAGGATGATCGCATCGAATTGCCACGGCCTAGGGCCAATAAGAGCAGCCAAAGCCAGCCGCCGGCTCCTCCGAGAATAGAACCTTGATATGTTGTTTCTTCTAGAGACCGTGATCTTTGATTCCCATTTGGCCTAAATTCAAAGGAGGATGGGTCATCGATGGAGGGTGTTTTTGCTTCCCTCACTAGGTTGCCATGGCGGAATTCTGGCGATCTTGCGAGTGGCGTTGAAGCTCACCTTTACTCACTTCACTGAGCTAGCAATCCACGGGGTTTTCACCTCCAAGGAACGTGGGCAATGGTTCCTGTGAGTCGTATACGCTGCTCACCACCGGAAGCACCGAGTTTGCCTATGGGATGCCTTGCGGAAGATAAACCAGTGGGGCTGGCCTCACCTCATCCTTGGCGACTTCAATGTGGTGGCCAATTCAGATGAGAAGCGAGGAGGTAAAGTTTTTTGACATGATAGAGGTGTGGGGGAATTTCTCTCTTTCATTGCGAGGGATGATCTCCTTGACTTGGGTTTTAAAGGCCCAACCTTCACCTGGTCTAACAAGAAATATGGAGCAGTCCGGATTCATGAGCGCTTAGATCGGGCTATTAGCAGTCAATCTTTGTGAGATTGGTTCCCAAAGGCTGAGGTGTCCCACCTTCATAAATATGGGTATGATCATAGAGCAGTCCTGCTTTGCTTGGAGCCAGATATGATTCCACAAGGCCCGTCAGTTTTCCGGCTTCAGTAGTTGTGGATTTCACATCCTCCTTTTAGGCAGGTGGTGGAGCGAGCATGAAGAAGAGGACGACATGGTTCTGCTGAATTTGTTTTTAAGGGTACGCTAAAGGAAGTCAAAAATATGGTGAAAAAATGGAATCATGTGGATGGCTTCGATATCCAAAACTCCAGGCAAGGTTTGCTTCACCATCTTCATAACCTCTACCTTCTTGAAGAGGATGGTCCTCTGTCTCTACAAGATGAGCAACGTATGAGAAGTTTGGAGAATCAGGTTGCGGCATTAGATGCAAGGCATGATACCTACATGGCACAACATAACCGGTTGTAATGGCTTGCGAATGGTGACAGAAACACCAAGTTCTTCCACCGCAGCCAAAGATCAGGTAGGTATTGCTCGAAGTTGTGAGAGATTAAGCAGGAAGATGGTATTGTCACACCCCGGCCCAGAAAACCCTTCCGGCCCGGGGCATGAGGGGGAAACATACACTATTTACATCTGATACGACGTTACAATACACAAAGCGGAATTAATTTGAACTTAAAGACTTCCAAGGGCATAAGGGTAAAACTAAATATTACATTACGGAATAAAACTCAATCAAAAGAGGGAACATGATTTCATATATTAAGCGTCAAGTACATCATCCTCAAAAGGTAACTATAAACAAATGCTGCCAAAGTGTACATCTGTCCCTCTGAGACCTCAAACGCCTCCGGAAGTCGACGCGCCGGCAAGACCTGATCCAGCTGAAACCACCGAGGATGAGCTGACGCCTGCACCTGCAAATACAACCCAGGTAGGAGTGAGCAATAAGCTCAGTAGGGTTCTACTCTACTCTACGTCACACAGGAAAAAGGAGAAACCACAAAGTCCTGAGTTCTGTCTCATCTCTAAGGGAAACTCACGTTACGTCCACCGCCTACCCCAGGGCACGCGCTCTGTGACCTCAACTGTCAACAGCCGTCCTTCTCAATCACCAAGCGCCCAGCGCTGAACTACAAAGGGGTAGGACCCAGGGCAGCACGTAACTTCCCTTAACACGGATACTGAGCATGAGACGAGAACTTTGGGCGACCTCTACACCTCAAATAGCAGATAGTAGCCAACTAGACCCATCCTCGAGAATACAAAGATTTGGCATAACAATCATGCCCTAATCATTGCTACCCAGCCATGGTTCTAGAGCTAGATCCGAGCTATCCAAGAGCCTCAGATCGGCGAAGACCCTATTCACTTGCACCCTAGCCTTATGCTCTAATGCAAACAAGATGCATGCAATGCTTAGACACAGATAAAGAGATATAAGCATGCAACAATATGACATCAATTATACAGGGCTAGGCATAGCCTATAGCTAGCCAAGGGGTGAGCATAGCAAGGGTTTCAAATACGGAAAAGCGATAACACAGATATACAATAGTCTTCAGGGCTCTCTAGCACCTGACAGACTAAGGTTCCACAGTTAGCTCGCAGGTAACTGGTCAACAGCCAAACGACAATAACAAAACCAATTTCGGCATTACAACGCCGTCCACAACCATCAACCTAAATTGCTATAAAGGAATACAACCCCGACCAAACCACACCACAAGATATATAATCTACCAGTACAGCGGGTTATGCCCCCGACACACGCCGGTAATCAGCGGGGCTATAAATCAAAGCAGTAAAACTATTCTAAGCATGTGAGGCGCACCTCAGCCCATTTATACTAAACATTGTCGAGGGTCGTCACTCCCCCGGTTACCCATTAAGCGATAAAACAATCACAAACTACATATATATACATATATATATAGATAGATATAGTATGCTCATCGAGAAATTGCTTGAAAATCGGTAGAAACCGAAAACAACTTACGGCGTAATTCGGAGATAAACCCGTCAAAATCCCGATTAAAATATTATAATAATCCTTACCTATCATCGGGAAAACCACGTGAGAAATTCGGGTCGAAAAGAAACCGAAAACACCAAATTCGGATCAATTATAACAAATCAGCATATAAAAGATCGATCATCTTACCCAAGATGATCGATCATTTACATGGGTGCTTACTGTCAAGAAGAAATGATCGATCTTCACTCCAAAGGAAGATCGATCTTCCTTAAGGGTATTCCCTACCTAGGAAGGAGAGATCGATCTTCTTTCACAAGAAGATCGATCTTCCTTAAGATGGTGTTCTGTCTGAGGAAGAAGGATCGATCTTCTGGCACCAGAAGATCGATCTTCCTTAAACACACTCCCTGCCAAGAAGAGGATCGATCTTCTTGGGACGGAGCAGAACACTAACAAACAAAAGCTCGGAAGAAGATCGATCCTTCATATGTCGGCAGGAAAGATGAATAGTGCATGAGATCCAATTTCTTGGATTTGATCTATCAAAACGTATCGAAATTAAACCAAACTTTGTAGACATGTGCAATTGGATATGGAGAATCTAATGACACTAAGGAATCCAACTTTGGATGATCAGATCCTTCGAATTAAATCAAATTTCCCGAAAACCGACGAAACCGACAAAAACCTGAATTTGTTGGATTTGATCTATCAAACGGCGATGGAATCCATTCAAACTTTGCAGGAAGGTCTATTTGATGGTGGGGGATTCATTCATGCAATAAAAACCAAACTCAGATCGTGAAATATCAGATTTGAGTCCATCCCCGTCGAAAAACTGACAAAAATACGAAATTCGTTCGAAAGAATACGGAAAAGAAACCATAGCTAGCTTCTAAACATGGCAAGGAACTAGAATACAGAAAATCAAAGCATTCTAGTACACACAACAACCAAAAATCACAAAAAGGCGATCCTAGGGTTACCAACTCATAGGAATTGGGTAGAAACACCTACATGTATAGACGTGCAGGCGATCAACAAGATCCTCAACTCCGATCGACGCGGATCCGCGCCGAAAAGCCACAGCTGGATCTCCACGTCGGCAGCCAACGAAGGAGAGAGGAAGAGAGAAAGAGAAAAGAAGAGAAGAGAGAGAAAAGAGAAGGGTTTAAATAGAAAGCTGGAATCGATCACAGCCGTCCAATTCGATCTCTCCTGATTGAGCACCGATCTTCCAATCGGAAGCGCCCCTAAGGTCCTAATCAATCACATACATCAATCCAAGGCAGTGTGTGCAACGCGGGTGTGAAACCGACCGCCAGGGAGCAAATTTGCCAAAATGCCCCTGGGTCAAAAACAACGATGCGATCAACCGATCGCATCCCAAGGCCAACCGAGCCAAACCACAAAACCGGACTCTCGACCTAATGCGGTCAGACTGGGTTGGAGGTATGGGTCCTCACAGGTACTCTGCTTGCTGCACATGAGGAAATTGCTGAGGAGTTTATTGGATACTACAAACGATTATGGGCTGCGGACAAAGGTAGCCCTCAGTTGAGCCTTCCTCCTACGCCGTAGCTGCCAGCTAGTGCACATGAGCAACTTCTAGCGGAGGTGTCTTATGGGGAGGTTACTCAGGCCCTCTTTGACATGGGGAAGAACAAATGCCCCGCCCCGGATGGCCTTCGCTCAAAATTTTTTATGCAGCATTGGGAGGTCGTAGGTGATGATGTGGTTAAACTAGTACAAGATTTTTTTTGCTTCCGGGAAGATGCACAATGGTTGGAACGATACCTTCCTAACATTCATTCCCAAATGCAAGCATCCTAGGAGAATTAAAGAGTACATGCCTATTAGTTTGTGCTATGTTTGCTATAAGCTTATCTCAGCAATTTTGGTGAAACGTCTACAACCTTTTCTTCAAGATCTCATCAGCCCGGAGCAATCAACTTTCCTACAAGGCCGGTCCATACAAGACAACATAGGTACGGCACATGAACTCTTACACTCCCTACGGCATGCACCTAACCGTCAGGCTCTCATGGCGATCAAAGTTGATATACGAGCTGCCTATGATTCAGTGAGCTGGATCTTCCTCAAAAGAGTTCTACTTCATATGAATTTTCCTATGCAATGGGTCGAATGGATTATGGAATGTGTAACCTTGGTGCGGTTCTCTCTACTCATCAATGGACGAGTTTGCGGCTTTTTCCCAGCGACTTGCGATCTGCGTCAAGGTGACCCTATCTCCCCGTACCTCTTCATACTGGTTCAGGAGGTGCTCTCTAGGCTCCTGAAGGTGCCTCTTATTGCTCTCGAGAAGGTGACATTCCCTAACTCCTCAATGCAGGTTAGCCATCTCCTTTATGCAGATGATGTTCTTTTTGCGACTTTGGCCCACATGCTGGAAGCAAGGAAACTTAAGAATGTACTTGGAAGGTACAAGAGGTTATCAGGACTAGAGGTCAGTCTGGAAAAGTCGAGCGTTAAGTTTTATCCTTCGATATCGCCGCGTTGCAAACAAATATTACTTGAAATTCTTGGTTTTCCTGAGAAGGAAGGGCCTTGGCGGTACCTAGGTGTTCCATTGGCAACCAAGAGGCTTTTAGTTCGGGATTTCATGTATGTTATTGTTGAAGTGCAAGGTAGACTTGTAGATTGGAGAGCGCCAATCAAGGCTGAAGCAGGGAGGGCTGTCTTAGTCCAATCAGTCCTCCAAGCACTGCCAGTCTTCGTTATGTCCTCCATTCCTTCACCAGCCATGACTCTTAAAAAGGTTGACGCCTTGGCCAAGAATTTTCTCTGGCATGGCAGTCGTGGGGACTTTTCGACGATCGCATGGGAGAAGGTTTGTAAACATAAAATGTAGGGTGGCCTTGGGCTTAAAGATCTGAAGCAGATGCAAGTAGCGCTAAGGATGAAGAGGGCTGCCAGATTTCTTCATCATGAGTCCTCAATTTGGAAGGAAATTTGTAGAGCGAAGGATGAATTCCAGGATGCTCTTCCGGTCTGCAGGGACCCAACTAAATGCTCTGATCTCTGGAGATCCATGTGCAAGGCTGCCAATCTATTGCGGAAAGGCCTCCGGTGGGATCTTGGCCCGGGTTGTAATGCTAATGTCTTACGTGACTGGTGGGTGGGCGATGGTCCCCTGTTCAGCTCTCCATGTCTAATGGCGGCAGATAGTCAACTAAATTCAATCACAGTGGGCTAGTTCTTCAATGCAGATGGAATTTGGGATGAAGATACTATCCGTTCTTTCTTTCATCAAGATATGATTGAGCAGATCTGTGCCCTCCCAACGCAGCGACAAACATCAGCAGAGCATCTGCGCTGGGTGATGTCTTCCTCCAGTCTAATAAGTACCTCGTCATGCTATCAATTTCTGGAGTCCTTTAACCAACTGGTATGCGATAAAAAGAAGCTTCGTGGGTGGCATAGTGTTTGGAAAGCTTTAGCAGGACCCAGGGTGAAGAATTTCTTATGGAAGCTTCTTCATGGGAAGGTTCCATCTTTGGTGGCGCTTTGGAATTGCAATCTTTCATGTGAGAAGGTTTGTTCAAGATGTAAAGTGGAATTGGAAACGCTAGATCACATTTTCGCTGTGTGTCAGTTCGTTCGAGCTCTTTGGTCAGCATTATTGGGTAACAAAGTTCCAGGATGTATGCAGGATTGCCTTGATCTTTTGGCCAACTCCAATGAAGTCCAGAGATGACTAGATGCTAAACTCGGTGGTTGCATACGGGCTTTGGTGTCTTTGTAAGGATAGATGCAAAGTACAGTATGGTGAAGAGAGTTATGGGGAAAGAGGTATGTTTCAATCTATTCATTGGCAGGCTAAGGAATACAGCATGTACCAAGAGGTAAAGAAGATGGAGGTGCCACGGGTGGGTGTAGAAGGTTGTAGCTTGCAAACTGATGCATATGTGGATATGAGTATGGGTCTTGCAGGGCTTGGGGTTATATGTGTTGATGAGGAAGAGGTTGTTCTATGGTCTGAAAGTGCTACCCAACAAGTATCCTCTGTTATCATGGCGGAGCTCCAAGCGATACTCCTAGCAATCCGTGAGGCTGCGAGAAGGCGAAACTCTACCCCGGTTATCGAAAGTGATTCTTTGTTTGGTATTCGGATGGTGCAAGGAACCCTGCCAATCTGTGAGGATTATAGAGCTACGGTGAGGAATATATGGTGGGAAAGTAGAGTTTTTGCAGACTTCAGTTTATGCTATATATCTCGAGAATGTAACGAGAGGGCGGACGGGGTGGCCAAACAAGCATGTGATCTGGCTGTGGAGTTCAGAAGTTCTGATGGAACTGGGGGGGGGGGGGGGGTCTATCCCCAGCATGTTTTTTGACTAGCCTATGTAATTAGGTGACTTAGCCCTCGGGCTTAACTAATAAAAAAAACATAGAGAGTAATCCGTCGGTGCCAACACGACAAAGACTTTGTCAGCCAATACATTACTAAAACTTGGCCAACTGTTTGATAACACAAATCTTTTATGGCACCGTTTGGTTCGCCCATTCTGACCGAAATGAAATGCCTCATTCATTTTTGAGCAGGAATGACCTTATGACTCATTCTTCCCACCCCAAGTATTGGGATTCGGGGGGTGCAATAGGTGGGTATTGCGTGCAATAGTTAATCCCACCGTTCGTTTCAATCAACTTAACATGAACGGCGGGATGTAATAAGTAGATAAAGCTGGGGTTTTGAAATGACCCGCGGATCCGATTTGAGTTTTAAACCCTCAATGGCCGTAATGCTCCCCATCTCCCAGTCGCCGGCATTTCACTCTCTCTCTCTCTCGCTCCCCTCTTGATCACCGCCGAAGAGAAAGTCAGTCTCTCCCTGATCGCTGCCGGAGAGAGGTCAAATGAAAGGGTCGGTGGGAGTCGGTGCCGCCTCCTCCACCACCGAAGCACCCGCGGTGTCCCCCTTAAGACCACTGAGGTGATGAGGAAGAGCTCCTGCCCTAGAGAGAGAGCTTTAATGAGAGAGGGAAGATGGTGGCGGCTGGAGTGGGGTACACACTAATATTGCTGGGGCCAACCCTCTCCCTCTTCGTCTTGGTCATCGCCAAGAAGCCCTTCCTCATCCTCACCCTTCTCTCAAGGTTTGTAGTAACCCCTCTTTCACTCCACCTATAATAGATCCCCAGATTAGGGTTTACTACGATCTCAAGCCGTTTTTGGCTTCTCAAACTTTGAAATGGGTTGTCGAATCCAATTCCATTGGATGTTTTTTTCTGCGTGTTCCTATTGTGATCTTTTGCCCAAAATTACCTAATTTTTGGTTTATAATGTGAATTGAATCGTTTGATCGTTGAATGCAACACATTGTTTTGGCTAATAATTCTGATTCTTCTGTCCGGAGCATGGAGGGTGTTCCTTCCTATAAAATCTCCTGCATGGTGGCCATATGTGGTTCTTGTACTCACCTCTATTGGATTCCAAGAAGGCATTCGGCTTGTCTTCTTGATGCTTTACAAGTGGGTTATTGTTTGCTAATGCTCTTTTGTTGATTTGTTTGTTTATGAGAGTGGTTGACTAGATATGTATCGTTGTATTAATACCTTAAGGTTTGAGAAATGAACTTTGGTAGGAGGATGGAAGACATGTTGAATTCTTTCGCTGACAGGGTCTCCAAGCCTCGCCTCTTCTTGACGGATAAGTTGTTGATTGCCCTAGGTAAGCTTCTTCCATGTTGATAAGATCTTAGAGAGTAGTCTTGGTTGTCCGGATATTGTAGATGTATATGAGAGGGTCATAGAATGCAATGTTATAACAGTATCTAACATCTTCATATAGGGACCATCTATTGGATGTACATTTTTTTCATCTTCTCAAGCTTCAAATAATATGCATATTAGACAGGTAAAGCTAAGAAAAAATGAAATGGATGATCTAATCTAAAATGTTATTGGCTCAATATTGTAATCACTTTTGCATATATTTAACTATTATCTCAATTTGTTCGAATGATTTTGTAGCAACCAATTGTGGATCTCAACTGTGAGGACCTGTCCCTCTACTCCTGGGTCGACCGCTGGGTCGGACCCGTGGCTCGTTTAATTGTTTCGCGTCAAGCACGCGATCCGGTGGATCACATTGTTTCTTGGACCACAAGGGCAATTTGGTAAATTGCGCCTTGTCGGTTTGTTTCACACCCGCGTGTGCACACACTGACCTTGTTTGTGTTAGTATTTGATTAGAATGGTTAGGTGGACCCAGGATCGAAAGATCCGAGCTTGGGCTTGTGTTTTAGCCCAATTTTGAGTTTCTGGGCAAAGGAGATTGATCTCTCTTGCTAAGGAGATCGATCTTCCTTACTAAGGAGATCAATCTTCCTTGGGAAGAGATCGATCCTTCTGTGCCAGAAAGTCCTGGCGGTGATCTTTGAGAGGACGGCCGCCGTTGGCCGTCGCTCTCCCCTGTCAGAGGGAGAGAGGACTTTCTCTCCTCTCCTCCCCCTTTTCCCCTCCTTCCCCGGCTTTCCCCCTTCCTTTTCTTCTTCTTCTTCCTCCTCTTCTTCTCCTTCTTCTTCCTTCTTCTTCCTTCTTCTTTCTTCTTCCCACGAGCTCTGCTTCCTCTGCTTTCCGGTAGCCTTCTTCTTCTTCTCTGTTCTCCCTCCTCCGGCCACCGTTTTGGGCATTTCAAGGCTCGTTGGAACCGTGGCGACTTGAGGAAGATCCATGGTGTGGTTTGAAGCCTTGTTGGTGACTAGTTTGCGGGGAATCAGCCGAGGAGTGCATTTCCAGTAGGTTTCTACCTACGAGAGTTGTTTTTGGGTTTTCTCTAGATCTAGCCAGTAGATCTTGTTGTTTTTTGTGTTGTTGGATTGCTCTTGCTTAGTATAATTTTTTGTTTAAGTTTCATAAGCTTTGGTTGAGTTATTAGTAGGATTTAAGCATGTTTAATCTCGGAATTTCTGGTTTCTGGTGTTCTTGAAGAATAGCCGGTTTGCGGCGAGTTTTTCGATCAGTACGTGCATGTTCTTGGGTTGTTATTGTCGCGCCCCGACCCGCGAAAGCCCAACCGGGCCGGGCGACACGAACTGGAATCTAACGAAACACGGAAAAAGCTAGCGAGGGTTCCCTCTAACCTATTGGTCTCCCTAACAACTCACCAAAAGCACCCTCAATTAAAAGACATTAATTTAATGAGACCTCGAATCACAGATTACAAACCCAAAAATACAAATCCTCGGAGAGGGGAAGATCCAAATACAACATTTATACTCCCGTAGGAGGCTAAGAACAAAAGGGTAAAAAGCTGTAAAGATCGCCACATCTCAAACTCCACCTGGCGCCGCCGACCAATTTCCCGGTAGGGGCCACAGAAGAAGAACTGTTGCCTGCACCTGCAAAATACAGCCCGGGTAGGAGTGAGCATAAAGCTCAGTAGGGTTCTACACTATGCAACACAGAAGGAAGAGGGAAACGCAACAGTGTCGGCCTCGAGTAAGACCTAGGTGTATACAGGGGTCCCATAACCCCACCGCGTGTCCTTGAGGCCCAGGAGCAGCACTCAGTAAGCAAGAACAAACACTGCTGACTCACATGCAAGAACCCGACACTGCAGGCGGGAAAAGGCACAGCTGAGTAGACAATTCCTCTACTCAAGAGTCAACACAGTGGAACACCGGCTATACCTCAGCATCCGACTCGAGGCCGACATGACCTCTACAATCATCAAGCAACAAGTGTACCAGTCATCTAAGTCTATCATCGAATCGACTGGACACCATAATTCGAACCGGGTCCAAACTACCCAACCCCGGTCCTAGGGCTAAATCCGAGCTTCCAGCCTCGGGACGTCGACCCACAGATCACCCACGCCCTAACCATTCAACTAATGCACAAATCAACAATGTATGCTATGAACATACATAAACAGGAGATAGGCATGCAACAGTATGATAAGGCTCATATGAGTCAACTGGATCGCTGCAGCGGTTGGTAGTACCGCTGCAGCGATTCAGTTGGACTTGTATGCTGCTTTATCATACTGTTGCATGCCTATCTCCTTCTTGTGCATGTTCATAGCATGCATTCTCTGTTGTGCATTAGTTGCATGGTTAGGGCGTGGGTGATCTGTGGGTCGCCGTCCTGAGGCTGGAAGCTCGGATTTAGCCCTAGGACCGGGGTTGGGTAGTTTGGACCCGGTTTGAATTGTGGTGTCCAGTCAAACTCGATGATAGGCTTAGATGACTGGTACACCTGTTGCTTGGTGATTGTAGAGGTCGTGTCGGCCTCGAGTCGGATCTGAGGTGTAGCCGGTGTCCGGTGTTCTTGACTCTTGGGTGAGGGTCTGCTTGCCCAGTGGTGTCCTTGCCCGCCAAACAGTGTCCTGTGTCCTGTTGAGAGTCTGCAATGTTTGAGCCTGCGTTCACGGACTCCCGGTGGGGTTATCGGGCCTCTTTATACACCCAGATCTTACTTGAGGGCGACACTGTTGCGTTTCCCTCTTCCTTCTGTGTGTCGTAGTGTAGAACCCTGCTGAGCTTAGTGCTCACTCCTACCTGGGCTGCGTTTTGCAGGTGCAGGCGTTAGCTCCTCTTTGGTAGCCTGTACCGGGCAGTTGGTCGGCGGTGCGGCGGAGCCAGGCGGAGTCTGAGAGGTGGTGATCTTTTACTGCTTTTGAAATCTTGGTTAGTTAGTCTCCTACGGGAGTATAAATGTTGTATTTGTATCTTCCCCTCTCGAGGATATGTATATTAAATTCACTTGGGTTTTGTAATCTGAGGTTCGATACTTGTAATTTAATTATGTTTTTGAAATTGAGGGTGTTTTGGTGAATTGTCAGGGAGACCAATAGGTTAGAGGGAACCCTCGCCAATATTTTCCGCGGTTTGAAGGTTTCGGTTCGCGTCGCCCGGCCCGATTGGGCTTTCGCGGGTCGGGGCGCGACATCAACGGTCAACCCGGAGAGGAACCCTCATCAATCTCCCTCTCCTGCACCTACCCACCATCCCCCTTTGGTCATTTCATATGACTATAAAGTGAGTTTCACGTTGCTTTCTTGTGTATATACTTGGTTTGTATGTGTTTTCCTATTTAGTATACTACTTATTTACCTTGATTTCATATATATTGCAGCATTTTGAGCATTTTGCGTTTCTGCTGTCAAATTGGGTATATGGAGCTTCTTTTTGCTTGAATGCATTCAATGTGCATGCTAATATATCGTTTTTGGAAGATCATTTCTATATGATGCCTATACATGAGGCTAATTTTGGGAGATAATCCACTGTGTAGTACTTGAAGAACCAAGCATAGGTAATGAGTGCTTGATGGATGTTGAGATCCTTAGTTTCAAACTTTTTAAGGTTAATAGTTGTCTAGGTCAATCTTTTACTTTGATGTTTTGATCTTTTTTAGAATGAAGGTTGTTGGCCATATTTACTTGACTGCCTAATGGGAAAAAACACCCCATCAGCTGACAGCGTCAAGGAAATCCTAAAATTAGGTTTTGTATGAAGAAAATATTTGATTTCTCTCTCTACTCTTTGTAATGTGACAAATTTCTGACTTTTTACTTGGTCCAGGTGGTGCTACAATGGCTCATGCTGCTCAGATGCAATTCTACAGTCCTTAATGCATAATTTGTAGTACAGAACCTGCATTGAACGAAGACTATAATTAAAGCTTTTCAGTTGAAGCTCAACAGTAGATTAGTGTTGAGCTGAGCTGCTAATGTTCTGTAAGAGTCTTGAGATAACATGTCAGTGTCCTCAAATATTTGTAATACAATAAGCTTTTATGTCCTGTGAAAGCTCAGCGGTATCTTTTGTCATTCATGAGTTGAGCTAGTGATGTCCTGTAATACAATAAGCTTTTATCTCAAATATGAATACTATTAACTTTTTCCTCCAATGTGAATTGTCCAGTAAGACATTGCATTAGAACATTCTTCTATGCGGTGAAATTTGATAACCAACCAGGTCTTGGCTTAGGAACTGTCGTAGATGCTCCTTCAGATGCCAGAGGTACAACAACATCACCTGTGAGATAACCAACAAGGTCTTGACTTTCTGTAAGTGGCAAAACTCGCTCACGCCAGAGAGGATAGTTATCATACTTAAGTCTTAATGTGACAAAATTGCCGACATTAAGGGAAGCAGAAGACATGATAACCTGGCTCTGATACCAAGAAGAAAAAGAGATAAACGATGGTTTTGAGAAATCTCACCACACCTTGGACTGTGGGAGGGCTATTGTATTTATAATAAAATGAGTGTACATGATGACAGAATAATCAAAAATAGAAACTCCTAAAGTCTAGGAGCATAATCTGCAGGATGCTAATGTAATCAACATAATCATCTTCTATAATTGTACTAGCTACCATATACATTGGCTATGAATCCTCCTCTAGCTAATCACCAGGATCTAACAGCTGGCATGAATTTTTGTTTTTGAATTTGAATAGAGTTGATTCTGTTAATAGAAGCCGGGGCAGCAGAAGGAGGTGAGCTGGCCACGACAGGCGGTGTGGAGGAAATTACGCCCCGAGGGGGGGGGCAGTGTGAAAGTGGATTTGGAGGGGGATGAATCTGGGATGCCGAGGTGGCGTGGGTGGAGGAGGGGGAGACCGCAGGTGCTTTGGCTGTGGAGGAGGCGGCGCCGACTCCCACCGACCCTTTCATTTGACCTCTCTCCGGCGGCGATCAAGAAGAGACTAACCTTCTCTCCGGCGACGATCAGGGAGAGACTGACCTTCTCTCCAGTGGTGATCAAGAGGGGAGCGAGAGAGAGAGAGCGAGATGTCGGCGACTACGAGATGGGGAGCATTAAGGCCATCGAGGGTTTAAAACTCAAATCGGATCCGCGGGTTGCATATCCGATTCGTTTCAAAACCCTAGCTTTATCTACTTATTACATCCCCGCCGTTCCTATTAAGTTGATTGAAACGAACAGTGGGGATTAACTATTGCACATTGGTGCAATACCCCCCTATTGCCCCCCCTCCCCCCTCCCTCTGGATCCCAAGTATTGACCCATTCCATTTTGTTCTGAATGATGAATGAGATGTCTAATGACATAATTACCCCTATGGAGTCAATCTCAACCGTTGAATTAAATCACATTGATCTTTGGATGAATTAAATCACCATCGTTGGATTACACTCAGATCAATATATTTTATGTTTATATATTTTATATGTATATACTTTTTGTGTATATAAATATAAACCCAAAGGCTAAAATGAAAAGTAAATAAACTATTATATTTTATATCGATATATATGATTGAATATGCATATATTAGGTGTTGTATATGTCAAGGGTAGTATTGTCATTTACACATTATTCCCACTCTATTTACATGTTCATTAGTGCATACCAAACATATGAAACCATCATTCTCATTTCTTATTCAACCAACACAATCATCATCACTTCATTTCTCAATTTACTTCATTTCTAGTCACATTCCATTCCTCACTGTGAACCAAACGTGCCTTAGTGTGGTCAGAAGATTGCATCAACAATATATTGCTCCTCAAAAATAGTATCCAAGATGGATATGTGGTCGCCAAACACGTGAGGTGTGTCAACCGTAGCGTAGTGTGATCAAAATGGTGTCTGGATTCTGCCGCGTCTCAATTAAGAGGAACTTTAGATAAAACTTAGATCTAATGCAAGAGGATTTTTAAAAAATATGTTTTAGTGATGAAATTACTCCTGAAATAACTATGCTACTCCTAAATATGATTATGCTACTCCTAGAATGATTATAATACGTTTAGAAGTAATTGTACTACTCTTAAGAATGATTATAGCTCCAATGAAAGCTTCTAAGATTACAAGGTAGGGCTGAATTAACAGTAGTAAAAAGGAGTCTGTTTGATTCGAGTCGGGGGGGGGGGGGGGGGGTGTGGGAGGGTGGCTCGATCTCGAGATTATTTGGCTCCGGGATTAGTGACTTCATAGGGCGTCTTGACCTCGAGGTCGCTTGACTCCGGGGTTGGTGACGTCGAACTTTAAGTGTCGCTTCCTTTTGAGCCGAAGGCTGGGTAATAGAGGACAGCTCGACTTCTCGGACATTACATTTACATTATTGGATTGCATCACAATAAATGCAGTGTTATCATCGTGTTATAGGCAAGGCAGCATGATGATGGGATTTGATCTTGGGCATTAAGTAGCATTTAATGTTCGAATTGTCCTCATTGGCCAACGCTTCTTTTCTCCACGTGGTACTGTACGTGATAATCCACTAACCTCTTAGCCGGTTAGTCCACCTGACGCGTCCGTATGGTGCAGCAGATACGATGATTGTAGCTTACTAAATGGGTGCCACGTGTTCGAATCAATGATTGTTGATCACATGATGTGATGGATGTGTGCCAACCGGCGTTTGAATATTTTCCTCTGTAACATAGATAGATTATTTACCAACCATGAAAAGTCTTATTCTTTGTTTATTAGGATGAAAATTGGTGGTGGAATTTTGGAGTAGAAGTAGCTAGTATTAAAAGCTCCATATGACATGAACGAAATCAGTTTCTTAAGTTACAAGTGACATTCATGTCCTTCTAAACGGACTTTTTGGCCTATTAGCCCCTTACATCTTGCTTAATTGCATATAATTATCTCGAACCTTGAAAATGCATTTTAGTCCCTCAAATTATGTAAGAGATTACAAAAGCGGGCCTTTGGTTAACTTAATGTTGCCGTTAGAAGCATACATATTAAATGGAATTACTTGTTTACTCTCAAACCAAAGCCTCTACTTGTTGTCTTGCACAACAGTATTTTTGACATTTCGATACTACAGTTGATTTTTACTCTAATTCATTTAACCAGAAGGGATTGGATGTGACATCCCACTTCTTTAATCCCTTACATCATTTGAGGGGCTAATATGTCATTTTAAAAATTTAAGAGACTTATACAATTAAGGAAAATTTAAGCAACTAATATGCTAAACACCCTTTCCAAATGTACATGTCAGTGCTTTAGATCACCAAGTCCTTTTGAATGATTAGAGAGGAGAAATTTTCTCTCCAGAAAAAAAATTTAATCAAAATGTATTTTAACAAGTGGTTATCTAAATATGCCCATAGATGACACTAGTGGCCCCTATCAGGGCCTTGAACCCATGATACGGACCATGGCGCGCGTCAGCCGGAGTTGACACAGGCCACGACCTAGGCAATGGCGCGGTGCATCACACCAAGCCATGGGCAGCATGGAAACACCATGATCACACGAGCAAACACCCTCGAAAGAGGCTAGACGACACTTCCCCAAAGATGGTACGACAAATTCTAAGTGGACTGGCCCAAGGAGGAAGACGACGCGCCAGGACGTGGTGCGGCGCAAGCCCAGCGGAGCATGACACACTCGAGAGCAAGTCAATCGAGCGCAGCACGCGCCAAGGCGACCAAGGAGGCACAGGGGTTGAGCGCGTGCGAGGCATGCGAGAGCGTGTGCGCGACACACCCAGGAAGCCCAGTCCGAGTCAAACTAGGACTCGGCTTGCCTAGGCCGAAGCAGTGAGTTCTAGGGAGAAAACCACGCGTGCTAATTACCTAATTCCACTTGGAATGGAAGCTCTAAGACGCGGTCAGAAACCGTTTTGACACAGAAGAATTTAAAGATGACGCGTGACTCCGAGTTGCAATAGGAGACGACACGCCAAACTGGGCGGTTGTGCCTTGGAGGCAAATACAACCAAGTAAATTCAAATGTCTCACGTGCATTTGACTTGGAATAGGTGATGACATGGGAAATATCAGTTTTGGCTCAGGGAAATTTGCTGTTGGCGCGGACGAATAGGAATGTGCCCTATTTCGAGTCAAAGAAGCGATCATGACTATCTTAAGCAAGTCAAACTCAAGAGGGAGTCTAGCTAAGTTTGGTAACTTAGTGTTGTGCTTATCTATTGCCTAGATATGGATGTAAGCCAGGACTTTGAGTAGTACTTGCATGACTGACTTGTTGGAGCAAGTCAAGGACTATTCCTCTATATAAGGAGTATGCCGACCAAGGTGTTGGACATCTAGGCTTAGGTTAGGGTTTGGGATTTCCTTGTATTGAGTGATCTTTGTACCTTGGGAGGGAGAGAGAGTTGTGAGGGATTCTCTTGTAAAGATCTTTGATCAATAAAGGAAGAGGGCCATACCCTTTGCCATAATTGTTTGTTCTTGCTTCTTGGTGTGCTCTTGTGCAAGAAGAAGAAGAAGACGAAGGAGAAGGCTGGTCAAGGACGGATCTACACCGACCATCTTCAAGGCATGGTTCTTGAAGCGTGCAAGGAGTGCACGGCGTTGTGGAGCAAGAGGCGGAGGGTCCTTGGCGCCGGCATCGGGTTCTCTTCTTTGTGAAAAAATTCCGTTGCGTAACCCGGTGACAATTTGTCATCAAAGCTAGGTTTTTACCACCTTGAGAATGTGATCAGTGGCGCAGGAGCTTCATGATCGTGTTACTCGTCTTGAGGGCTATCTTGGGGAAGCCCTGGCAGAAGAGATTGCACCTCTTCATGCCCGCATCGCAGCAATCAAGGGGGAGATCTTCAACATCAAGTCTTCCTCCGGCGTGATGAAGGCTGAGCTAGAAGGACGGGTGGCGTCTTCTGAGCAAGGATTGAACCGGATCCAGATTCTCTTGGAGGAGTTCGTGGACCGGATCGACAGCAAGCTAGTCATCATCAAGCGGGTCGTGTCAAGGTCTGATTCTCGTGAGGGCACGAGCAAATTCAAAGTGCCCGAGCCCAAGTCCTTTGGTGGTGTGCCGAACGCCAAGGAACTTGAGAATTTCTTGTGGGACCTTTGAGCAGTATTTCGAGGCTGCTCATATCCTTGAGGGCGACAAAGTGTTCGTTGCTGCAATGTACCTATCCGGCGATGCAAAGCTCTAGTGGCGTACCAGACTGGATGATGATGCAACCGCCGGCAGCCCCAAGATCTCTACTTGGGACGTCTTCAGCAAGGAGCTGAAGGAACAATTCCTCCCCAACAACATGGCGTGGGTCGCGAGGGAGGCTATGAAGAACTTGAAGCAAACTGGACTACTCAGAGACTATGTGAAGGGGTTCAGTAGTCTTATGCTGGACATTAAAGACATGTTTGACTCTAACAAGTTATTCAACTTTCTGTCAGGTCTTCAGGGATGGGCACAGTTAGAGATGAGAAGACAGGGAGTGAAAGACCTCCCCTCAGCCATGGCCGCGGCGGATGCCTTGGTGGATTTTCATCAGCCCAAGTCATTGGATAACAACAATAGCAATCGGGCCCCAAAAGCTAAGGACAAGCCAAAGTCCAAGGGAGAGAAAACCAAGGGGAAGAAACGGCCGCAGGAGAAAGGCAAGGCAAAGTTGCAGGAGCCGGTCAAGTCTCCTATGGGGTGTTTTATCTGTAACGGACCCCATAGGGCTCGAGATTGCCCTAAAAGAGAGAAGCTCAACACATTGGTGGGAGAAGAAGAAAGAGATTTGGATTCTCCAACGAGGGTTAACCCGTTGCAACTCCTCAACACATTGCGGGCTACCCCAACTACCGGTCTCATGCATGTCCAGATCAACCTTCAAGGCGTGAAGATAATGGCCATGCTCAACACCGGCGCCGCCCACAACTTCTTAGCCCAACATGCGGCCGAGCATCTCAAAGCCAAGATCACCACCAGTTCCAATCGCATCAAGGCGGTCAATTCTGATGCAAAGCCGGTCATGGGTGTCGCGACGGCTACGACAGTGGACCAAGGAAGGCGTCCGTGGATTTCTTGGTGATGCCACTCGATGACTTCGACGTCATCTTGGGCAACGAGTTCTTCCGAAGCAGCAAGGCGATGGTCATGCCCTACCTCAACGGCATGTTGTTGCCCGACGAGCGGAGTCCTCATTTTGTAAGGGCTGCACCACCAGCCAAGCCAAAAGCAAAAGCTGGGTTGCTATCGGCCATACAACTGAAGGACGACGTGTGGAAGGGTGATCCAACCTTCCTGGTGACATTGGCTGAGGTACAGCCAAACTAGTGGGTGAGCGGCAATTTCGCCAACAAGAGCAGTGTTGCGAGTGATAACAGTTTCGAGCACGAGCGCAGAGACGATGCAGGAAGCAGTGGAAGGCGACAGATCCAGAGCACCAGGCTAGCAGCAAGGGTGCAACCAGCCAGTGACGCACCAGGATCAGGTAAGCAGAATCCATGCATTGTGTCTGCAGAGCTAGAGTTCGCAGCAACCCACGTGCCAGCGATAGTTCTTTACGTGCTGCAGGAGTACAGCGACGTCATGCCACTGCAGCTGCCCAAGCAATTGCCTCCCCGCCCTGCGATCAACCATCGCATCGAGCTGCTGCCCGGCGCCCACGCACCAGCCCAAGCCCCCTACCACATGGTACCATCCGAGCTTGCGGAGCTCAAGAAGCAACTGCATGAGTTGCTCGAGTCAGGACTCATCCGCCCCTCTACATCTCCTTATGGTGCATCAGTCTTGTTCCAGAGGAAGCAAGACGGCTCATTGAGGATGTGCATCGACTACCGCGCCATGAACAAGCTGACCGTGCGGGACAAGTATCCAGTTCCATTGGTGCAGGACCTCTTCGATCACTTGTCCAAGGCCAAGGTAATATCTAAACTAGATTTGAGATCTGGTTATTGGCAAGTGCGCATCGCGGAAGGAGATGAGGCCAAGACTACGTGCGTGAAGCGGTACGATGCATATGAGTTCTAGGTCATGTTGTTTGGCTTGACTAATGCCCCAACCACTTTCTGTCATCTGATGAATGATGTGCTGTACGACTTCGTCGATCGGTTCGTGGTCATCTATCTCGATGACATAGTGGTGTACAGTGACTCCCTGGAGACCCACGTGGAGCATCTGAGCCGGATCCTACAGAGGCTACGGGAACACTCTCTCTATGTCAAAAGGGAGAAGTGTGAGTTCGCAATGAAGGAGGTCTCGTTCTTGGGGCACAAGATCGAGGGCGGCATAGTGAGGATGGATCCTCGGAAGGTCGAAGCAATTTTGGAGTGGTCGGCACCAACAAAAGTCCCTGAGCTTCGAAGCTTCCTCGGTTTAGCCAACTATTACCGCTGGTTTATCAAAGGCTACTCCAAAAAGGTAACACCCTTGACTGACTTACTAAAGAAAGATCAAGTTTGGTGTTGGACAAGTCAATGCGCGGAGGCCTTTTAGAACCTGAAGGAGGCCATCGCCAGTGAGCCAGTTCTTAGGCTCCCGTACTTCTCTCTCCCCTTTGAAGTCCACACCGACGCATCTGATCGAGCTCTTGGCAGGGTGTTGGTTCAGGAGGGAAGCCGCAAGCTCAACGATGCAGAGACGCACTATTCGGCACATGAGAAGGAGATGGTGGGTGTGGTGCACTTTCTTCGCACCTGGCGGGTGTACCTTCTCGGCACAAAGTTCGTGGTCAAAATGGACAACATCGCCAACACCTATTTCCAAACATAGAAGAAGCTCTCTCCTAAGAAAGCAAGGTGGCAGGAGTTACTACAGGAGTTCGACTTCGAGTGGCAGCACAAGCCTAGGCGACACAACCAGGTGGCAGATTCTTTGAGCCGGTAACAAGTCATGGACTACGTTGCATCCCTAGTCCAAGTGGAGGCGGGTTGGCTTGAGAAGATCAAGACCCAAGCGAAGGACGACTCCGAATATCAGAAGCTTGTGAAGGAGGTTCAAGACGGAACCGTGCGGCGGTTCTGGCTCGAGGATGACTTGTTGCAGGCAAAGGGCGGGTGGCTCTATGTTCCCAAAGGAGGAATCCTGGTCTCCCTGATCAAAGAGACCCATGATTCCAGATGGGCGGGTCATCCGGGGCGGGAGCGGACTTCCGTTCTACTTGACCGAAGCTACTATTGGCCAAAGTTGGAGGAGGACATCGAGCTTTATGTGAGGACTTGTCTAGTGTGCCAACTAGACAAGATGGAGTGAAGGAAGCAAGAGGGCCTTCTTCAACCACTCCCTATTCCGAAAGGTATCATGCAATCCCTCTCTATGGATTTCATTGTAGGTCTTCCGAAGGTGGATGGCAAATCGACGATCCTTTTTGTAGTGGATCGCTTCTCCAAGTATGTCATCTTCATCCCAGTGACCAGGGGTTGCCCCTTGGAGGTCACGGTGGACCTCTTTTTCAGGAACGTGATCAAGCACTTCGGGCTCCCACGTGACATCATCAGCGATAGGGACTGGCGGTTCACTGGGCAGTTTTGGACTCATATGTTCAAGATTATGGGGTCTCAACTGAAGTTTTCAACGGCAAACCACCCGCAGACTGACGGCTAGACGGAGCGGATCAATACTTTGTTCGAAGAGTACTTGCGGCACTACATGACTGCCAGCCAACAGAATTGGCTCGACCTTCTTGACGTCGCACAATTCTCCTACAACCTGCAGAGATCATCGGCGACATGGAAGGGTCCCTTCGAGCTCGTGCTAGGCCAACAACCGTTGGCTCCCCTTGACCTGGCGGCCTAAGGAGGAGAAGGAAGTCCGGCGGCTTCCAGGTTTGCAAAAGACCAATAGGAGATTATCGAGGCAGCTCAAGACAGCTTGAGGAAGGCCTAGAAGAGGATAGAGAAGTATGCGGATCAAGGCAAGAGGCCCTTGGAGTTTCAGGTAGGCGATCAAATCCTTTTGAAACTAACTTCGTAGATTCTGAAGCAATTCAGCCGAAAGACAACACACAAGGGATTGGTGTCACAGTATGACGGACCATTCGAGGTCATCAAGAGGGTAGGCCGCTCAGCCTACCAACTGCTTCTCCCCGACCGGCTCAAGATTCACCCAACGTTCCATGTTGGCTACTTGAAGCCGCATCATGCTGACCAGGAGGATCCAGCGAGGAATGTAGTGAAGAGAACTCCATCGACGGTACGGGTTGAGTTCGAAAAATAAGCAGAAGCCATTCTTAATCAGAGGCAAGAAGGGCAAGACAAGAGAAGCCGGCGTGTCTTCTACTTGGTCAAGTGGAAGGGTCTTCCAGATTCAGAGACATCATGGGAGCACGATGTCAACCTGTGGCAGTTTGAGGAGTTGGTCTAGGACTAGCTCAGAACACATTCGACAAGGGCGTCAGACTCCTCTGGTGGGGGAGGTTTGTCAGGGCCTTGAACCCCTAACACGGGCCATGGCGCGTATTAGCCGGAGTTGACACGGGCCACGGCCTAGGCCATGTCGCGGTGCATCACACCAAGCCATGGGCAGCATGGAAAGACCATGATCACACGAGCAAACACACTTGAACGTGGCTAGACGACACTTCCCCAAAGATGGCGTGACGAATTCTAAGCATGGCACGGCGAACTGGGCCAAGGAGGAAGACGGTGCGCCAGGACGCGGTGCGGCGTGAGCCCAGTGGAGCATGACGCGCTCGATAGCAAGTCAAGCAAGCGCGCCACGTGCCAAGGTGACCAAGGAGGGCACACGGGTCGAGCGCGCGTAGCGCGTGCGCGACGTGCCCTGGA
>OY986971.1:7167713-7196735 GCA_963920575.1 Narthecium ossifragum | reverse complement strand
AGGAAAAGAAAAGGTTTCATTAAGATAAATAAGGCTACATTGATAAATATAAAAGGTTACATAAAGATAAAAAGCTGGTTTGCTTTGATGGTCGGGGCCCGTTTTCCTTCTTCCTCTTGGCTATTTATAGAGTTTCTAGTAACCACTTTTGAACTGTCAGAAACTGCCTTGAACTGTTTTGAAATACTCTGAACTGCATAACTGGGCGATATCTTTAGCTATTTACGAAGCTGCCATCAGGTAGAGCTTCTTGTCTTCTACTGCGATTTGGGCGATGATGACCTTGGAATATGATGAAACTCTGAACATGAAAGTTGTAGGTTTTCGAATTATCTTTTCATCGGTCTAAAAACCAAGTCATTTGGACATCGTATGAGAAAGTTATCGTCAAAATGGTCGAAACACATCGATGTCTTATTAAAATAATCAGCCAAAATATGACCGATAGATTTTTGGCCGATAGAGAATCTGGCCGATGGAGAATCTGGTCGATTGGATTTGGACATTTGGTATTATTTATCAATTTGCCACTGAACACTTTGGTTGTCCGTTTGACACACTAAACGATGGAATCTGAAGATCTTGTCAACAACAAAGTTGTAGATCTTTTCGTCCTCTGTCCAATCGTTCAAGAATCGGCCAATTTCGATAATTGATGTAAAAGTTATAGTCAAAATACTTCAGCTTTGTCAATATTGAAGTATCTTTTGACCGATTGATAATATTTACGAAATTACCATTGATCTTGTGTTAATCGCTCAAATGACTATATTTAAATCTAATAATTTGGCTCCCTATTAAGAACGGAATTAGCGAAAATCATATCGACAGAATCGAGAGGAATGTGGCGTCCACTTTGATTCCAATAAAAAATGGAATCACCCAGCTTTGACGGTTCCTCTCATCCTTGTTTAGGGCGGCGGCCGAATGCACTAATTGACGGGATGAGATCTCGTCGATCCCATTCATTCCGTCCATTCCTTGGCTACCTAATACGCCCAAAAGATAGGTGATCAATGTCAACTTTTTTGAAATGAGAATCAACATAAAAATATATAAGAAACTACGTGATACTAAAGGATAATTAACCCGTTTATATTAATGTGGGATGGGATTGGATTCGTTGGAACCGGGAGGATTGATAATTAAATAGTTTGTCTTGGAGTGGGTTAATTATAAAATTATAGTATTTTCGGGTACACGGAGGGGGTTGGGTTGCGGGAGCACACGCCTGGGTTGGGTTGGGTATCTGATTTCGAAAAAGGCTGGGGGGTTTCCCGAGAGAGGTTCGCCTACTTCTTTTGCCGAGGCGTGGAACCCCAGGTGGAAGGTTGGCTGGTCCCCTCTAATGGTGTTCTTGTTGGCTTCCGTGAATCAAGAAGATAAAATGAAAGTTTATACTACATTCGGGAGGATTTGAGTGAAACGAGAATGCGCAAAAGAAACTTGTGGACTAGAGTATTAAAATCGGACACATAATAAGACTTAAAATTATGAAATGAATTGAAATGTCTTGTCATTGTCGAAGTAGATGTTCTCAACACAGAGAGTAACCCACGGACTTTACAATACAATAGCTTTAGTAGCAATTAGTGGAAGCATGAGCGCCGGCAGGGAACCTCTCCCTCCGGACCTCGGAGGGAAGCCTCCGAGACCATCTGGCTTTCGTAAAGGGGGGCTCCGGCCTACCTCCTGGGCTAAGGCGGCAGCGACGACATACCTTAGTGTTCCGGAATCAATGAGTGGCATTGACCTGACAGCAGGGTCGGACCCAGCCCCTCAAGTAAGGGGGGCCAAGGGAGGAAGGGTAACTCCGGGGGTCAGGGGCACTGTGGGTAGGGGTGGGGGGCGCGGGGCCCACAGAAGGCTAAGTTAAAAAAAATTTCAAGGCCCCCCCTCCCGATTTGTGAATGGGTCCGCCCCTGCCTGACAGAGAAGATTGCTACGAAGGGAATTGGGAAGTTTCGTTTGGGGAAAACGGAAATGTCATCGGAGTCGTTTCACCGGCTGAAGAGCAAGTGGAATCACACCCTATTTGGCCGTTTTGTAAGGGGAGGGTTGGTTTGGAGTTTTTGTGGTATAACCTGGCGGGATTGTGGCAGACGGATGCCCCCTTTTTGGTGACCGACATGGCCCGAGGGGTGTTCGTCTTCAAATTTGATTCCGATGAGGAGGTTCATGGATGGTAGATGGGCTTACGCTATCACTGATTCGTTAGAGGAATTTCTTCCGCCCAACTGAAGCTGCCTTCACTAAGGTCCCGATATGGATCCGGGTGTCGGATCTGCCACCAGAGTTCTATGATAGGGAAGACATTTTTGACATGGTCTCTGAGGTCGGCAAACCTATCCTTCTTGATGTGGTGACCAAGATCACAAATAGATGCAAGTTCGCCCGGGTATGTGTTGAGGTCGACATCACCTTGCCGGAATGTATAGGCACTATGCTCAGAAGAGAGAATGGAGAACCTTTTCTCCAACCATTCATTTATGAGAATGTCTCATTATGCGATGGGTGTGGTGGTATTGGCCATAAGGGAGAACGTTGCCCAGCTAACCCACTGGTCATGGCTAGAGAGAAGAAGACAGAGACAGGTAGAGGTCCGATCAGTGAGGACGGGAAAGGGAAAGCACTAGTAGCGGAAGAAGGAAACCATACGCCTGTTTTTCGTGGGGGGAGAGATGAGGAAGAAGATGCTCGTGTGCAGAAGGACGGGGGTGACGCCGTACCGGGTGAATGGCTTACAGTGCAACATCGATCCCGATGTGGCCGACCGGCTGCTCTGGCTAAGTATTGGAGGGTGCATGCTCCACCGCCACCACCTGCAATAGGGGCGATTGGGGACGATGTACGGGCGCCACCTCAGCAATCCATTGATAGATCTAACACCTCACGGCGCACGTCTGACATCATGGCAGGGGGGACCAAGTGCGAGGCACACCTCGTCAGGGGGTGTCGGCCCAGCGTCAGATGAGACAAATGCGGATGATCGAGTGTTGCAGGGAAGAGATGACGGCGAGGAAGCTTCTAGGGCAGGCCTGGGTAAGATGAAAGGAGAAGCTTCTAGAGTGCCTGTCAGTAGGAGTGGAGTTGGGCCTCATGCATATGGCCCGAGTAAGGGGGGTGCAGAAGGGCATAAAATTAGTTGGGCAGAGAAATACTTGGGCTATGGTTGCTGCAACAAGTACTAAAGGGGCAAAAGGGGTTGGGCCGAGCTCTAACCGATTTATGCCCCTGGAGAACTCCTTCATTGATCTGGAGGACTCTGAATTAGCAGACATGTCCATGCATGAACTGGGTTGGTACGCTCGTGAACGCAATTGTGGGAATAGGCCAGGGCCTCTGGTCATTCCTCGAGGCTACATGACTTATGATACGTCGGATTCTGGCTTGCATGGCATGGAACATGAGGAGGGGATCTTGGAAGAATATCACAAGGAAGGATTTCGCAATCTCCAGCAGGCCCTTCTGAGTGATTCGCCAGCACGCGACATGGAGGAAGAAGATGTGGATGAGGCTTTTCAAGGAATGGTGGTTGAAAAGGAGAGAGTTATCCCATCGGGTTTCACTCCCCCGAGGGATGAAGTCATGGAAGATGGAACGGTGCCGGTCAGCCAAGCCAAGAGATGCAAAGTTGCTAACCCAGGGGACAAGCATCCCCTCCAAGGAGGTCGCCATGGTTAGGATGATCGCATCGAATTGCCACGGCCTAGGGCCAATAAGAGCAGCCAAAGCCAGCCGCCGGCTCCTCCGAGAATAGAACCTTGATATGTTGTTTCTTCTAGAGACCGTGATCTTTGATTCCCATTTGGCCTAAATTCAAAGGAGGATGGGTCATCGATGGAGGGTGTTTTTGCTTCCCTCACTAGGTTGCCATGGCGGAATTCTGGCGATCTTGCGAGTGGCGTTGAAGCTCACCTTTACTCACTTCACTGAGCTAGCAATCCACGGGGTTTTCACCTCCAAGGAACGTGGGCAATGGTTCCTGTGAGTCGTATACGCTGCTCACCACCGGAAGCACCGAGTTTGCCTATGGGATGCCTTGCGGAAGATAAACCAGTGGGGCTGGCCTCACCTCATCCTTGGCGACTTCAATGTGGTGGCCAATTCAGATGAGAAGCGAGGAGGTAAAGTTTTTTGACATGATAGAGGTGTGGGGGAATTTCTCTCTTTCATTGCGAGGGATGATCTCCTTGACTTGGGTTTTAAAGGCCCAACCTTCACCTGGTCTAACAAGAAATATGGAGCAGTCCGGATTCATGAGCGCTTAGATCGGGCTATTAGCAGTCAATCTTTGTGAGATTGGTTCCCAAAGGCTGAGGTGTCCCACCTTCATAAATATGGGTATGATCATAGAGCAGTCCTGCTTTGCTTGGAGCCAGATATGATTCCACAAGGCCCGTCAGTTTTCCGGCTTCAGTAGTTGTGGATTTCACATCCTCCTTTTAGGCAGGTGGTGGAGCGAGCATGAAGAAGAGGACGACATGGTTCTGCTGAATTTGTTTTTAAGGGTACGCTAAAGGAAGTCAAAAATATGGTGAAAAAATGGAATCATGTGGATGGCTTCGATATCCAAAACTCCAGGCAAGGTTTGCTTCACCATCTTCATAACCTCTACCTTCTTGAAGAGGATGGTCCTCTGTCTCTACAAGATGAGCAACGTATGAGAAGTTTGGAGAATCAGGTTGCGGCATTAGATGCAAGGCATGATACCTACATGGCACAACATAACCGGTTGTAATGGCTTGCGAATGGTGACAGAAACACCAAGTTCTTCCACCGCAGCCAAAGATCAGGTAGGTATTGCTCGAAGTTGTGAGAGATTAAGCAGGAAGATGGTATTGTCACACCCCGGCCCAGAAAACCCTTCCGGCCCGGGGCATGAGGGGGAAACATACACTATTTACATCTGATACGACGTTACAATACACAAAGCGGAATTAATTTGAACTTAAAGACTTCCAAGGGCATAAGGGTAAAACTAAATATTACATTACGGAATAAAACTCAATCAAAAGAGGGAACATGATTTCATATATTAAGCGTCAAGTACATCATCCTCAAAAGGTAACTATAAACAAATGCTGCCAAAGTGTACATCTGTCCCTCTGAGACCTCAAACGCCTCCGGAAGTCGACGCGCCGGCAAGACCTGATCCAGCTGAAACCACCGAGGATGAGCTGACGCCTGCACCTGCAAATACAACCCAGGTAGGAGTGAGCAATAAGCTCAGTAGGGTTCTACTCTACTCTACGTCACACAGGAAAAAGGAGAAACCACAAAGTCCTGAGTTCTGTCTCATCTCTAAGGGAAACTCACGTTACGTCCACCGCCTACCCCAGGGCACGCGCTCTGTGACCTCAACTGTCAACAGCCGTCCTTCTCAATCACCAAGCGCCCAGCGCTGAACTACAAAGGGGTAGGACCCAGGGCAGCACGTAACTTCCCTTAACACGGATACTGAGCATGAGACGAGAACTTTGGGCGACCTCTACACCTCAAATAGCAGATAGTAGCCAACTAGACCCATCCTCGAGAATACAAAGATTTGGCATAACAATCATGCCCTAATCATTGCTACCCAGCCATGGTTCTAGAGCTAGATCCGAGCTATCCAAGAGCCTCAGATCGGCGAAGACCCTATTCACTTGCACCCTAGCCTTATGCTCTAATGCAAACAAGATGCATGCAATGCTTAGACACAGATAAAGAGATATAAGCATGCAACAATATGACATCAATTATACAGGGCTAGGCATAGCCTATAGCTAGCCAAGGGGTGAGCATAGCAAGGGTTTCAAATACGGAAAAGCGATAACACAGATATACAATAGTCTTCAGGGCTCTCTAGCACCTGACAGACTAAGGTTCCACAGTTAGCTCGCAGGTAACTGGTCAACAGCCAAACGACAATAACAAAACCAATTTCGGCATTACAACGCCGTCCACAACCATCAACCTAAATTGCTATAAAGGAATACAACCCCGACCAAACCACACCACAAGATATATAATCTACCAGTACAGCGGGTTATGCCCCCGACACACGCCGGTAATCAGCGGGGCTATAAATCAAAGCAGTAAAACTATTCTAAGCATGTGAGGCGCACCTCAGCCCATTTATACTAAACATTGTCGAGGGTCGTCACTCCCCCGGTTACCCATTAAGCGATAAAACAATCACAAACTACATATATATACATATATATATAGATAGATATAGTATGCTCATCGAGAAATTGCTTGAAAATCGGTAGAAACCGAAAACAACTTACGGCGTAATTCGGAGATAAACCCGTCAAAATCCCGATTAAAATATTATAATAATCCTTACCTATCATCGGGAAAACCACGTGAGAAATTCGGGTCGAAAAGAAACCGAAAACACCAAATTCGGATCAATTATAACAAATCAGCATATAAAAGATCGATCATCTTACCCAAGATGATCGATCATTTACATGGGTGCTTACTGTCAAGAAGAAATGATCGATCTTCACTCCAAAGGAAGATCGATCTTCCTTAAGGGTATTCCCTACCTAGGAAGGAGAGATCGATCTTCTTTCACAAGAAGATCGATCTTCCTTAAGATGGTGTTCTGTCTGAGGAAGAAGGATCGATCTTCTGGCACCAGAAGATCGATCTTCCTTAAACACACTCCCTGCCAAGAAGAGGATCGATCTTCTTGGGACGGAGCAGAACACTAACAAACAAAAGCTCGGAAGAAGATCGATCCTTCATATGTCGGCAGGAAAGATGAATAGTGCATGAGATCCAATTTCTTGGATTTGATCTATCAAAACGTATCGAAATTAAACCAAACTTTGTAGACATGTGCAATTGGATATGGAGAATCTAATGACACTAAGGAATCCAACTTTGGATGATCAGATCCTTCGAATTAAATCAAATTTCCCGAAAACCGACGAAACCGACAAAAACCTGAATTTGTTGGATTTGATCTATCAAACGGCGATGGAATCCATTCAAACTTTGCAGGAAGGTCTATTTGATGGTGGGGGATTCATTCATGCAATAAAAACCAAACTCAGATCGTGAAATATCAGATTTGAGTCCATCCCCGTCGAAAAACTGACAAAAATACGAAATTCGTTCGAAAGAATACGGAAAAGAAACCATAGCTAGCTTCTAAACATGGCAAGGAACTAGAATACAGAAAATCAAAGCATTCTAGTACACACAACAACCAAAAATCACAAAAAGGCGATCCTAGGGTTACCAACTCATAGGAATTGGGTAGAAACACCTACATGTATAGACGTGCAGGCGATCAACAAGATCCTCAACTCCGATCGACGCGGATCCGCGCCGAAAAGCCACAGCTGGATCTCCACGTCGGCAGCCAACGAAGGAGAGAGGAAGAGAGAAAGAGAAAAGAAGAGAAGAGAGAGAAAAGAGAAGGGTTTAAATAGAAAGCTGGAATCGATCACAGCCGTCCAATTCGATCTCTCCTGATTGAGCACCGATCTTCCAATCGGAAGCGCCCCTAAGGTCCTAATCAATCACATACATCAATCCAAGGCAGTGTGTGCAACGCGGGTGTGAAACCGACCGCCAGGGAGCAAATTTGCCAAAATGCCCCTGGGTCAAAAACAACGATGCGATCAACCGATCGCATCCCAAGGCCAACCGAGCCAAACCACAAAACCGGACTCTCGACCTAATGCGGTCAGACTGGGTTGGAGGTATGGGTCCTCACAGGTACTCTGCTTGCTGCACATGAGGAAATTGCTGAGGAGTTTATTGGATACTACAAACGATTATGGGCTGCGGACAAAGGTAGCCCTCAGTTGAGCCTTCCTCCTACGCCGTAGCTGCCAGCTAGTGCACATGAGCAACTTCTAGCGGAGGTGTCTTATGGGGAGGTTACTCAGGCCCTCTTTGACATGGGGAAGAACAAATGCCCCGCCCCGGATGGCCTTCGCTCAAAATTTTTTATGCAGCATTGGGAGGTCGTAGGTGATGATGTGGTTAAACTAGTACAAGATTTTTTTTGCTTCCGGGAAGATGCACAATGGTTGGAACGATACCTTCCTAACATTCATTCCCAAATGCAAGCATCCTAGGAGAATTAAAGAGTACATGCCTATTAGTTTGTGCTATGTTTGCTATAAGCTTATCTCAGCAATTTTGGTGAAACGTCTACAACCTTTTCTTCAAGATCTCATCAGCCCGGAGCAATCAACTTTCCTACAAGGCCGGTCCATACAAGACAACATAGGTACGGCACATGAACTCTTACACTCCCTACGGCATGCACCTAACCGTCAGGCTCTCATGGCGATCAAAGTTGATATACGAGCTGCCTATGATTCAGTGAGCTGGATCTTCCTCAAAAGAGTTCTACTTCATATGAATTTTCCTATGCAATGGGTCGAATGGATTATGGAATGTGTAACCTTGGTGCGGTTCTCTCTACTCATCAATGGACGAGTTTGCGGCTTTTTCCCAGCGACTTGCGATCTGCGTCAAGGTGACCCTATCTCCCCGTACCTCTTCATACTGGTTCAGGAGGTGCTCTCTAGGCTCCTGAAGGTGCCTCTTATTGCTCTCGAGAAGGTGACATTCCCTAACTCCTCAATGCAGGTTAGCCATCTCCTTTATGCAGATGATGTTCTTTTTGCGACTTTGGCCCACATGCTGGAAGCAAGGAAACTTAAGAATGTACTTGGAAGGTACAAGAGGTTATCAGGACTAGAGGTCAGTCTGGAAAAGTCGAGCGTTAAGTTTTATCCTTCGATATCGCCGCGTTGCAAACAAATATTACTTGAAATTCTTGGTTTTCCTGAGAAGGAAGGGCCTTGGCGGTACCTAGGTGTTCCATTGGCAACCAAGAGGCTTTTAGTTCGGGATTTCATGTATGTTATTGTTGAAGTGCAAGGTAGACTTGTAGATTGGAGAGCGCCAATCAAGGCTGAAGCAGGGAGGGCTGTCTTAGTCCAATCAGTCCTCCAAGCACTGCCAGTCTTCGTTATGTCCTCCATTCCTTCACCAGCCATGACTCTTAAAAAGGTTGACGCCTTGGCCAAGAATTTTCTCTGGCATGGCAGTCGTGGGGACTTTTCGACGATCGCATGGGAGAAGGTTTGTAAACATAAAATGTAGGGTGGCCTTGGGCTTAAAGATCTGAAGCAGATGCAAGTAGCGCTAAGGATGAAGAGGGCTGCCAGATTTCTTCATCATGAGTCCTCAATTTGGAAGGAAATTTGTAGAGCGAAGGATGAATTCCAGGATGCTCTTCCGGTCTGCAGGGACCCAACTAAATGCTCTGATCTCTGGAGATCCATGTGCAAGGCTGCCAATCTATTGCGGAAAGGCCTCCGGTGGGATCTTGGCCCGGGTTGTAATGCTAATGTCTTACGTGACTGGTGGGTGGGCGATGGTCCCCTGTTCAGCTCTCCATGTCTAATGGCGGCAGATAGTCAACTAAATTCAATCACAGTGGGCTAGTTCTTCAATGCAGATGGAATTTGGGATGAAGATACTATCCGTTCTTTCTTTCATCAAGATATGATTGAGCAGATCTGTGCCCTCCCAACGCAGCGACAAACATCAGCAGAGCATCTGCGCTGGGTGATGTCTTCCTCCAGTCTAATAAGTACCTCGTCATGCTATCAATTTCTGGAGTCCTTTAACCAACTGGTATGCGATAAAAAGAAGCTTCGTGGGTGGCATAGTGTTTGGAAAGCTTTAGCAGGACCCAGGGTGAAGAATTTCTTATGGAAGCTTCTTCATGGGAAGGTTCCATCTTTGGTGGCGCTTTGGAATTGCAATCTTTCATGTGAGAAGGTTTGTTCAAGATGTAAAGTGGAATTGGAAACGCTAGATCACATTTTCGCTGTGTGTCAGTTCGTTCGAGCTCTTTGGTCAGCATTATTGGGTAACAAAGTTCCAGGATGTATGCAGGATTGCCTTGATCTTTTGGCCAACTCCAATGAAGTCCAGAGATGACTAGATGCTAAACTCGGTGGTTGCATACGGGCTTTGGTGTCTTTGTAAGGATAGATGCAAAGTACAGTATGGTGAAGAGAGTTATGGGGAAAGAGGTATGTTTCAATCTATTCATTGGCAGGCTAAGGAATACAGCATGTACCAAGAGGTAAAGAAGATGGAGGTGCCACGGGTGGGTGTAGAAGGTTGTAGCTTGCAAACTGATGCATATGTGGATATGAGTATGGGTCTTGCAGGGCTTGGGGTTATATGTGTTGATGAGGAAGAGGTTGTTCTATGGTCTGAAAGTGCTACCCAACAAGTATCCTCTGTTATCATGGCGGAGCTCCAAGCGATACTCCTAGCAATCCGTGAGGCTGCGAGAAGGCGAAACTCTACCCCGGTTATCGAAAGTGATTCTTTGTTTGGTATTCGGATGGTGCAAGGAACCCTGCCAATCTGTGAGGATTATAGAGCTACGGTGAGGAATATATGGTGGGAAAGTAGAGTTTTTGCAGACTTCAGTTTATGCTATATATCTCGAGAATGTAACGAGAGGGCGGACGGGGTGGCCAAACAAGCATGTGATCTGGCTGTGGAGTTCAGAAGTTCTGATGGAACTGGGGGGGGGGGGGGGGTCTATCCCCAGCATGTTTTTTGACTAGCCTATGTAATTAGGTGACTTAGCCCTCGGGCTTAACTAATAAAAAAAACATAGAGAGTAATCCGTCGGTGCCAACACGACAAAGACTTTGTCAGCCAATACATTACTAAAACTTGGCCAACTGTTTGATAACACAAATCTTTTATGGCACCGTTTGGTTCGCCCATTCTGACCGAAATGAAATGCCTCATTCATTTTTGAGCAGGAATGACCTTATGACTCATTCTTCCCACCCCAAGTATTGGGATTCGGGGGGTGCAATAGGTGGGTATTGCGTGCAATAGTTAATCCCACCGTTCGTTTCAATCAACTTAACATGAACGGCGGGATGTAATAAGTAGATAAAGCTGGGGTTTTGAAATGACCCGCGGATCCGATTTGAGTTTTAAACCCTCAATGGCCGTAATGCTCCCCATCTCCCAGTCGCCGGCATTTCACTCTCTCTCTCTCTCGCTCCCCTCTTGATCACCGCCGAAGAGAAAGTCAGTCTCTCCCTGATCGCTGCCGGAGAGAGGTCAAATGAAAGGGTCGGTGGGAGTCGGTGCCGCCTCCTCCACCACCGAAGCACCCGCGGTGTCCCCCTTAAGACCACTGAGGTGATGAGGAAGAGCTCCTGCCCTAGAGAGAGAGCTTTAATGAGAGAGGGAAGATGGTGGCGGCTGGAGTGGGGTACACACTAATATTGCTGGGGCCAACCCTCTCCCTCTTCGTCTTGGTCATCGCCAAGAAGCCCTTCCTCATCCTCACCCTTCTCTCAAGGTTTGTAGTAACCCCTCTTTCACTCCACCTATAATAGATCCCCAGATTAGGGTTTACTACGATCTCAAGCCGTTTTTGGCTTCTCAAACTTTGAAATGGGTTGTCGAATCCAATTCCATTGGATGTTTTTTTCTGCGTGTTCCTATTGTGATCTTTTGCCCAAAATTACCTAATTTTTGGTTTATAATGTGAATTGAATCGTTTGATCGTTGAATGCAACACATTGTTTTGGCTAATAATTCTGATTCTTCTGTCCGGAGCATGGAGGGTGTTCCTTCCTATAAAATCTCCTGCATGGTGGCCATATGTGGTTCTTGTACTCACCTCTATTGGATTCCAAGAAGGCATTCGGCTTGTCTTCTTGATGCTTTACAAGTGGGTTATTGTTTGCTAATGCTCTTTTGTTGATTTGTTTGTTTATGAGAGTGGTTGACTAGATATGTATCGTTGTATTAATACCTTAAGGTTTGAGAAATGAACTTTGGTAGGAGGATGGAAGACATGTTGAATTCTTTCGCTGACAGGGTCTCCAAGCCTCGCCTCTTCTTGACGGATAAGTTGTTGATTGCCCTAGGTAAGCTTCTTCCATGTTGATAAGATCTTAGAGAGTAGTCTTGGTTGTCCGGATATTGTAGATGTATATGAGAGGGTCATAGAATGCAATGTTATAACAGTATCTAACATCTTCATATAGGGACCATCTATTGGATGTACATTTTTTTCATCTTCTCAAGCTTCAAATAATATGCATATTAGACAGGTAAAGCTAAGAAAAAATGAAATGGATGATCTAATCTAAAATGTTATTGGCTCAATATTGTAATCACTTTTGCATATATTTAACTATTATCTCAATTTGTTCGAATGATTTTGTAGCAACCAATTGTGGATCTCAACTGTGAGGACCTGTCCCTCTACTCCTGGGTCGACCGCTGGGTCGGACCCGTGGCTCGTTTAATTGTTTCGCGTCAAGCACGCGATCCGGTGGATCACATTGTTTCTTGGACCACAAGGGCAATTTGGTAAATTGCGCCTTGTCGGTTTGTTTCACACCCGCGTGTGCACACACTGACCTTGTTTGTGTTAGTATTTGATTAGAATGGTTAGGTGGACCCAGGATCGAAAGATCCGAGCTTGGGCTTGTGTTTTAGCCCAATTTTGAGTTTCTGGGCAAAGGAGATTGATCTCTCTTGCTAAGGAGATCGATCTTCCTTACTAAGGAGATCAATCTTCCTTGGGAAGAGATCGATCCTTCTGTGCCAGAAAGTCCTGGCGGTGATCTTTGAGAGGACGGCCGCCGTTGGCCGTCGCTCTCCCCTGTCAGAGGGAGAGAGGACTTTCTCTCCTCTCCTCCCCCTTTTCCCCTCCTTCCCCGGCTTTCCCCCTTCCTTTTCTTCTTCTTCTTCCTCCTCTTCTTCTCCTTCTTCTTCCTTCTTCTTCCTTCTTCTTTCTTCTTCCCACGAGCTCTGCTTCCTCTGCTTTCCGGTAGCCTTCTTCTTCTTCTCTGTTCTCCCTCCTCCGGCCACCGTTTTGGGCATTTCAAGGCTCGTTGGAACCGTGGCGACTTGAGGAAGATCCATGGTGTGGTTTGAAGCCTTGTTGGTGACTAGTTTGCGGGGAATCAGCCGAGGAGTGCATTTCCAGTAGGTTTCTACCTACGAGAGTTGTTTTTGGGTTTTCTCTAGATCTAGCCAGTAGATCTTGTTGTTTTTTGTGTTGTTGGATTGCTCTTGCTTAGTATAATTTTTTGTTTAAGTTTCATAAGCTTTGGTTGAGTTATTAGTAGGATTTAAGCATGTTTAATCTCGGAATTTCTGGTTTCTGGTGTTCTTGAAGAATAGCCGGTTTGCGGCGAGTTTTTCGATCAGTACGTGCATGTTCTTGGGTTGTTATTGTCGCGCCCCGACCCGCGAAAGCCCAACCGGGCCGGGCGACACGAACTGGAATCTAACGAAACACGGAAAAAGCTAGCGAGGGTTCCCTCTAACCTATTGGTCTCCCTAACAACTCACCAAAAGCACCCTCAATTAAAAGACATTAATTTAATGAGACCTCGAATCACAGATTACAAACCCAAAAATACAAATCCTCGGAGAGGGGAAGATCCAAATACAACATTTATACTCCCGTAGGAGGCTAAGAACAAAAGGGTAAAAAGCTGTAAAGATCGCCACATCTCAAACTCCACCTGGCGCCGCCGACCAATTTCCCGGTAGGGGCCACAGAAGAAGAACTGTTGCCTGCACCTGCAAAATACAGCCCGGGTAGGAGTGAGCATAAAGCTCAGTAGGGTTCTACACTATGCAACACAGAAGGAAGAGGGAAACGCAACAGTGTCGGCCTCGAGTAAGACCTAGGTGTATACAGGGGTCCCATAACCCCACCGCGTGTCCTTGAGGCCCAGGAGCAGCACTCAGTAAGCAAGAACAAACACTGCTGACTCACATGCAAGAACCCGACACTGCAGGCGGGAAAAGGCACAGCTGAGTAGACAATTCCTCTACTCAAGAGTCAACACAGTGGAACACCGGCTATACCTCAGCATCCGACTCGAGGCCGACATGACCTCTACAATCATCAAGCAACAAGTGTACCAGTCATCTAAGTCTATCATCGAATCGACTGGACACCATAATTCGAACCGGGTCCAAACTACCCAACCCCGGTCCTAGGGCTAAATCCGAGCTTCCAGCCTCGGGACGTCGACCCACAGATCACCCACGCCCTAACCATTCAACTAATGCACAAATCAACAATGTATGCTATGAACATACATAAACAGGAGATAGGCATGCAACAGTATGATAAGGCTCATATGAGTCAACTGGATCGCTGCAGCGGTACTACCAACCGCTGCCAGCCGATCCGTAGCGGGTCCCGACATTACGACGGTACCACGACCATCAACCGCAGACTCCTGCAACGGGAAGCAACTCCGAAAACGATGATGAGCAGTAAAGATATAATATTATAATCCAAACATATAATATTATATTCAAAACACCAAAACCTCTACTTAGAGGCTAATTGATCCCGTCGATCCGATGTCCAAATAATGTCTGATTCAAGATCCAACTTAGTTATCCGTATATCAACATGCCGGGATCAACATATCCAAAATACATAATCATCCAACGGTTGGATTAACAGGAAAACGCTAATCAAAACCGCTAATCAAACTAACTTACCAATTAATTGCTGCAGCGCAACCCTCCAGTAATAAATTCATAACCAATGGTAGGAAAATCGGAAAATTATGAAATCAGTTGGGTTAGAGAGTAGATTCAAAGATCTACAACTCTTATGTTCATCACAACCCAAGCACATGCACGTACCGATTGGAAAACACGCCGCAAACCGGCTGTTCTTCAAGAACAGCAGAAACCGGAAAATCCGAGATTAAACATGTATAAATCCTACTAAAATCTCAAACAGAAATTATTCTAGGCAAGATGCATCCAACAACACAAAGATCAGCATGATCCAACGGCTAGACCTAGAGAAAACCCAAAAACAACATCAGTTGGTAGAAACCTACCGGAAATACACTCCTCAGCTGATTCCCCGTAAATTGGTCGCCAACGCAGCTCCAAAGCACACCAGAGATCTTCCTCACGCCGCAATGGTTCCAACAAGCTTTGGAACACCCAAAACGGTAGCCGGAGGAGGAGAAGGTGGCTGCCGAAAAACAGGAGAAAAACATAACCGGGAAGAAGAAAGAAGATGGAAGAAGAAAGGAGAAGAAGGAGGAGGAGAAGAGGAAGAAAAGGAGGGAAAAGGGGAGGGGAAAGCCGGGGGAAGAGGGGAAAAGGGGAAGGAGGGGAGGGAAAATCCTCCCCTTCTGACAGGAGAGAGCGACGGCCAACGGTGGCCGTCCTCGCAAAGGAAGACACCGACCTGTTACAGTCCGGATCGATCCACCACCAAGTCGGATCGATCCAAGACGGGCTGGATCGATCCAAAACATTTGGATCGATCCAAACAGGTCAAAAACCCCTTAACGGATCTAATCAAACACAAATATCAATTAGAGGTTGTGTGTGCACACGCGGGTGTGAAACAAACCGACAAGGCGCAATTTACCAAATTGCCCTTGCGGTCTACAATGAGCCACAGGGGTAGAGGGGCAGGTCCTCACAGTGATGAACATAAGAGTTGTAGATTTTTGAATTTACTCTCACACCCAACTAATTTCATAATTTTCTGATTTTCCTACGATTTGGTATGAATTTCTCACTGGTGGGCTGCGTTGCAGCAAGTAATGGTAAGTTAGTTTGATTAGTGGTTTTGATTAGTGTTTTTTCGGTAAGCTAGCCGTTGGATCTTTCCGGATTTTGGATATGTTGATTCCGGCATGTTGATCTACTAGGGTCTAAGTTGGATCTCAAATCAGACGTCGTTTGGATGTCGGATCGACGGGTCAATTAGGCTCTAAGTAGAGGATTTTGGTGTTTTAGATAATATTATATGTTCGAAACATATAATATTGTATTTTACTGTTCATCAGCGTTTTCGGGGTTGCTTCCCGTTGCAAAAGTCCGCGGTTGACGGTCGTGGTACCGTCGTAATGCCGAGACCCGCTGTGGATCGGCTGGCAGCGGTTGGTAGTACCGCTGCAGCGATTCAGTTGGACTTGTATGCTGCTTTATCATACTGTTGCATGCCTATCTCCTTCTTGTGCATGTTCATAGCATGCATTCTCTGTTGTGCATTAGTTGCATGGTTAGGGCGTGGGTGATCTGTGGGTCGCCGTCCTGAGGCTGGAAGCTCGGATTTAGCCCTAGGACCGGGGTTGGGTAGTTTGGACCCGGTTTGAATTGTGGTGTCCAGTCAAACTCGATGATAGGCTTAGATGACTGGTACACCTGTTGCTTGGTGATTGTAGAGGTCGTGTCGGCCTCGAGTCGGATCTGAGGTGTAGCCGGTGTCCGGTGTTCTTGACTCTTGGGTGAGGGTCTGCTTGCCCAGTGGTGTCCTTGCCCGCCAAACAGTGTCCTGTGTCCTGTTGAGAGTCTGCAATGTTTGAGCCTGCGTTCACGGACTCCCGGTGGGGTTATCGGGCCTCTTTATACACCCAGATCTTACTTGAGGGCGACACTGTTGCGTTTCCCTCTTCCTTCTGTGTGTCGTAGTGTAGAACCCTGCTGAGCTTAGTGCTCACTCCTACCTGGGCTGCGTTTTGCAGGTGCAGGCGTTAGCTCCTCTTTGGTAGCCTGTACCGGGCAGTTGGTCGGCGGTGCGGCGGAGCCAGGCGGAGTCTGAGAGGTGGTGATCTTTTACTGCTTTTGAAATCTTGGTTAGTTAGTCTCCTACGGGAGTATAAATGTTGTATTTGTATCTTCCCCTCTCGAGGATATGTATATTAAATTCACTTGGGTTTTGTAATCTGAGGTTCGATACTTGTAATTTAATTATGTTTTTGAAATTGAGGGTGTTTTGGTGAATTGTCAGGGAGACCAATAGGTTAGAGGGAACCCTCGCCAATATTTTCCGCGGTTTGAAGGTTTCGGTTCGCGTCGCCCGGCCCGATTGGGCTTTCGCGGGTCGGGGCGCGACATCAACGGTCAACCCGGAGAGGAACCCTCATCAATCTCCCTCTCCTGCACCTACCCACCATCCCCCTTTGGTCATTTCATATGACTATAAAGTGAGTTTCACGTTGCTTTCTTGTGTATATACTTGGTTTGTATGTGTTTTCCTATTTAGTATACTACTTATTTACCTTGATTTCATATATATTGCAGCATTTTGAGCATTTTGCGTTTCTGCTGTCAAATTGGGTATATGGAGCTTCTTTTTGCTTGAATGCATTCAATGTGCATGCTAATATATCGTTTTTGGAAGATCATTTCTATATGATGCCTATACATGAGGCTAATTTTGGGAGATAATCCACTGTGTAGTACTTGAAGAACCAAGCATAGGTAATGAGTGCTTGATGGATGTTGAGATCCTTAGTTTCAAACTTTTTAAGGTTAATAGTTGTCTAGGTCAATCTTTTACTTTGATGTTTTGATCTTTTTTAGAATGAAGGTTGTTGGCCATATTTACTTGACTGCCTAATGGGAAAAAACACCCCATCAGCTGACAGCGTCAAGGAAATCCTAAAATTAGGTTTTGTATGAAGAAAATATTTGATTTCTCTCTCTACTCTTTGTAATGTGACAAATTTCTGACTTTTTACTTGGTCCAGGTGGTGCTACAATGGCTCATGCTGCTCAGATGCAATTCTACAGTCCTTAATGCATAATTTGTAGTACAGAACCTGCATTGAACGAAGACTATAATTAAAGCTTTTCAGTTGAAGCTCAACAGTAGATTAGTGTTGAGCTGAGCTGCTAATGTTCTGTAAGAGTCTTGAGATAACATGTCAGTGTCCTCAAATATTTGTAATACAATAAGCTTTTATGTCCTGTGAAAGCTCAGCGGTATCTTTTGTCATTCATGAGTTGAGCTAGTGATGTCCTGTAATACAATAAGCTTTTATCTCAAATATGAATACTATTAACTTTTTCCTCCAATGTGAATTGTCCAGTAAGACATTGCATTAGAACATTCTTCTATGCGGTGAAATTTGATAACCAACCAGGTCTTGGCTTAGGAACTGTCGTAGATGCTCCTTCAGATGCCAGAGGTACAACAACATCACCTGTGAGATAACCAACAAGGTCTTGACTTTCTGTAAGTGGCAAAACTCGCTCACGCCAGAGAGGATAGTTATCATACTTAAGTCTTAATGTGACAAAATTGCCGACATTAAGGGAAGCAGAAGACATGATAACCTGGCTCTGATACCAAGAAGAAAAAGAGATAAACGATGGTTTTGAGAAATCTCACCACACCTTGGACTGTGGGAGGGCTATTGTATTTATAATAAAATGAGTGTACATGATGACAGAATAATCAAAAATAGAAACTCCTAAAGTCTAGGAGCATAATCTGCAGGATGCTAATGTAATCAACATAATCATCTTCTATAATTGTACTAGCTACCATATACATTGGCTATGAATCCTCCTCTAGCTAATCACCAGGATCTAACAGCTGGCATGAATTTTTGTTTTTGAATTTGAATAGAGTTGATTCTGTTAATAGAAGCCGGGGCAGCAGAAGGAGGTGAGCTGGCCACGACAGGCGGTGTGGAGGAAATTACGCCCCGAGGGGGGGGGCAGTGTGAAAGTGGATTTGGAGGGGGATGAATCTGGGATGCCGAGGTGGCGTGGGTGGAGGAGGGGGAGACCGCAGGTGCTTTGGCTGTGGAGGAGGCGGCGCCGACTCCCACCGACCCTTTCATTTGACCTCTCTCCGGCGGCGATCAAGAAGAGACTAACCTTCTCTCCGGCGACGATCAGGGAGAGACTGACCTTCTCTCCAGTGGTGATCAAGAGGGGAGCGAGAGAGAGAGAGCGAGATGTCGGCGACTACGAGATGGGGAGCATTAAGGCCATCGAGGGTTTAAAACTCAAATCGGATCCGCGGGTTGCATATCCGATTCGTTTCAAAACCCTAGCTTTATCTACTTATTACATCCCCGCCGTTCCTATTAAGTTGATTGAAACGAACAGTGGGGATTAACTATTGCACATTGGTGCAATACCCCCCTATTGCCCCCCCTCCCCCCTCCCTCTGGATCCCAAGTATTGACCCATTCCATTTTGTTCTGAATGATGAATGAGATGTCTAATGACATAATTACCCCTATGGAGTCAATCTCAACCGTTGAATTAAATCACATTGATCTTTGGATGAATTAAATCACCATCGTTGGATTACACTCAGATCAATATATTTTATGTTTATATATTTTATATGTATATACTTTTTGTGTATATAAATATAAACCCAAAGGCTAAAATGAAAAGTAAATAAACTATTATATTTTATATCGATATATATGATTGAATATGCATATATTAGGTGTTGTATATGTCAAGGGTAGTATTGTCATTTACACATTATTCCCACTCTATTTACATGTTCATTAGTGCATACCAAACATATGAAACCATCATTCTCATTTCTTATTCAACCAACACAATCATCATCACTTCATTTCTCAATTTACTTCATTTCTAGTCACATTCCATTCCTCACTGTGAACCAAACGTGCCTTAGTGTGGTCAGAAGATTGCATCAACAATATATTGCTCCTCAAAAATAGTATCCAAGATGGATATGTGGTCGCCAAACACGTGAGGTGTGTCAACCGTAGCGTAGTGTGATCAAAATGGTGTCTGGATTCTGCCGCGTCTCAATTAAGAGGAACTTTAGATAAAACTTAGATCTAATGCAAGAGGATTTTTAAAAAATATGTTTTAGTGATGAAATTACTCCTGAAATAACTATGCTACTCCTAAATATGATTATGCTACTCCTAGAATGATTATAATACGTTTAGAAGTAATTGTACTACTCTTAAGAATGATTATAGCTCCAATGAAAGCTTCTAAGATTACAAGGTAGGGCTGAATTAACAGTAGTAAAAAGGAGTCTGTTTGATTCGAGTCGGGGGGGGGGGGGGGGGGTGTGGGAGGGTGGCTCGATCTCGAGATTATTTGGCTCCGGGATTAGTGACTTCATAGGGCGTCTTGACCTCGAGGTCGCTTGACTCCGGGGTTGGTGACGTCGAACTTTAAGTGTCGCTTCCTTTTGAGCCGAAGGCTGGGTAATAGAGGACAGCTCGACTTCTCGGACATTACATTTACATTATTGGATTGCATCACAATAAATGCAGTGTTATCATCGTGTTATAGGCAAGGCAGCATGATGATGGGATTTGATCTTGGGCATTAAGTAGCATTTAATGTTCGAATTGTCCTCATTGGCCAACGCTTCTTTTCTCCACGTGGTACTGTACGTGATAATCCACTAACCTCTTAGCCGGTTAGTCCACCTGACGCGTCCGTATGGTGCAGCAGATACGATGATTGTAGCTTACTAAATGGGTGCCACGTGTTCGAATCAATGATTGTTGATCACATGATGTGATGGATGTGTGCCAACCGGCGTTTGAATATTTTCCTCTGTAACATAGATAGATTATTTACCAACCATGAAAAGTCTTATTCTTTGTTTATTAGGATGAAAATTGGTGGTGGAATTTTGGAGTAGAAGTAGCTAGTATTAAAAGCTCCATATGACATGAACGAAATCAGTTTCTTAAGTTACAAGTGACATTCATGTCCTTCTAAACGGACTTTTTGGCCTATTAGCCCCTTACATCTTGCTTAATTGCATATAATTATCTCGAACCTTGAAAATGCATTTTAGTCCCTCAAATTATGTAAGAGATTACAAAAGCGGGCCTTTGGTTAACTTAATGTTGCCGTTAGAAGCATACATATTAAATGGAATTACTTGTTTACTCTCAAACCAAAGCCTCTACTTGTTGTCTTGCACAACAGTATTTTTGACATTTCGATACTACAGTTGATTTTTACTCTAATTCATTTAACCAGAAGGGATTGGATGTGACATCCCACTTCTTTAATCCCTTACATCATTTGAGGGGCTAATATGTCATTTTAAAAATTTAAGAGACTTATACAATTAAGGAAAATTTAAGCAACTAATATGCTAAACACCCTTTCCAAATGTACATGTCAGTGCTTTAGATCACCAAGTCCTTTTGAATGATTAGAGAGGAGAAATTTTCTCTCCAGAAAAAAAATTTAATCAAAATGTATTTTAACAAGTGGTTATCTAAATATGCCCATAGATGACACTAGTGGCCCCTATCAGGGCCTTGAACCCATGATACGGACCATGGCGCGCGTCAGCCGGAGTTGACACAGGCCACGACCTAGGCAATGGCGCGGTGCATCACACCAAGCCATGGGCAGCATGGAAACACCATGATCACACGAGCAAACACCCTCGAAAGAGGCTAGACGACACTTCCCCAAAGATGGTACGACAAATTCTAAGTGGACTGGCCCAAGGAGGAAGACGACGCGCCAGGACGTGGTGCGGCGCAAGCCCAGCGGAGCATGACACACTCGAGAGCAAGTCAATCGAGCGCAGCACGCGCCAAGGCGACCAAGGAGGCACAGGGGTTGAGCGCGTGCGAGGCATGCGAGAGCGTGTGCGCGACACACCCAGGAAGCCCAGTCCGAGTCAAACTAGGACTCGGCTTGCCTAGGCCGAAGCAGTGAGTTCTAGGGAGAAAACCACGCGTGCTAATTACCTAATTCCACTTGGAATGGAAGCTCTAAGACGCGGTCAGAAACCGTTTTGACACAGAAGAATTTAAAGATGACGCGTGACTCCGAGTTGCAATAGGAGACGACACGCCAAACTGGGCGGTTGTGCCTTGGAGGCAAATACAACCAAGTAAATTCAAATGTCTCACGTGCATTTGACTTGGAATAGGTGATGACATGGGAAATATCAGTTTTGGCTCAGGGAAATTTGCTGTTGGCGCGGACGAATAGGAATGTGCCCTATTTCGAGTCAAAGAAGCGATCATGACTATCTTAAGCAAGTCAAACTCAAGAGGGAGTCTAGCTAAGTTTGGTAACTTAGTGTTGTGCTTATCTATTGCCTAGATATGGATGTAAGCCAGGACTTTGAGTAGTACTTGCATGACTGACTTGTTGGAGCAAGTCAAGGACTATTCCTCTATATAAGGAGTATGCCGACCAAGGTGTTGGACATCTAGGCTTAGGTTAGGGTTTGGGATTTCCTTGTATTGAGTGATCTTTGTACCTTGGGAGGGAGAGAGAGTTGTGAGGGATTCTCTTGTAAAGATCTTTGATCAATAAAGGAAGAGGGCCATACCCTTTGCCATAATTGTTTGTTCTTGCTTCTTGGTGTGCTCTTGTGCAAGAAGAAGAAGAAGACGAAGGAGAAGGCTGGTCAAGGACGGATCTACACCGACCATCTTCAAGGCATGGTTCTTGAAGCGTGCAAGGAGTGCACGGCGTTGTGGAGCAAGAGGCGGAGGGTCCTTGGCGCCGGCATCGGGTTCTCTTCTTTGTGAAAAAATTCCGTTGCGTAACCCGGTGACAATTTGTCATCAAAGCTAGGTTTTTACCACCTTGAGAATGTGATCAGTGGCGCAGGAGCTTCATGATCGTGTTACTCGTCTTGAGGGCTATCTTGGGGAAGCCCTGGCAGAAGAGATTGCACCTCTTCATGCCCGCATCGCAGCAATCAAGGGGGAGATCTTCAACATCAAGTCTTCCTCCGGCGTGATGAAGGCTGAGCTAGAAGGACGGGTGGCGTCTTCTGAGCAAGGATTGAACCGGATCCAGATTCTCTTGGAGGAGTTCGTGGACCGGATCGACAGCAAGCTAGTCATCATCAAGCGGGTCGTGTCAAGGTCTGATTCTCGTGAGGGCACGAGCAAATTCAAAGTGCCCGAGCCCAAGTCCTTTGGTGGTGTGCCGAACGCCAAGGAACTTGAGAATTTCTTGTGGGACCTTTGAGCAGTATTTCGAGGCTGCTCATATCCTTGAGGGCGACAAAGTGTTCGTTGCTGCAATGTACCTATCCGGCGATGCAAAGCTCTAGTGGCGTACCAGACTGGATGATGATGCAACCGCCGGCAGCCCCAAGATCTCTACTTGGGACGTCTTCAGCAAGGAGCTGAAGGAACAATTCCTCCCCAACAACATGGCGTGGGTCGCGAGGGAGGCTATGAAGAACTTGAAGCAAACTGGACTACTCAGAGACTATGTGAAGGGGTTCAGTAGTCTTATGCTGGACATTAAAGACATGTTTGACTCTAACAAGTTATTCAACTTTCTGTCAGGTCTTCAGGGATGGGCACAGTTAGAGATGAGAAGACAGGGAGTGAAAGACCTCCCCTCAGCCATGGCCGCGGCGGATGCCTTGGTGGATTTTCATCAGCCCAAGTCATTGGATAACAACAATAGCAATCGGGCCCCAAAAGCTAAGGACAAGCCAAAGTCCAAGGGAGAGAAAACCAAGGGGAAGAAACGGCCGCAGGAGAAAGGCAAGGCAAAGTTGCAGGAGCCGGTCAAGTCTCCTATGGGGTGTTTTATCTGTAACGGACCCCATAGGGCTCGAGATTGCCCTAAAAGAGAGAAGCTCAACACATTGGTGGGAGAAGAAGAAAGAGATTTGGATTCTCCAACGAGGGTTAACCCGTTGCAACTCCTCAACACATTGCGGGCTACCCCAACTACCGGTCTCATGCATGTCCAGATCAACCTTCAAGGCGTGAAGATAATGGCCATGCTCAACACCGGCGCCGCCCACAACTTCTTAGCCCAACATGCGGCCGAGCATCTCAAAGCCAAGATCACCACCAGTTCCAATCGCATCAAGGCGGTCAATTCTGATGCAAAGCCGGTCATGGGTGTCGCGACGGCTACGACAGTGGACCAAGGAAGGCGTCCGTGGATTTCTTGGTGATGCCACTCGATGACTTCGACGTCATCTTGGGCAACGAGTTCTTCCGAAGCAGCAAGGCGATGGTCATGCCCTACCTCAACGGCATGTTGTTGCCCGACGAGCGGAGTCCTCATTTTGTAAGGGCTGCACCACCAGCCAAGCCAAAAGCAAAAGCTGGGTTGCTATCGGCCATACAACTGAAGGACGACGTGTGGAAGGGTGATCCAACCTTCCTGGTGACATTGGCTGAGGTACAGCCAAACTAGTGGGTGAGCGGCAATTTCGCCAACAAGAGCAGTGTTGCGAGTGATAACAGTTTCGAGCACGAGCGCAGAGACGATGCAGGAAGCAGTGGAAGGCGACAGATCCAGAGCACCAGGCTAGCAGCAAGGGTGCAACCAGCCAGTGACGCACCAGGATCAGGTAAGCAGAATCCATGCATTGTGTCTGCAGAGCTAGAGTTCGCAGCAACCCACGTGCCAGCGATAGTTCTTTACGTGCTGCAGGAGTACAGCGACGTCATGCCACTGCAGCTGCCCAAGCAATTGCCTCCCCGCCCTGCGATCAACCATCGCATCGAGCTGCTGCCCGGCGCCCACGCACCAGCCCAAGCCCCCTACCACATGGTACCATCCGAGCTTGCGGAGCTCAAGAAGCAACTGCATGAGTTGCTCGAGTCAGGACTCATCCGCCCCTCTACATCTCCTTATGGTGCATCAGTCTTGTTCCAGAGGAAGCAAGACGGCTCATTGAGGATGTGCATCGACTACCGCGCCATGAACAAGCTGACCGTGCGGGACAAGTATCCAGTTCCATTGGTGCAGGACCTCTTCGATCACTTGTCCAAGGCCAAGGTAATATCTAAACTAGATTTGAGATCTGGTTATTGGCAAGTGCGCATCGCGGAAGGAGATGAGGCCAAGACTACGTGCGTGAAGCGGTACGATGCATATGAGTTCTAGGTCATGTTGTTTGGCTTGACTAATGCCCCAACCACTTTCTGTCATCTGATGAATGATGTGCTGTACGACTTCGTCGATCGGTTCGTGGTCATCTATCTCGATGACATAGTGGTGTACAGTGACTCCCTGGAGACCCACGTGGAGCATCTGAGCCGGATCCTACAGAGGCTACGGGAACACTCTCTCTATGTCAAAAGGGAGAAGTGTGAGTTCGCAATGAAGGAGGTCTCGTTCTTGGGGCACAAGATCGAGGGCGGCATAGTGAGGATGGATCCTCGGAAGGTCGAAGCAATTTTGGAGTGGTCGGCACCAACAAAAGTCCCTGAGCTTCGAAGCTTCCTCGGTTTAGCCAACTATTACCGCTGGTTTATCAAAGGCTACTCCAAAAAGGTAACACCCTTGACTGACTTACTAAAGAAAGATCAAGTTTGGTGTTGGACAAGTCAATGCGCGGAGGCCTTTTAGAACCTGAAGGAGGCCATCGCCAGTGAGCCAGTTCTTAGGCTCCCGTACTTCTCTCTCCCCTTTGAAGTCCACACCGACGCATCTGATCGAGCTCTTGGCAGGGTGTTGGTTCAGGAGGGAAGCCGCAAGCTCAACGATGCAGAGACGCACTATTCGGCACATGAGAAGGAGATGGTGGGTGTGGTGCACTTTCTTCGCACCTGGCGGGTGTACCTTCTCGGCACAAAGTTCGTGGTCAAAATGGACAACATCGCCAACACCTATTTCCAAACATAGAAGAAGCTCTCTCCTAAGAAAGCAAGGTGGCAGGAGTTACTACAGGAGTTCGACTTCGAGTGGCAGCACAAGCCTAGGCGACACAACCAGGTGGCAGATTCTTTGAGCCGGTAACAAGTCATGGACTACGTTGCATCCCTAGTCCAAGTGGAGGCGGGTTGGCTTGAGAAGATCAAGACCCAAGCGAAGGACGACTCCGAATATCAGAAGCTTGTGAAGGAGGTTCAAGACGGAACCGTGCGGCGGTTCTGGCTCGAGGATGACTTGTTGCAGGCAAAGGGCGGGTGGCTCTATGTTCCCAAAGGAGGAATCCTGGTCTCCCTGATCAAAGAGACCCATGATTCCAGATGGGCGGGTCATCCGGGGCGGGAGCGGACTTCCGTTCTACTTGACCGAAGCTACTATTGGCCAAAGTTGGAGGAGGACATCGAGCTTTATGTGAGGACTTGTCTAGTGTGCCAACTAGACAAGATGGAGTGAAGGAAGCAAGAGGGCCTTCTTCAACCACTCCCTATTCCGAAAGGTATCATGCAATCCCTCTCTATGGATTTCATTGTAGGTCTTCCGAAGGTGGATGGCAAATCGACGATCCTTTTTGTAGTGGATCGCTTCTCCAAGTATGTCATCTTCATCCCAGTGACCAGGGGTTGCCCCTTGGAGGTCACGGTGGACCTCTTTTTCAGGAACGTGATCAAGCACTTCGGGCTCCCACGTGACATCATCAGCGATAGGGACTGGCGGTTCACTGGGCAGTTTTGGACTCATATGTTCAAGATTATGGGGTCTCAACTGAAGTTTTCAACGGCAAACCACCCGCAGACTGACGGCTAGACGGAGCGGATCAATACTTTGTTCGAAGAGTACTTGCGGCACTACATGACTGCCAGCCAACAGAATTGGCTCGACCTTCTTGACGTCGCACAATTCTCCTACAACCTGCAGAGATCATCGGCGACATGGAAGGGTCCCTTCGAGCTCGTGCTAGGCCAACAACCGTTGGCTCCCCTTGACCTGGCGGCCTAAGGAGGAGAAGGAAGTCCGGCGGCTTCCAGGTTTGCAAAAGACCAATAGGAGATTATCGAGGCAGCTCAAGACAGCTTGAGGAAGGCCTAGAAGAGGATAGAGAAGTATGCGGATCAAGGCAAGAGGCCCTTGGAGTTTCAGGTAGGCGATCAAATCCTTTTGAAACTAACTTCGTAGATTCTGAAGCAATTCAGCCGAAAGACAACACACAAGGGATTGGTGTCACAGTATGACGGACCATTCGAGGTCATCAAGAGGGTAGGCCGCTCAGCCTACCAACTGCTTCTCCCCGACCGGCTCAAGATTCACCCAACGTTCCATGTTGGCTACTTGAAGCCGCATCATGCTGACCAGGAGGATCCAGCGAGGAATGTAGTGAAGAGAACTCCATCGACGGTACGGGTTGAGTTCGAAAAATAAGCAGAAGCCATTCTTAATCAGAGGCAAGAAGGGCAAGACAAGAGAAGCCGGCGTGTCTTCTACTTGGTCAAGTGGAAGGGTCTTCCAGATTCAGAGACATCATGGGAGCACGATGTCAACCTGTGGCAGTTTGAGGAGTTGGTCTAGGACTAGCTCAGAACACATTCGACAAGGGCGTCAGACTCCTCTGGTGGGGGAGGTTTGTCAGGGCCTTGAACCCCTAACACGGGCCATGGCGCGTATTAGCCGGAGTTGACACGGGCCACGGCCTAGGCCATGTCGCGGTGCATCACACCAAGCCATGGGCAGCATGGAAAGACCATGATCACACGAGCAAACACACTTGAACGTGGCTAGACGACACTTCCCCAAAGATGGCGTGACGAATTCTAAGCATGGCACGGCGAACTGGGCCAAGGAGGAAGACGGTGCGCCAGGACGCGGTGCGGCGTGAGCCCAGTGGAGCATGACGCGCTCGATAGCAAGTCAAGCAAGCGCGCCACGTGCCAAGGTGACCAAGGAGGGCACACGGGTCGAGCGCGCGTAGCGCGTGCGCGACGTGCCCTGGAAGCCCAGTCCGAGTCAAACTCGGACTCGGTTTGCCTAGGCTGATGCAGTGTGTGCTAGGGAGAAAACCACGCGTCCTAATTACCTAATTCTACTTGGAATGGAAGCTCCAAGAAAGATGACGCGGTCAGAAACCGTTTTGGCACGGAAGAATTTAAAGATGATGCGCGACTCCGAGTTGCACTAGGAGATGGTGCGCCAATCCGGGCGGTTGTGCCTTGGAAGCAAATACAGCTGAGAAAATTCAAATGTCTCGCGTGCATTTGACTTTGAATAGGTGATGACATGGGGAATATCAGTTTTGGCTCAGGGAAACTTGTTGTTGGCCCGGACGAATAAGAATGAACCCTATTTCGAGTCAAAGAAACGATCACGGCTATCTTAAGCAAGTCAAACTCAAGAGGGAGTCCAACTAAGTTTGGTAACTTAGTATTGTGCTTATCTATTGCCTAGATATGGATGTAAGCCAGGACTTTGAGTAGGACTTGCATGAGTGACTTGTTGGAGCAAGTCAATGACTATTCCTCTATATAAGGAGTAGGCCGGCCAAGGTGTTGGACATCTAGGCTTAGGCTAGGGTTTGGGATTTCCTTGTATTGATTGGTCTTGTACCGTGGGAGGGAGAGAGAGTTGTGAGGGATTCTCTTGTAAAGATCTTTGATCAATAAAGGAAGAGGGTCATACCCTTTGCCACAATTGTATGTTCTTGCTTCTTGGTGTGCTCTTGTGCAAGAAGAAGAAGAAGACGAACGAGAAGGCTGGTCAAAGACGTATCTTGCTACACCGATCATCTTCAAGGCGTGGTTCTTGAAGCATGCAAGGAGTGCACGACGTTGTGGAGCAAGAGGCGGAGGGTCCTTCGCGCCGACATCGGGTTCTCTTCTTTGTGAAAAATTTCCATTGTGTAACCTGGTGACAGCCCCGTGCCACCTAATATGGTTTTAACCACCACCCCCTCTCTCTCTATATATATCTCTCCCCAATAACTCCCTCTAGCAAGAGTCAATACCTAAATATAAAAAAGATAATCAACACAATACACCTCACTTTATAAGATAGATTTAGCCTACAATTGAAGGGCTAGTATGGTCATACGCCCATCAGCAGCCGCTCAGCTTGTGTCAGGTAAAAATTCATGCGAATTCCTAAGCAAAGAACTAACCTAACTTGAACTTGAACTTGAACAGTGCAAAAAAATATTGCATCAATCATCACAGAATAATAATGACTGACAAATGCCCCTAAATTGTGGTAACTATATTAGGTCACCCAAAATCTTCTGCCGCCAAGCTTTCAAATAATAACAAAAGTGAATCCTCATTTCTAGCTACCAAAAGTATTCAAATCAATTATTTGAGCTTCCTAGAATGCTACGACATATGAAGCCTCGTATCGAATTAAACATGACATAAGAAAAAAACATCTGGATAATCCACTAATGCCCAATCATTATCTACGCATACAAAAGATTAGGAGCATGCAGTGTGAAACATAATGTTCCATGGGCACTATTTTCAACAGCACGTTTATCCAATTAAATCTCAGAGTGATGAATGTGTTGCTACGTACTTGCCG
>OY986971.1:7073435-7167513 GCA_963920575.1 Narthecium ossifragum | reverse complement strand
AGGCCGACACGACCTCTACAATCACCAAGCAACAGGTGTACCAGTCATCTAAGCCTATCATCGAGTTTGACTGGACACCACAATTCAAACCGGGTCCAAACTACCCAACCCCGGTCCTAGGGCTAAATCCGAGCTTCCAGCCTCAGGACGGCGACCCACAGATCACCCACGCCCTAACCATGCAACTAATGCACAACAGAGAATGCATGCTATGAACATGCACAAGAAGGAGATAGGCATGCAACAGTATGATAAAGCAGCATACAAGTCCAACTGAATCGCTGCAGCGGTACTACCAACCGCTGCAGCGATCCAGTTGACTCATATGAGCCTTATCATACTGTTGCATGCCTATCTCCTGTTTATGTATGTTCATAGCATACATTGTTGATTTGTGCATTAGTTGAATGGTTAGGGCGTGGGTGATCTGTGGGTCGACGTCCCGAGGCTGGAAGCTCGGATTTAGCCCTAGGACCGGGGTTGGGTAGTTTGGACCCGGTTCGAATTATGGTGTCCAGTCGATTCGATGATAGACTTAGATGACTGGTACACTTGTTGCTTGATGATTGTAGAGGTCATGTCGGCCTCGAGTCGGATGCTGAGGTATAGCCGGTGTTCCACTGTGTTGACTCTTGAGTAGAGGAATTGTCTACTCAGCTGTGCCTTTTCCCGCCTGCAGTGTCGGGTTCTTGCATGTGAGTCAGCAGTGTTTGTTCTTGCTTACTGAGTGCTGCTCCTGGGCCTCAAGGACACGCGGTGGGGTTATGGGACCCCTGTATACACCTAGGTCTTACTCGAGGCCGACACTGTTGCGTTTCCCTCTTCCTTCTGTGTTGCATAGTGTAGAACCCTACTGAGCTTTATGCTCACTCCTACCCGGGCTGTATTTTGCAGGTGCAGGCAACAGTTCTTCTTCTGTGGCCCCTACCGGGAAATTGGTCGGCGGCGCCAGGTGGAGTTTGAGATGTGGCGATCTTTACAGCTTTTTACCCTTTTGTTCTTAGCCTCCTACGGGAGTATAAATGTTGTATTTGGATCTTCCCCTCTCCGAGGATTTGTATTTTTGGGTTTGTAATCTGTGATTCGAGGTCTCATTAAATTAATGTCTTTTAATTGAGGGTGCTTTTGGTGAGTTGTTAGGGAGACCAATAGGTTAGAGGGAACCCTCGCTAGCTTTTTCCGTGTTTCGTTAGATTCCAGTTCGTGTCGCCCGGCCCGGTTGGGCTTTCGCGGGTCGGGGCGCGACAATAACAACCCAAGAACATGCACGTACTGATCGAAAAACTCGCCGCAAACCGGCTATTCTTCAAGAACACCAGAAACCAGAAATTCCGAGATTAAACATGCTTAAATCCTACTAATAACTCAACCAAAGCTTATGAAACTTAAACAAAAAATTATACTAAGCAAGAGCAATCCAACAACACAAAAAACAACAAGATCTACTGGCTAGATCTAGAGAAAACCCAAAAACAACTCTCGTAGGTAGAAACCTACTGGAAATGCACTCCTCGGCTGATTCCCCGCAAACTAGTCACCAACAAGGCTTCAAACCACACCATGGATCTTCCTCAAGTCGCCACGGTTCCAACGAGCCTTGAAATGCCCAAAACGGTGGCCGGAGGAGGGAGAACAGAGAAGAAGAAGAAGGCTACCGGAAAGCAGAGGAAGCAGAGCTCGTGGGAAGAAGAAAGAAGAAGGAAGAAGAAGGAAGAAGAAGGAGAAGAAGAGGAGGAAGAAGAAGAAGAAAAGGAAGGGGGAAAGCCGGGGAAGGAGGGGAAAAGGGGGAGGAGAGGAGAGAAAGTCCTCTCTCCCTCTGACAGGGGAGAGCGACGGCCAACGGCGGCCGTCCTCTCAAAGATCACCGCCAGGACTTTCTGGCACAGAAGGATCGATCTCTTCCCAAGGAAGATTGATCTCCTTAGTAAGGAAGATCGATCTCCTTAGCAAGAGAGATCAATCTCCTTTGCCCAGAAACTCAAAATTGGGCTAAAACACAAGCCCAAGCTCGGATCTTTCGATCCTGGGTCCACCTAACCATTCTAATCAAATACTAACACAAACAAGGTCAGTGTGTGCACACGCGGGTGTGAAACAAACCGACAAGGCGCAATTTACCAAATTGCCCTTGTGGTCCAAGAAACAATGTGATCCACCGGATCGCGTGCTTGACGCGAAACAATTAAACGAGCCACGGGTCCGACCCAGCGGTCGACCCAGGAGTAGAGGGACAGGTCCTCACAGTTGAGATCCACAATTGGTTGCTACAAAATCATTCGAACAAATTGAGATAATAGTTAAATATATGCAAAAGTGATTACAATATTGAGCCAATAACATTTTAGATTAGATCATCCATTTCATTTTTTCTTAGCTTTACCTGTCTAATATGCATATTATTTGAAGCTTGAGAAGATGAAAAAAATGTACATCCAATAGATGGTCCCTATATGAAGATGTTAGATACTGTTATAACATTGCATTCTATGACCCTCTCATATACATCTACAATATCCGGACAACCAAGACTACTCTCTAAGATCTTATCAACATGGAAGAAGCTTACCTAGGGCAATCAACAACTTATCCGTCAAGAAGAGGCGAGGCTTGGAGACCCTGTCAGCGAAAGAATTCAACATGTCTTCCATCCTCCTACCAAAGTTCATTTCTCAAACCTTAAGGTATTAATACAACGATACATATCTAGTCAACCACTCTCATAAACAAACAAATCAACAAAAGAGCATTAGCAAACAATAACCCACTTGTAAAGCATCAAGAAGACAAGCCGAATGCCTTCTTGGAATCCAATAGAGGTGAGTACAAGAACCACATATGGCCACCATGCAGGAGATTTTATAGGAAGGAACACCCTCCATGCTCCGGACAGAAGAATCAGAATTATTAGCCAAAACAATGTGTTGCATTCAACGATCAAACGATTCAATTCACATTATAAACCAAAAATTAGGTAATTTTGGGCAAAAGATCACAATAGGAACACGCAGAAAAAAACATCCAATGGAATTGGATTCGACAACCCATTTCAAAGTTTGAGAAGCCAAAAACGGCTTGAGATCGTAGTAAACCCTAATCTGGGGATCTATTATAGGTGGAGTGAAAGAGGGGTTACTACAAACCTTGAGAGAAGGGTGAGGATGAGGAAGGGCTTCTTGGCGATGACCAAGACGAAGAGGGAGAGGGTTGGCCCCAGCAATATTAGTGTGTACCCCACTCCAGCCGCCACCATCTTCCCTCTCTCATTAAAGCTCTCTCTCTAGGGCAGGAGCTCTTCCTCATCACCTCAGTGGTCTTAAGGGGGACACCGCGGGTGCTTCGGTGGTGGAGGAGGCGGCACCGACTCCCACCGACCCTTTCATTTGACCTCTCTCCGGCAGCGATCAGGGAGAGACTGACTTTCTCTTCGGCGGTGATCAAGAGGGGAGCGAGAGAGAGAGAGAGTGAAATGCCGGCGACTGGGAGATGGGGAGCATTACGGCCATTGAGGGTTTAAAACTCAAATCGGATCCGCGGGTCATTTCAAAACCCCAGCTTTATCTACTTATTACATCCCGCCGTTCATGTTAAGTTGATTGAAACGAACGGTGGGATTAACTATTGCACGCAATACCCACCTATTGCACCCCCCGAATCCCAATACTTGGGGTGGGAAGAATGAGTCATAAGGTCATTCCTGCTCAAAAATGAATGAGGCATTTCATTTCGGTCAGAATGGGCGAACCAAACGGTGCCATAAAAGATTTGTGTTATCAAACAGTTGGCCAAGTTTTAGTAATGTATTGGCTGACAAAGTCTTTGTCGTGTTGGCACCGACGGATTACTCTCTATGTTTTTTTTATTAGTTAAGCCCGAGGGCTAAGTCACCTAATTACATAGGCTAGTCAAAAAACATGCTGGGGATAGACCCCCCCCCCCCCCCCAGTTCCATCAGAACTTCTGAACTCCACAGCCAGATCACATGCTTGTTTGGCCACCCCGTCCGCCCTCTCGTTACATTCTCGAGATATATAGCATAAACTGAAGTCTGCAAAAACTCTACTTTCCCACCATATATTCCTCACCGTAGCTCTATAATCCTCACAGATTGGCAGGGTTCCTTGCACCATCCGAATACCAAACAAAGAATCACTTTCGATAACCGGGGTAGAGTTTCGCCTTCTCGCAGCCTCACGGATTGCTAGGAGTATCGCTTGGAGCTCCGCCATGATAACAGAGGATACTTGTTGGGTAGCACTTTCAGACCATAGAACAACCTCTTCCTCATCAACACATATAACCCCAAGCCCTGCAAGACCCATACTCATATCCACATATGCATCAGTTTGCAAGCTACAACCTTCTACACCCACCCGTGGCACCTCCATCTTCTTTACCTCTTGGTACATGCTGTATTCCTTAGCCTGCCAATGAATAGATTGAAACATACCTCTTTCCCCATAACTCTCTTCACCATACTGTACTTTGCATCTATCCTTACAAAGACACCAAAGCCCGTATGCAACCACCGAGTTTAGCATCTAGTCATCTCTGGACTTCATTGGAGTTGGCCAAAAGATCAAGGCAATCCTGCATACATCCTGGAACTTTGTTACCCAATAATGCTGACCAAAGAGCTCGAACGAACTGACACACAGCGAAAATGTGATCTAGCGTTTCCAATTCCACTTTACATCTTGAACAAACCTTCTCACATGAAAGATTGCAATTCCAAAGCGCCACCAAAGATGGAACCTTCCCATGAAGAAGCTTCCATAAGAAATTCTTCACCCTGGGTCCTGCTAAAGCTTTCCAAACACTATGCCACCCACGAAGCTTCTTTTTATCGCATACCAGTTGGTTAAAGGACTCCAGAAATTGATAGCATGACGAGGTACTTATTAGACTGGAGGAAGACATCACCCAGCGCAGATGCTCTGCTGATGTTTGTCGCTGCGTTGGGAGGGCACAGATCTGCTCAATCATATCTTGATGAAAGAAAGAACGGATAGTATCTTCATCCCAAATTCCATCTGCATTGAAGAACTAGCCCACTGTGATTGAATTTAGTTGACTATCTGCCGCCATTAGACATGGAGAGCTGAACAGGGGACCATCGCCCACCCACCAGTCACGTAAGACATTAGCATTACAACCCGGGCCAAGATCCCACCGGAGGCCTTTCCGCAATAGATTGGCAGCCTTGCACATGGATCTCCAGAGATCAGAGCATTTAGTTGGGTCCCTGCAGACCGGAAGAGCATCCTGGAATTCATCCTTCGCTCTACAAATTTCCTTCCAAATTGAGGACTCATGATGAAGAAATCTGGCAGCCCTCTTCATCCTTAGCGCTACTTGCATCTGCTTCAGATCTTTAAGCCCAAGGCCACCCTACATTTTATGTTTACAAACCTTCTCCCATGCGATCGTCGAAAAGTCCCCACGACTGCCATGCCAGAGAAAATTCTTGGCCAAGGCGTCAACCTTTTTAAGAGTCATGGCTGGTGAAGGAATGGAGGACATAACGAAGACTGGCAGTGCTTGGAGGACTGATTGGACTAAGACAGCCCTCCCTGCTTCAGCCTTGATTGGCGCTCTCCAATCTACAAGTCTACCTTGCACTTCAACAATAACATACATGAAATCCCGAACTAAAAGCCTCTTGGTTGCCAATGGAACACCTAGGTACCGCCAAGGCCCTTCCTTCTCAGGAAAACCAAGAATTTCAAGTAATATTTGTTTGCAACGCGGCGATATCGAAGGATAAAACTTAACGCTCGACTTTTCCAGACTGACCTCTAGTCCTGATAACCTCTTGTACCTTCCAAGTACATTCTTAAGTTTCCTTGCTTCCAGCATGTGGGCCAAAGTCGCAAAAAGAACATCATCTGCATAAAGGAGATGGCTAACCTGCATTGAGGAGTTAGGGAATGTCACCTTCTCGAGAGCAATAAGAGGCACCTTCAGGAGCCTAGAGAGCACCTCCTGAACCAGTATGAAGAGGTACGGGGAGATAGGGTCACCTTGACGCAGATCGCAAGTCGCTGGGAAAAAGCCGCAAACTCGTCCATTGATGAGTAGAGAGAACCGCACCAAGGTTACACATTCCATAATCCATTCGACCCATTGCATAGGAAAATTCATATGAAGTAGAACTCTTTTGAGGAAGATCCAGCTCACTGAATCATAGGCAGCTCGTATATCAACTTTGATCGCCATGAGAGCCTGACGGTTAGGTGCATGCCGTAGGGAGTGTAAGAGTTCATGTGCCGTACCTATGTTGTCTTGTATGGACCGGCCTTGTAGGAAAGTTGATTGCTCCGGGCTGATGAGATCTTGAAGAAAAGGTTGTAGACGTTTCACCAAAATTGCTGAGATAAGCTTATAGCAAACATAGCACAAACTAATAGGCATGTACTCTTTAATTCTCCTAGGATGCTTGCATTTGGGAATGAATGTTAGGAAGGTATCGTTCCAACCATTGTGCATCTTCCCGGAAGCAAAAAAAATCTTGTACTAGTTTAACCACATCATCACCTACGACCTCCCAATGCTGCATAAAAAATTTTGAGCGAAGGCCATCCGGGGCGGGGCATTTGTTCTTCCCCATGTCAAAGAGGGCCTGAGTAACCTCCCCATAAGACACCTCCGCTAGAAGTTGCTCATGTGCACTAGCTGGCAGCTACGGCGTAGGAGGAAGGCTCAACTGAGGGCTACCTTTGTCCGCAGCCCATAATCGTTTGTAGTATCCAATAAACTCCTCAGCAATTTCCTCATGTGCAGCAAGCAGAGTACCTGTGAGGACCCATACCTCCAACCCAGTCTGACCGCATTAGGTCGAGAGTCCGGTTTTGTGGTTTGGCTCGGTTGGCCTTGGGATGCGATCGGTTGATCGCATCGTTGTTTTTGACCCAGGGGCATTTTGGCAAATTTGCTCCCTGGCGGTCGGTTTCACACCCGCGTTGCACACACTGCCTTGGATTGATGTATGTGATTGATTAGGACCTTAGGGGCGCTTCCGATTGGAAGATCGGTGCTCAATCAGGAGAGATCGAATTGGACGGCTGTGATCGATTCCAGCTTTCTATTTAAACCCTTCTCTTTTCTCTCTCTTCTCTTCTTTTCTCTTTCTCTCTTCCTCTCTCCTTCGTTGGCTGCCGACGTGGAGATCCAGCTGTGGCTTTTCGGCGCGGATCCGCGTCGATCGGAGTTGAGGATCTTGTTGATCGCCTGCACGTCTATACATGTAGGTGTTTCTACCCAATTCCTATGAGTTGGTAACCCTAGGATCGCCTTTTTGTGATTTTTGGTTGTTGTGTGTACTAGAATGCTTTGATTTTCTGTATTCTAGTTCCTTGCCATGTTTAGAAGCTAGCTATGGTTTCTTTTCCGTATTCTTTCGAACGAATTTCGTATTTTTGTCAGTTTTTCGACGGGGATGGACTCAAATCTGATATTTCACGATCTGAGTTTGGTTTTTATTGCATGAATGAATCCCCCACCATCAAATAGACCTTCCTGCAAAGTTTGAATGGATTCCATCGCCGTTTGATAGATCAAATCCAACAAATTCAGGTTTTTGTCGGTTTCGTCGGTTTTCGGGAAATTTGATTTAATTCGAAGGATCTGATCATCCAAAGTTGGATTCCTTAGTGTCATTAGATTCTCCATATCCAATTGCACATGTCTACAAAGTTTGGTTTAATTTCGATACGTTTTGATAGATCAAATCCAAGAAATTGGATCTCATGCACTATTCATCTTTCCTGCCGACATATGAAGGATCGATCTTCTTCCGAGCTTTTGTTTGTTAGTGTTCTGCTCCGTCCCAAGAAGATCGATCCTCTTCTTGGCAGGGAGTGTGTTTAAGGAAGATCGATCTTCTGGTGCCAGAAGATCGATCCTTCTTCCTCAGACAGAACACCATCTTAAGGAAGATCGATCTTCTTGTGAAAGAAGATCGATCTCTCCTTCCTAGGTAGGGAATACCCTTAAGGAAGATCGATCTTCCTTTGGAGTGAAGATCGATCATTTCTTCTTGACAGTAAGCACCCATGTAAATGATCGATCATCTTGGGTAAGATGATCGATCTTTTATATGCTGATTTGTTATAATTGATCCGAATTTGGTGTTTTCGGTTTCTTTTCGACCCGAATTTCTCACGTGGTTTTCCCGATGATAGGTAAGGATTATTATAATATTTTAATCGGGATTTTGACGGGTTTATCTCCGAATTACGCCGTAAGTTGTTTTCGGTTTCTACCGATTTTCAAGCAATTTCTCGATGAGCATACTATATCTATCTATATATATATGTATATATATGTAGTTTGTGATTGTTTTATCGCTTAATGGGTAACCGGGGGAGTGACGACCCTCGACAATGTTTAGTATAAATGGGCTGAGGTGCGCCTCACATGCTTAGAATAGTTTTACTGCTTTGATTTATAGCCCCGCTGATTACCGGCGTGTGTCGGGGGCATAACCCGCTGTACTGGTAGATTATATATCTTGTGGTGTGGTTTGGTCGGGGTTGTATTCCTTTATAGCAATTTAGGTTGATGGTTGTGGACGGCGTTGTAATGCCGAAATTGGTTTTGTTATTGTCGTTTGGCTGTTGACCAGTTACCTGCGAGCTAACTGTGGAACCTTAGTCTGTCAGGTGCTAGAGAGCCCTGAAGACTATTGTATATCTGTGTTATCGCTTTTCCGTATTTGAAACCCTTGCTATGCTCACCCCTTGGCTAGCTATAGGCTATGCCTAGCCCTGTATAATTGATGTCATATTGTTGCATGCTTATATCTCTTTATCTGTGTCTAAGCATTGCATGCATCTTGTTTGCATTAGAGCATAAGGCTAGGGTGCAAGTGAATAGGGTCTTCGCCGATCTGAGGCTCTTGGATAGCTCGGATCTAGCTCTAGAACCATGGCTGGGTAGCAATGATTAGGGCATGATTGTTATGCCAAATCTTTGTATTCTCGAGGATGGGTCTAGTTGGCTACTATCTGCTATTTGAGGTGTAGAGGTCGCCCAAAGTTCTCGTCTCATGCTCAGTATCCGTGTTAAGGGAAGTTACGTGCTGCCCTGGGTCCTACCCCTTTGTAGTTCAGCGCTGGGCGCTTGGTGATTGAGAAGGACGGCTGTTGACAGTTGAGGTCACAGAGCGCGTGCCCTGGGGTAGGCGGTGGACGTAACGTGAGTTTCCCTTAGAGATGAGACAGAACTCAGGACTTTGTGGTTTCTCCTTTTTCCTGTGTGACGTAGAGTAGAGTAGAACCCTACTGAGCTTATTGCTCACTCCTACCTGGGTTGTATTTGCAGGTGCAGGCGTCAGCTCATCCTCGGTGGTTTCAGCTGGATCAGGTCTTGCCGGCGCGTCGACTTCCGGAGGCGTTTGAGGTCTCAGAGGGACAGATGTACACTTTGGCAGCATTTGTTTATAGTTACCTTTTGAGGATGATGTACTTGACGCTTAATATATGAAATCATGTTCCCTCTTTTGATTGAGTTTTATTCCGTAATGTAATATTTAGTTTTACCCTTATGCCCTTGGAAGTCTTTAAGTTCAAATTAATTCCGCTTTGTGTATTGTAACGTCGTATCAGATGTAAATAGTGTATGTTTCCCCCTCATGCCCCGGGCCGGAAGGGTTTTCTGGGCCGGGGTGTGACAATACCATCTTCCTGCTTAATCTCTCACAACTTCGAGCAATACCTACCTGATCTTTGGCTGCGGTGGAAGAACTTGGTGTTTCTGTCACCATTCGCAAGCCATTACAACCGGTTATGTTGTGCCATGTAGGTATCATGCCTTGCATCTAATGCCGCAACCTGATTCTCCAAACTTCTCATACGTTGCTCATCTTGTAGAGACAGAGGACCATCCTCTTCAAGAAGGTAGAGGTTATGAAGATGGTGAAGCAAACCTTGCCTGGAGTTTTGGATATCGAAGCCATCCACATGATTCCATTTTTTCACCATATTTTTGACTTCCTTTAGCGTACCCTTAAAAACAAATTCAGCAGAACCATGTCGTCCTCTTCTTCATGCTCGCTCCACCACCTGCCTAAAAGGAGGATGTGAAATCCACAACTACTGAAGCCGGAAAACTGACGGGCCTTGTGGAATCATATCTGGCTCCAAGCAAAGCAGGACTGCTCTATGATCATACCCATATTTATGAAGGTGGGACACCTCAGCCTTTGGGAACCAATCTCACAAAGATTGACTGCTAATAGCCCGATCTAAGCGCTCATGAATCCGGACTGCTCCATATTTCTTGTTAGACCAGGTGAAGGTTGGGCCTTTAAAACCCAAGTCAAGGAGATCATCCCTCGCAATGAAAGAGAGAAATTCCCCCACACCTCTATCATGTCAAAAAACTTTACCTCCTCGCTTCTCATCTGAATTGGCCACCACATTGAAGTCGCCAAGGATGAGGTGAGGCCAGCCCCACTGGTTTATCTTCCGCAAGGCATCCCATAGGCAAACTCGGTGCTTCCGGTGGTGAGCAGCGTATACGACTCACAGGAACCATTGCCCACGTTCCTTGGAGGTGAAAACCCCGTGGATTGCTAGCTCAGTGAAGTGAGTAAAGGTGAGCTTCAACGCCACTCGCAAGATCGCCAGAATTCCGCCATGGCAACCTAGTGAGGGAAGCAAAAACACCCTCCATCGATGACCCATCCTCCTTTGAATTTAGGCCAAATGGGAATCAAAGATCACGGTCTCTAGAAGAAACAACATATCAAGGTTCTATTCTCGGAGGAGCCGGCGGCTGGCTTTGGCTGCTCTTATTGGCCCTAGGCCGTGGCAATTCGATGCGATCATCCTAACCATGGCGACCTCCTTGGAGGGGATGCTTGTCCCCTGGGTTAGCAACTTTGCATCTCTTGGCTTGGCTGACCGGCACCGTTCCATCTTCCATGACTTCATCCCTCGGGGGAGTGAAACCCGATGGGATAACTCTCTCCTTTTCAACCACCATTCCTTGAAAAGCCTCATCCACATCTTCTTCCTCCATGTCGCGTGCTGGCGAATCACTCAGAAGGGCCTGCTGGAGATTGCGAAATCCTTCCTTGTGATATTCTTCCAAGATCCCCTCCTCATGTTCCATGCCATGCAAGCCAGAATCCGACGTATCATAAGTCATGTAGCCTCGAGGAATGACCAGAGGCCCTGGCCTATTCCCACAATTGCGTTCACGAGCGTACCAACCCAGTTCATGCATGGACATGTCTGCTAATTCAGAGTCCTCCAGATCAATGAAGGAGTTCTCCAGGGGCATAAATCGGTTAGAGCTCGGCCCAACCCCTTTTGCCCCTTTAGTACTTGTTGCAGCAACCATAGCCCAAGTATTTCTCTGCCCAACTAATTTTATGCCCTTCTGCACCCCCCTTACTCGGGCCATATGCATGAGGCCCAACTCCACTCCTACTGACAGGCACTCTAGAAGCTTCTCCTTTCATCTTACCCAGGCCTGCCCTAGAAGCTTCCTCGCCGTCATCTCTTCCCTGCAACACTCGATCATCCGCATTTGTCTCATCTGACGCTGGGCCGACACCCCCTGACGAGGTGTGCCTCGCACTTGGTCCCCCCTGCCATGATGTCAGACGTGCGCCGTGAGGTGTTAGATCTATCAATGGATTGCTGAGGTGGCGCCCGTACATCGTCCCCAATCGCCCCTATTGCAGGTGGTGGCGGTGGAGCATGCACCCTCCAATACTTAGCCAGAGCAGCCGGTCGGCCACATCGGGATCGATGTTGCACTGTAAGCCATTCACCCGGTACGGCGTCACCCCCGTCCTTCTGCACACGAGCATCTTCTTCCTCATCTCTCCCCCCACGAAAAACAGGCGTATGGTTTCCTTCTTCCGCTACTAGTGCTTTCCCTTTCCCGTCCTCACTGATCGGACCTCTACCTGTCTCTGTCTTCTTCTCTCTAGCCATGACCAGTGGGTTAGCTGGGCAACGTTCTCCCTTATGGCCAATACCACCACACCCATCGCATAATGAGACATTCTCATAAATGAATGGTTGGAGAAAAGGTTCTCCATTCTCTCTTCTGAGCATAGTGCCTATACATTCCGGCAAGGTGATGTCGACCTCAACACATACCCGGGCGAACTTGCATCTATTTGTGATCTTGGTCACCACATCAAGAAGGATAGGTTTGCCGACCTCAGAGACCATGTCAAAAATGTCTTCCCTATCATAGAACTCTGGTGGCAGATCCGACACCCGGATCCATATCGGGACCTTAGTGAAGGCAGCTTCAGTTGGGCGGAAGAAATTCCTCTAACGAATCAGTGATAGCGTAAGCCCATCTACCATCCATGAACCTCCTCATCGGAATCAAATTTGAAGACGAACACCCCTCGGGCCATGTCGGTCACCAAAAAGGGGGCATCCGTCTGCCACAATCCCGCCAGGTTATACCACAAAAACTCCAAACCAACCCTCCCCTTACAAAACGGCCAAATAGGGTGTGATTCCACTTGCTCTTCAGCCGGTGAAACGACTCCGATGACATTTCCGTTTTCCCCAAACGAAACTTCCCAATTCCCTTCGTAGCAATCTTCTCTGTCAGGCAGGGGCGGACCCATTCACAAATCGGGAGGGGGGGCCTTGAAATTTTTTTTAACTTAGCCTTCTGTGGGCCCCGCGCCCCCCACCCCTACCCACAGTGCCCCTGACCCCCGGAGTTACCCTTCCTCCCTTGGCCCCCCTTACTTGAGGGGCTGGGTCCGACCCTGCTGTCAGGTCAATGCCACTCATTGATTCCGGAACACTAAGGTATGTCGTCGCTGCCGCCTTAGCCCAGGAGGTAGGCCGGAGCCCCCCTTTACGAAAGCCAGATGGTCTCGGAGGCTTCCCTCCGAGGTCCGGAGGGAGAGGTTCCCTGCCGGCGCTCATGCTTCCACTAATTGCTACTAAAGCTATTGTATTGTAAAGTCCGTGGGTTACTCTCTGTGTTGAGAACATCTACTTCGACAATGACAAGACATTTCAATTCATTTCATAATTTTAAGTCTTATTATGTGTCCGATTTTAATACTCTAGTCCACAAGTTTCTTTTGCGCATTCTCGTTTCACTCAAATCCTCCCGAATGTAGTATAAACTTTCATTTTATCTTCTTGATTCACGGAAGCCAACAAGAACACCATTAGAGGGGACCAGCCAACCTTCCACCTGGGGTTCCACGCCTCGGCAAAAGAAGTAGGCGAACCTCTCTCGGGAAACCCCCCAGCCTTTTTCGAAATCAGATACCCAACCCAACCCAGGCGTGTGCTCCCGCAACCCAACCCCCTCCGTGTACCCGAAAATACTATAATTTTATAATTAACCCACTCCAAGACAAACTATTTAATTATCAATCCTCCCGGTTCCAACGAATCCAATCCCATCCCACATTAATATAAACGGGTTAATTATCCTTTAGTATCACGTAGTTTCTTATATATTTTTATGTTGATTCTCATTTCAAAAAAGTTGACATTGATCACCTATCTTTTGGGCGTATTAGGTAGCCAAGGAATGGACGGAATGAATGGGATCGACGAGATCTCATCCCGTCAATTAGTGCATTCGGCCGCCGCCCTAAACAAGGATGAGAGGAACCGTCAAAGCTGGGTGATTCCATTTTTTATTGGAATCAAAGTGGACGCCACATTCCTCTCGATTCTGTCGATATGATTTTCGCTAATTCCGTTCTTAATAGGGAGCCAAATTATTAGATTTAAATATAGTCATTTGAGCGATTAACACAAGATCAATGGTAATTTCGTAAATATTATCAATCGGTCAAAAGATACTTCAATATTGACAAAGCTGAAGTATTTTGACTATAACTTTTACATCAATTATCGAAATTGGCCGATTCTTGAACGATTGGACAGAGGACGAAAAGATCTACAACTTTGTTGTTGACAAGATCTTCAGATTCCATCGTTTAGTGTGTCAAACGGACAACCAAAGTGTTCAGTGGCAAATTGATAAATAATACCAAATGTCCAAATCCAATCGACCAGATTCTCCATCGGCCAGATTCTCTATCGGCCAAAAATCTATCGGTCATATTTTGGCTGATTATTTTAATAAGACATCGATGTGTTTCGACCATTTTGACGATAACTTTCTCATACGATGTCCAAATGACTTGGTTTTTAGACCGATGAAAAGATAATTCGAAAACCTACAACTTTCATGTTCAGAGTTTCATCATATTCCAAGGTCATCATCGCCCAAATCGCAGTAGAAGACAAGAAGCTCTACCTGATGGCAGCTTCGTAAATAGCTAAAGATATCGCCCAGTTATGCAGTTCAGAGTATTTCAAAACAGTTCAAGGCAGTTTCTGACAGTTCAAAAGTGGTTACTAGAAACTCTATAAATAGCCAAGAGGAAGAAGGAAAACGGGCCCCGACCATCAAAGCAAACCAGCTTTTTATCTTTATGTAACCTTTTATATTTATCAATGTAGCCTTATTTATCTTAATGAAACCTTTTCTTTTCCTTTAAATTCCTGCTTTGAAGTCCTTCATTCCTAAGAGTAGTGCTACACTAATTTCTTCCATAGGAGTAGAATTATCATATTTTTATAGGAGTAGTGCTACCATAATTAATTTCCTAAGAGTAGATTTATAATTTCCTAGGAGTAGATTTACCATAGAACCGTCACATTTTCCATCCTTCATTTCCCATTTTCCATTTTCCATTTTCCATTTTCCATTTCATTTTCCATTTCCATCAACTCCATCATCAATCAAATAACTTCTTTGTACACTTCAACACCTTTGATTCGATCATTCGAAGGAGTTGAACTCAACTACAATCTCTTGATTTTCGAATGTGAAAATAGATTTTAAACTTAATTATCGTCCCGGTCAACGGTCAAAATTTCTGTTCTAACACAGAAGTTGTTAACCATTTCTATGTGAATATGAAGCAGATAGATCTGACCCAAAAACTTGTTTTGACCCGACTTTTAACTAGTTTCATCACGTGTCGAGCAGCTATTCGCCTAAGAGAAGTGAATAACAAAAGATTAGGATGTCCAATACGAGCTCGACACGTGGAAAATTTTGTCAAAATCGAGTTTTTGCTCGGATCTGGTTCATGCCCACGCAGAAACAGTTCACAAAGTATATGAACTTTTTAAAATGAACGCGGACATAAAAATATGGCACAAAATATAGGGTACTAAATGCATAATTAACCCTTAATAAACAAACAAAGGTTAAAATATGCTTTTAGTTCATGAGGTTTTTGACAACTCTTTATGTAGTCCCTATATTTTTTAAAAAATTTACTGAATCCATGAGCTTTTGCGAACCGACTTAATCTGGTCCTTCCGTCCAGACGCCGTTAGCTGGTCTAACGGAGCGGAGAAGATTGATTAATTTTGACTGATTTATACCGATTTTGACTAATTTAACTTATATTTAAATTATTTTTGCCACATCAGCAAATTATTTTCTCTCTTCTCTCTCGTGTCTCTCTCTCCTCTCGTGTGTTGGTCCCGAGCAGTCGTCCCCCAATTGCAAATGCAATCGTCATCAGTGCCGCCACCTCCATCGTGACTCCCCGGTGGGTCCTCCCTCTGCGGCAACGAGAACGCGATCAACTTGGTTCCGCTCCCGCAATGGGATCGCCGAAGAAAGGCGATGACAGAGAGATGAAGGAGGCGGAGGAGAAGGAGAAGAAGAAGCCTATGATTGATAAGGCGGCACAACCGCCGACGCCCCTGCAACCGCCAGAGGCGCCTCGATTGTTGTGGTAGCGGCTGCAGCCTCTCCTTCCACTTTGGCGATCATTGACTCTCAAAAACCCTTACTGGTGGAAGTCGGCCCAATGGATCGACTCCAAAACTGCATCCCCTCCTTCCACTCCAACGATCGCTACGCCAGCGATCGATCCTCGCATCAGCTACTCCACCACTACATGGACCTTCCACAGCCATGTCCGCCCACACGTCCCCTTCCCACTGAGTCCCAATCGCTCAACGTCACCTCCTATCCCCCAAACCCCTACCACCCCATCAACTGGGCATCGTGCCACCAACCCACCGAGGGGTCGAGCACCCCCCCCGCGTCGGCGTTTGTGTCCAGCGTTGTCGGGGCCGGCCGCTGCACACTGCGTGAGCATCCCCACCTCGGGGCAGGCGGAGACCCGATGCTTAAGTCCCCGTCGTAACATTGTACACCCCAACACGCGCCCCCATCGGCGCAGTGAACGTTTCCCTGCGGTCCTTAGCCTCACCATCGTTGAAAGAGCCCACACCAGATACTGTCGAAAGGAGGTGGTGCTCAGAGATCAGTCACCGAATCCACCGCAACCATATCCTCGTCGTTGCTCCCTTCGTCTCTCCTCCTCCTCCTCCTACTCCTCTCATGCTTCTCAGGCTCATCCTCTGCCTCCGTCAATGAAGCCAATATCCTTCAGGTCACCGGTCGCGCCGCCCCACTGCCACCTCGAGCGCCAGTTCTGCGCCTTCATCCAGATGTATGGGAAGCGATACATCACGGCGGAGGAGTACGCCCACCGCCTGGGGGTGCTCGCCAGAAACTTAGCAAGGGCGGCGGAGCACCACACGCTGGACCCCAACGCGAAGCACGGGATCACCCCCTTCTCCGACCTCACCCCGGAGGAGGACGAGAGTGCCTTCACACGCCTCGCGGAGCCAAAGTGTCAATGGGTTTTGGGGTCCTTCGCGACGGAGTATGACATCATCGAGAGGATGGAGATGTAAGGGCCGTCGGAGAGCTTCGAATGGAGAGAGAAGGGGATGGAGAGAGGAGAGAGAGACGGGCACATGTAAAGTCAAAATAAATTAAAATTGACTTGACCAGTTTGTGATCCGATTCGACCGAGCCACTGTTAGACTGATAGATAATGCATGGACGGAGGGACTAGATTAAGTCGGTTCACAAAAACTTAGAGGTTAAATCAGAAAATTTTAAAGTACATGGACTACATAAAGATTTGTTAAAAAGGCATATTTTAGCCGACAAACGAAGGAACTCCGATGTGTAATTTGTATATAGTTTTTTGTTCTTCTGACTGCTAGGATAAGTTGAGAATATTTTAGGCGAGGGGGGGGAATGGAAAAATTATACAATGGTACGGTGAATCGGGGGTGCTGTATGGGGTTAGGATCGGGAAACCGCCTTAGCGAGTCGCTCGAGCTTGAGGGCCATCTCCGGGGGTAAGTTTACCTGTGGCCTCGAGGACCATCGGCGGAACTCGAACCCGAGCGCGTCGTGGACCTCCTCCGGGCTCCAGCCGGCTTGTCGGAGGGAGTCGGAGCACCGGTCCGCCTTTAGTACTAGGGCGTCCCGGATTGCTTGGCTGTCGACTAGGGGGCCGGCGTCTCCGGTGTCTAGGATTCCCGAGGCGGACACGTGGATGATCTCGGTGACGTCCGATTCGCCCCACCCGCCTGATCTGAGGACGGAGCCGATGCGGTCCAGGTATCCTCCGACCCAGACAGGCATTGTTCTCAGCGGGCGGATCTCCACGAATCGGTCCGGCGAGGGCGAGGGAGGAGTGGAGGATGATGACGACGAACTTAAGCGGCGGCGGCGGGGGTAGGAGGCGGCTTCGCTCCAGAACTCGATCCAGCGGGGTGTGCGCCCGGCGACGGAGTCGAGGCTGCGCCGGGACGGAGGCGGGGGTGGTGGTGGGGGGAACTCATCGGCGGCGCTGGCTGATCGGAGGCGGCGGAGCGGGGATGGGGATCCGAAGGAGGAGGCCGAGGCTGCGGAGGCGATCTCGCGGCGGAAGAAGTCGGCGAGGTCCAGAGCGCAGCATTGGATCCCAGACTCGTCGACGAAGAAGACAGGGTTTCCGGCGAGGAGGGGGCGAGCTGGGAGGTAGCAGCGGTCGAAGAGGGGGATGAGCTGGGGCGCGCGGCGGAGCGCGGCACGGGCGGTTCGGAGGGACCTTTCGCCGGAGGAAGTGCTGTGGTAGCGGCGGGAGAGGTGGAGCGAGGCGGCCGCGAGAGGGGATTGGAGGCTGGCGCGGAGGTGGGAGGGGTGGCGCCAGTCGGGGAAGCCGGGGGATGAGGGGACTCCGAGGGAGAGTACGGCGCGGAGATCGGGGGGGAGGGTGAGGCCGAGCTCGGCCTCGGCACGGGCGAGCTCAGCCGGGGAGAGGCCGGGGAGGACGGGAACCCCGGAGGAGCGGAGGTCGGAGAGGAGGGCAGAAGCGGAGGGGTGGAGAGGGAGGAGGGCGTCGCGGGGGGCGGGGGCAGCGGTGGCGGCTCGGGTAGAGAGGCGGCGGAGGGCAGCGGCGTGGGACGCCGTAGGGGTGAGGCCGCCCATCCGGCGCGTGTCGACGTCCACCATATCTGGGGGTTCTAAATTAAAAGAGTTGCTCGTCGGAGTGTGTATATATATAGGAAGACGTGGGGCTCACTAAGTAGTATAAGTATGGTTCCTTCGTTGGTGGCGTCGTTGTTAGTAGTGGGTTACCGTTGGAGTGGGGCCCGCCGGTGGTGTGACGGTGGAGGCGGGTTTCGTACGGGGGAATGGAGGTGGTGGCGGTGGTGGTGAAATAGTTGACCAATAGGAAGGGGAATCACGTGACTGGAGGCTGTGGTTGATCAAAAGAAGCACGTGATGGTTTGTTTTGGTGAGATCCAACGTTATACTTGTGTCTGTGTTGGTGTCCCTCCTTATTGAGATGGGACCCATTTCAAACAAAAAAACGAAAGATAAAAAAGAAAAAGAGAGTGGCAACCATAAAGAGGGTCTGGCTGAGTGTTTACAAAAAGGTGAGAGACTCTATAGAGAGAAAGAGAGAAAAGAGCACAAGCTTTTTGCCCTAATCCAAAGCTTGGATGAGAGATCTTGCTCAAGCAATCTCAATCGAGAATAAGGGGGCGTTTTGTTTCATTGGAATGCTTTTGGAATGAAATGTGATTCCAGTGTAATGGAATGGAATGGAATGTCACTTTTGCTGTTTGTTTGGTGGTGGTGGAATGGAATGTAATGTCATTTTTGTTGTTTGTTTGATGTTGGAATGGAAACAGAATCCAGTGACTTTTTCAATTTTTGTGTTTGTTTCGCGATGGAATGGGGGATATGGTCACTCCTGAATGCTAGTGGTGAGAATACTACAATGTATTCTGATTTTAATATTTATTAAACTTTTTATGACATTAATAATATGATATGATTGTGATATTTGGATATCTATGATGATGGAAATATAATCACTTCGGAATTTCTTTGTTTTTTAATTTTTTCATTCGATGATGATAATCAATTTTATTGACGGAACATTTAAGTTCTGAATATGTAAGATGATGTTAATCAAAATTATAACACCCATGTACAAAAAAAAAAGTCATGTATAATATTTGAAACCTCATCATGAACAATCCAAATTAACAATTCAGATGATAGCATTCAATTACATGTCAATTACTTGTAAAATTACTTGCAAAATTATAACACCCATGAAAAAGGGTGGGGTTGGAGCAGTGGCGGACTCACGTGGGTGTCTCATCCCTGAAAAAAAAAAAAAATTTCTCCCTCAAATCGATCTGCAAGTAAACCAAGGGAGAGAGAGATGGGATGGCATCCCATCCGTCTCATCTCCCTCTCTGTTCTCTCATCTCTCTCTTCTCTGTTCTCTCATTTCTCATCTCCCTCTCTTCTCTGTTCTCTCATCCCCGACGGCCGATGTTCTCTCATCCCCGACGGTCGACGGCGACGGCGACGCATCACCCATTGCCATTGGCCACTCCCCCCTCTACCAACTACCGGCTCTGTCGCCCACGCCCACGCACCCCTCTACCAGCTGGTCCGGCTCCATCGTCCGTCGGCCACGCCCACACGTGACACGCCCCCTCCGCCTCCTCTACCGGCGTCAAGAACTCCTTCGCCAACACCGGCGCCCTCGTCACCTACGTCAAGAACTTCCCAGAGAGCCACGGCGCCGTGCTCTGCCTCCTCAAGGGTTTCGTCGGCCTCAGTGGTGCCATCTTCACGCAGCTCTACCTCGCCTTCTACGGTGACGGCATCAATTCACTCATCCTCCTTATCGCCTGGCTCCCGGCCGCCATCTCCATCGTCTTCGTCGGCACCATCCGCGCCATGAAGGTCGTGTGCCAGCCCAACGAGTTCAAGGTCTTCTGCTACCTGCTCTACATGTCCCTCACCCTCGTCGGCTATCTCATGGTCGTCATCATCCTCGAGAAGAAGCTGCCCTTCTCCAACCGGCGGACTGAGAGTGAGGAAGATCACGAGAGAGATGGCTAGTGATGAGGAGAAGAAGCTCTGGTGAGGAGGAGGAGAAGAAGCTATGGCTAGGGTTCTCCGCGCGGATGGAAAAGGATGGAAAGCCATTAGAGAAATCGGCTGGAAAAATTGGCTTGAATGTGTTTCTGGCCAAAATTTGGCCAGAAACAATTCACTGGAATGAGGGTGAATGGAATGGATCTGGAATGGATTTGGAATGGATTTGGATTGGAATGGAATCCATTCCAGTAAAACAAACACCCTAAGGGCTGGAATGGCATTCCATTCCAGCCTCCAATCCAGCCAAACAAACAACCCCTAAGAGATGGAATGGCATTCCATTCCAGCCTCCAATCCAGCCAAACAAACAACCCCTAAGAGAAAATCTTTTACAACTCCTCACCCAGTGAAATTGTTCTTTACTCATCTTATTAAAACCCACTCTATACGTGATGTATGTGACCCAAATGCATGGTCTCTGTTGTATGTGATCCTCTAACTTAGTCTGGAGATAGTTGTTGGTGATCCCCTAGGTTATTTGTAAACCCATTACTTGTTGATAGTGGAATAATGGATTTCGGTCTCGTGGTTTTTTACTCTCATCTTTTGAGGGGGTTTTCCATGTAAATCATTGTTTTTGGGCTATTACTTGTTGTTTTTTTATTCTCCATAGGTGGTTGGTTGATCTTTCTACTCACATAAAGAGGGAAATGTTAGATGCAAGCTCACATTGATGCATGATAGTTTCCCAACAACTGGTATCAGAGCGAGGTTCTATGCCTAGAAGGTGTTTGGCAAATTTATTGTGTGATTTGAAAGGGAGCTTTTGTGTGTAGAAGGTGTTGATGCTTTTGTGCCTAGAATGTGTTCGATATAGTTCTTGTGAAGATGGATGATTCTTCAGAAGCTATGATTAAGCTTACATCTTCCAACTATGCGATGAACGAAGCATCCTCCTCCACCACGACCTAAATCCTCGGCTCTGGCTCTGGTGCAGGTACACGGGGCACGGCTGCGTTGGCCCCTAAGGCCCGTCAGGCGGCGCGCTCATCGCGCGCACTACCACGACCCAAGACTGGACAGCTAGCCCGGCTCCCTGGCATCTGCACGTTTTCCAGAGATGACAAGTGTCCACCCGTAAGAAATCAAAACACAACAACAATCAATAAAGCAAAAGCATAACACACAAGAGCACGAACAAGCACACAGGGATGCTCTACTCCTAAAACTATCCCAATCCGCGCTCAAAACCTTAACCGCAAGCCTAATCCTATTCCTGGGATCTACAGCTTGCTCTGATACCGAGTTGTCACACCCCGACCCAGAAAACCCATCAGGACGAGGCGTGAGGGTTCCTATCACTATTCATCTCCAATTTGCGCGATACAATGCGGAAAAGACAGATAAATTTAAACAATTTATATTCCAGAGGTGAAACAGTAATCCAATTTATATATACATCCAGTTGTACTATTCAACATTAGATTACAATTCTTATCAAACTCTTCCAAGGGAAAAGATATTATACAAATAATCCCAAAAATCCTCGAAAGATGTTTATAATTACAAACTATCAAAAAGTACAACAATTGTCCTCCAACAACCTCAGACAACTCTGGATGTAGTCGCACCGCCAAACACTGATCCCGCCGGCTCTACAGAGGAAGACCTGGGGCCTCCACCTGCAAACGCAGCCCGGGTAGGAGTGAGCGATAAGCTCAGTAGGGTTCTACTCTACGGCACACAGAAAAGAGGAAAACAAGAACAGTGTTGTCTCCCCGCTCAAGTCTAACGGATGCCACGGGTCCCATAACCCTATCGATGTCCCAAGGGCTCCTGTCATGAAACCTCTCTCCTGAACATGTTATCAGGAGGCCAAGGAACAGTAACATGCAGGATCACCCTTACCCAAGCAGGAATACCATGCCTTGGGGAATCACGTCGGGAACGCATCGACAACCATCCTTAGCACTTAGCCTTGGGAAGACAACACGACCTCTAAACCTCAAAACATTGATCAGAGTCAACTATAACACATCCTCGACAACATGAGATTCAAGTTAATCATGCCCTAATCTCTACTACCCAGCCACGGTCCTAAGGCTAGATCCGAGCTACCCGAGAGCCTCAGATCGGCGATCAACTCATCGCCCGCCTAACCTCATATGCCTCTAATGCATACAATGCATGAACCTATACAAACATCTACCCTAGATGTCTCTATATGCCACATCATCAGCTAGGTTCAACAGTTATACAATAGCCCACGGCACTCGCCGGCAACGGGCTAAGGTTCCACAATTTCACATTTACTAGCACTCATAGCTAGTTAATGGCTAGGCAACCAAATAAGCATTTAACTACTTATCAAACCAAGTATTAAATGCACTTAAAACCACAATTCGCCCAAAGGGGACAAGCACGCAATGCAATCCTCCATTTCAATAGAAATCCCTTGAAAACTCCATGAAAACAACGTGCATGCTTCCCAACATGCTTAAGTATCCATCACAAATGAAATCCATTTAAGAAAGGCCAAGAAACAGTGTTTAAGGGCTCATGGTCGATGCGACGGTCGATCCGACAGTCGACCGTGAGGCCACAGTCGATGTCACGGTCGATCCGACGGTCGGCCGTGAGACCAAAACGAGGAAAACACTTGGGCGACGGTCGATCCGACGGTCGATGCGACGGTCGACCGTCGGGCAAAATGGAAAAAGGAGAAGATCTCGCGGTCGATCCGAGCATCAACCCTGGGAGACTAAAAACCAAACATAGCCTGACGGTCAATCCGACGGTCGACCGTCAGGCCCAGAAAAAGCATATCAACGCTTGACGGTCGATCCAACGGTCGACCGTCCGGCCATTTGCACTGTTCCTTAGAACAGTGTCGGAAATCCAATTTTTTGGATTCCAACCATCAATTCAAGTTGGAAATCAGTGCACTTTTGCAGGCATGCATAATCAACGATGGGGAAACCAATGATTCGAAGAAATAATTTTGATGGTTAAATCTCCTATCTATGTCAAACGGTCGAAAACTGACAAAACGGCGATAATACAGAAACAAGCCGTTAAAATACAGAAATCGCAAGGAATGAATACTTGAATCAAGCCACACCACATGTGCTATAAGCTACATAACATTCTAATATGTATTCCTACAACGAAAATACAATAAACCTATCCTAGGAGAACCCGATCACAAGATCGAGGTAGAAACACCTACTTGGACAAGTAGGGCAGCTCCTCCACCGATCCCTCAACTCCGATCGTCGAAATCCGCTTTTCGAAAGCCGCACTCCAAAGCCCTAGCACAGCCGTACGAGAGAGAGAGAGAGAAAAAATGACAGGAGAAGAGAAAGAAAGAGAGTGAAAGGGACATGCCTTATATAGAGATTAGGTTCGATCTCAGCCGTCCGATTTGATCTTTCCCGATCGAGCTCTAATCTTCCGATCGGACGCGCCCTTAAGGTTCTAATCAAACACATACATCAATCCAAGGCCGTGTGTGAAACGCGGGTGTGAAACTGACCACTAGGGAGCGTATTTACCAAATTGCCCCTGGGGTCGAAATTGCCATACGATCACCCGATCGCACCCGACGCGGAATCAAACCAACAGGAAAATGGCCCTCGACCTACTCGGTCGAGCCAGATCAGAGGGACGGGCCCTCACAACCTAAGAACCTTAAAAAGAATTTAGGCCCGAAATTCAATAAGGATGAAGCCGGGGAAAAAGAATCAACTAGGCTTACCTGCACAAACAAGGCTACAACTAGGGGCGTCAACGCCCACAACAAAGAACTACCTGAAGAGGTGAACAGTCGGGGGAAACTCCCGACGCATGCGATCCTCTCGCTCCCATGTCAGACTCTCTGCACTGCCATGCCTCCATCTGACCATGACCAACAGTAACGATCTGCCTCTCAGCACCTGATCCTGTCTGTCCATGATCTGCACTGGCTGCTCTATGTAGGTGGCGTCCTCCTCCACCTCAATGTCATCGTGGCTGATCACGTGAGATGGATCTGGAATGTACTTCCTCAGCATCAATACATGGAAGGTGGGGTGGACTGCTGACATGTGCGGGGGTAGAGCCAACTGGTAGGCGACTACTCCAACGCGCCTGACGATCTCAAATGGGCCAGTGAACCTCGGCGCTAGCTTGCCCCTGCTACCAAACCTGATCGATCCTCTGCGCGGGGACACCTTCAGTAGCACTCTGTCGCCAACTGCGAATTTCAGAGGACATCGCCTGCGGTCTGCGTAGCTCTTCTGCCGACTCTGCGCCGTCAGAAGCCTCTGCCTGATCTGAGCCAACCTCTGTGACGACTGTCTGATGATGTCCGGACCGGTAAGGGACGCCTCCCCAACCTCCGTCCAACACACAGGTGAGCGACACGGTCTGCCGTACAACGCCTCAAAGGGTGCAAAACCCAAACTGGCCTGAAAGCTGTTGTTGTAGGCAAACTCCACCAGAGTCACGTGCTGCTCCCAAGTACCTCCAGCGTCTAGCACACATGCTCTGAGCATGTCCTCCAAGATCTGGATAGTTCGCTCCGACTGCCCGTCTGTCTGAGGGTGGAAAGTTGTGTTGAAAGTCAGTGCCGTCCCCATGGAGTCCTGGAAGCTGCTCCAGAACCTGCCGGTGAATCTAGGATCTCTGTCTGACACTATCGACACTGGGATGCTGTGCAGTCGTACCACCTCGTCAATGTACCTCTGGCTCAGTCTGGCAACTGGATCTGTCATCCTCATGGGGAGGGCATGAGCCGATTTGGTCAGTCGATCGACGATGACCCAAATCACATCATTCCCCCTCGGTGTCCTGGGTAGCCCGGTGACGAAGTTCATCGCTATATGTTCCCACTTCCACTCTGGCACTACAAGTGGTTGCAACAAACCTAGGGTCCGTCTGTGCTCTGCCTTCACCTTCTGACAGGTGAGGCATCTGGAAACGAACTCAGCTACTGACCTCTTCATACCGCACCACCAGAACTGTCGGCGTGGATCATGGTACATCTTAGTGCTCCCGGGATGAACGACAAAGCAGGAGTGGTGGAACTCGTGAAGGATCTCCTCTCGTAGCGTGGGGTCTGCTGGAACTGCAACTCTACCTCTGAAGAGTAGACCGCTGCCTGCCGACACTGTCCAGCCCTCAACTGCGTGCTCGGTGCCGACCGCAGCACGGGTCTCCACGAGCTCTGGGTCTCCAGCCTGTGCCTCGATCACTCTGGCCAAAAGAACTAGAATGCTGCGAACAGAATACAGGAAACCACCTGTCGCCCGGTCCTCGAAGTCAAGCCCGAACTGACATCGCTGCCAAGGTCACCCGACTGTCTCTGGTCTGCCTGCTGAGAGTGTCTGCTACGGCGTTTGCCTTACCAGAGTGGTAATGCAACTCGAAGTCATAGTCCTCTAAAAGTTCCATCCACCGCCGCTGTCTGAGGTTGAGGTCACGCTGGGTGAACACGTGCCTCAAACTCTTATGATCAGAGTACACTAGGAACTGCTCACCGTAGAGATAGTGCCGCCACGTCTTCAGAGTGAAGACAACCGCTGCAAGCTCGAGATCGTGGACTGGATAGTTCCTCTCATGAGTCTTCGGCTGCCAGGAACCGTAGGCCACCACATGGCCCTCCTGCATAAGCACACAGCCTAGACCCTCCCCACTGGCGTCGCAAAAGACACTGTAGCCGACGCCTCGCTCTGGAACTATCAGGATCGGTGCACTCGTCAGCCTGGTCCTCAACTGGATGAACGCCTGCTCGCAAGCCGCGTCCCAAACAAATGGGACCGCCTTCTGTGTCAACCTGGTCAGCGGCCCTACAACCCTGGAGAAGTCCCGCACGAACCTCCTGTAGTAACCCGCCAATGATATCGCTCAAATGTGTCACGCACAGCGGTCGCCGTGCAGTACAGCATAAGAGAGGTCGAATCCCACAGAGAGACAAGCAGGAAAGATCCAGAAACACAGATAACAATATATTGAAAAAATTCAAGAGCGTAAAAGTTAAAGAAATAGATCGAAGATGTAATGATAAGATAAAGTTAACAAAAGAAATCAAGATTTGAATGAGGCTAGGCTTCAGGAATCACTTCACTCGGATTTAGATTCTTCTCTTCTCAATGGTTCATATAATACTCAGTTAAGGGATTCACATCCCAATCACCTTAACCGGAAGATATAGAATTATAAATCTGATAAAATATAAATGTCTCTTCTTACGATTGATTCTTCCTTATTATAGTTCTAACTTCATCTAACCCAAACCTAAGAATACACGATACCGGCTGTCACTACAGGCAACGCGCAGCAAAAGTTCATCAGGACAAAGCCCTAACTCTATCTAACCGGATCTCTAAGAATACACAATACCAACTCTCACAATCGGCAATGCATAGCCAAGATTTCTCGGAATAGAGCCCCAACCTTGTCTAGCAAGATCCCTAAGAATACACAATACCAGCTGTCACTACGGGCAATGCATAGCAAAGGTCTCACGAGACTCAGTAGGAGAATCAAAAGAGATAACTATGGGATCACAATATCATAAAAGAAGCATGACTGGATTTATAATATTAATCATCCACATAGAAATCTATAATCTGAAAATAATCTTTGAAGATCCAATACATAGAAAAGAGTTTAACAATAAAAATTAAAAACTATGAACCATTGTTGGAGAAGAAGCCCTAGTCCTCGCTAGATCATCCGTCTGCCATGCCCGCGGATTACTCGGTCATGGATGGAGATGTATTCATCTTCTTCCTCTTAAAAAAAGTCCAGAAAAGAGCCTCCGAAAACGTACAAGAAGTGCCCTTGATTAGCCCTAAGTTTCCTATTTATAGCCCCCAAAGTCTCTCCATCCATGGATTAGATTTAAACCATTGATTTTCTTCATTGGGAAAGTCGGATCGATCGGACTTTGGGTGTCGGATCGATCCGTTGCGTAAAAATCCTTCGTTTTTGGCTATTCCCGTGTCCGATCGATCGGACTATGGGTGTCGGATCGATCGGAGCCCTTATGGCTGAAAAATATATGTTCTGTCACGTTTCTGCGTAGTTGGATCGATCGGACTCTAGGTGTCGGATCGATCGAACTTCCAGCGTATTTTCTGTTCTGCCATTCAGACTGCGCCATTGGTACTAAAATTGCTGTAACTTCCTCTAGGAAACTCGGAATCACGAACCGTAAAATTATCTAGAATCTAGACTTCAAGAGCTTTCCAACCATATATGGTACATTATCTGGTTCTTCATGAGCAGGTACAGTTTAATTTTTGAAGTTGATCCATATACTCTTTTCAGCTTCTTTTAGCCCCAATTTCCTGCATTTTTCAAACAACTATTTGAAGCATATAAAAGTATAAAAATAGTAATAAAGATGCTGATTAAGGATAATAATCTAGCAATTGAGATGGTTATAGGGTTGTTCAGAGTGCACTTTCATGCACTCATCACACCCCCCAACCAGCTTATTGCTAGTCTCTAGCAATTCAAGGCACATAGAATATAATTAAGCACACTAACGGTTTAAGGATGTAGACATGCATGATAAAAATTCTATCTTATCAAGTCAATAGTGTTTTATACAGTACAGAGCATGAAAACTTCTTATACTCATACACATACTACCAACACATGAAATCAACTTCTACACATCAAACATGCTAATCACCATCCAGAAGAACACATGTGACGTGACAAATAAATGTTACGTGCAGAAGCAACTTCTACCCACCATTAGTCCAAACACACTACTATCTTCATGACCAATCATCCAACCCTCGCACTTTAAGTATAGCATGCTCTTTCTGTTTTTTTTTTTTCAACTATCAGACATTTTGTCTTTTTACGCGAACACTCTCCGCTTCTTGAGGCGCAAAGACCCGGTTACTTAGCAAAACACTTAATAGTTTTTTTTATAGCTATAAGTGGTTCTACCTTTTTACGTGAGCTCCCCGCTTCCTGAGGCAAGAACACCCGGTTACTCAGTAGATCACTTAATAGTTGTTTAGGCACAGCTTGATCAAGCTCCAGAACTTTTTCTCTTTTTTTTCCTCTGCATGTAATACTCAACACTAGCTAATGTTGAAATCATGGTCTCGATTGACAATAGCATGCTCATTCCTCTAGTGAGTATAATTACCACTGCACATAAAGTGTTCGTGCGTGGATCACATGATGTTATACTTTCAGGTTATCACGCATGCAATCAATGTATTGGTCAATCCATATGAAAGCAACATGTATAATAAGCATAAAAATTTCAGCTCATGTACAATTTCTACTAACATAATCAAGTCAACACTATTAAACTCAATAAGGTAGCGTGCATAAGGTCATGCATGCCTACACCCCCCAACCTGAAATTCACATTGTCCTCAATGTGTGCTAATCATGTAAATAAGCAGAAGGGTGTTGACTGAATTTTCATATATAGCATAAATAAAAATAGGAAATTGAAATAAGAGCGAGGTCACCTGACAGAATATCTGAAATCTTGCACAGGGCTCTCCATTGTAGCCGAATTTCACAAGCAAGGAAGATGGAAGTTCAAGCATCCTAAAAACATAAAATAGCAAACAAAAGCAAATGAGAATAAAAGCAAACAAACTAAAACAAACTAACCTAATTAAAAAGGGAAATGATAGATAGTAGAAAGATCATCCCTCGTAGACAGGGTCTACGAGAGAAACGGTGTGCTCCTCAGGGTCCGCTTTCTCTGGAATCTGTTTCAAACGCTGTCCATTAACCGTAAACAGCCTCCCATCCTTTGGGTCTTCAATTTCCACAGCCCCATTCTCAAATATTCTACTAACGGTGAAGGGGCCTGTCCAACGTGATCTCAGCTTCTCAGGATGAAGATGCAGTTGTGCGTCATATAGATAAGCCTGTTGTCCGACTTTAAACGTCTGTCCCAGGATCTTCTTGTCATGGTAGGCCTTTGTCTTTGCCTTGAAGATCCTGGAACTCTCATAAGCATCATTCCTGAGTTCCTCCAACTTAGACAGCTGGAGTTTTCATTCCTGACCTGCAGTATCCAAAGTAAAATTTAGTGACTTAATAGCCCAATATGCCTTATGTTCTAATTCGACTGGAAGATGGTATGGTTTTCCATAAACAAGGCGAAACGATGACATCCCCAGGGTAGTCTTGTAGGCAGTGCGATATGCCCATAACGCGTCTGATAGCCTCAAGGACCAGTCCTTCCGGTTGTGGCTCACTGTCTTCTCTAAGATTTGCTTGATCTCCCTGTTGGCTAGTTCAGCTTGGCCATTAGTCTGTGGATGATAAGCAGTGGAAATCTTATGTGTTACTCCATACCTGCGCATCAAAACCTCAAAGGAGCGATTACAAAAGTGTGATCCCTGGTCACTAATAATAACTCTAGGAGTATCAAATCGGGATAAAATATGCTCTTTAAGAAACTTGATGACAGTGGAATGATCATTATTCCTACATGCAATAGCCTCCACCCACTTAGAAACGTATTCCACATCCAATAATATATATAAATAGCCAAAAGAAGAAGGAAAGGGTCCCATAAAGTCTATACCCCAACAATCAAAAACCTCTACAGCTTGAATTGGGTTCAAAGGCATCATATGTCTCCAAGATAAAGCTCCTAGTGTTAGGCATCTATCACAGGATTTGCAGAAAATATTAACATCATGAAACATAGTAGGCCAGTAAAAATCACATTGAAGAATTTTAGCAGCAGTCTTTTTCATCGAAAAATGGCCTCCACATGCATGAGAGTGACAGAATGTAATGATGCTTTTGATTTCATAATCAGGGACACAACGACGCATAATCTGGTCAGGACAATACTTAAACAGACAAAGGATCATCCCAATAAAATTTCTTTACCTCAACAAAGAACCTACGCTTATCCTGCGCACTCCAAAAGGAAGAGATCTCATCTGTTGCTAAGTAATTAACAATATGCACATACCAGGGCAGTCGTGCAACTGAAAAGAGTTGCTCATCAGGGAAGTCATCCACGATCGGTGGCTCATTTTCCACTACTTCCACCATCAATCTTGATAGGTGATCAGCGACAACGTTCTCCAAGGGAAAGCGGGGACTGCTCAAGCACCTAAAAACAAAAGCAAAACAAACCAAAAACACAAGCAAACATGCAAGCACACAAAATAAAAATAACTCAAGTATTCTCAAGCATACAAGAAAGCAAATTGAGCAAACTAAACTACTATATACAAGACATAGATTTTTAACCGCGCCCTTGGCGGTCGTGCCCTAGCACGATGATATGCAAAATCAGTAACTGACATGACCTGAAAGGTTAACCTTAGTAGTATCACCAAGGGTAATTTACCATGTAAATCTAAGTGGCATATTACAAGTGGGAGAACTAGCTTTTGCATTCTAACACCAATAAACAAGGTAGCTGGATCTCTCAAATAGATATATGTATCATCATTATGCTCAAGTTTCAGTGACTCATCCAATGATCTATCAATAATGTCATCATTGTGCTCAAGTGTCAGTGACTCATCCAATGACCTATCAATAATGTCAGCATGCTCGTGGTCAAGGATGGTAAGATCACAAAATCTGAAATAAATCCGTCGAAGTTTAAAAATATCTATCAAGGTCATGTTCTTCCTAACTATCCAAGGAGATGAAATAAACACAGGAAATATACCTCGTGGCTTAGAAGCAATGACTTGAAATTCAGCCGATGGAGGTTCAACGAATACCTGGTCGTGGTGGTCTTGGAAGTCGTCCAGATCTTCCTCACTGCTGACCGGCCCATACTGGAGTACTTCGTCTTCTTTCATATGATGTGTCCATCCGACTTCGTGCATGCTAAAAGATGTGATTACCTCGCATAGTTAGCGTGCTTTCTCCTCGTCTTTCATAAGTAACTGCAGAATGAAAGAGTCAAAATTAGGCTTGGTTTTAGCCTCCTTAAGTAAGTCCAAAATCTCTGCCATAGAAAGTTGTGGAGAAACATGTGCATCGCCAGCATCAGAGACATGAACATGTGCATTACTAACATTGGAATCATAAGCATAGACATAGTGAATGTTAGTATCATGAACATGGGTATGAGCGCTAAAATCATGTGCATATGCATCACACACATTAGAATCAATAGCTTGTGCATCAATAGGACTAGAATTTTGAACATGTACGCTAGCAGTACAATCATGAGCATATGCATCATCAACATGAACATCTAGAACATGTGCACCATAAGCATTAAAATCATGGATGTAAGCATCACAAGCACTAAAGTCATTGACACATGCATTATACGTGTTAGGCTCATCGATATGCACATCCTGTGAAGTAGCAACATAAGTATCATGCACATAATCATCATGAGCACTAGGATAAGAGTAGAAAGGCTCATTGTGTTCCAGATAGTTGTTGGACGTTAAGGCGACATTGGGATGCTTGTAGGATTTGGCATCGATATGACCATCATAATCATCCCATGTCCCCGGAATCGTCTGTGTATAAGTCATCTCCACCAGCTCATCCAAATGCCTCATAGCTTCATCAGGATCAATCTGCAAAAACTCACACTTGCATCTTGTTTCAAGAATTTGGCGTTCATGCTCAGTTAATCCATAATAAAAATAGCTAATTAAACGCCAATTAGGATAACCATGTTGAGGGCATGAAGCTATTAAACTGTTAAATCGCTGCCATGCATCACATAATGTCTCATCATCCTTTTGTGCAAAGGATGAAATCTTTGTTTTCAATGTGTTAATCATATAAGTAGGAAGATACTCATTGACAGAAACATGACTCGTTCTATTCTCCAAGCTCAATTCGTATATACTTTTCTTACGAACTGTTGTTTGAGACATTCCATCTCTCGACTTCATAGAACATGATCTCAAATAGTATTGATATAATTCATTTTCCATCCTTTTTTTTCAGTTTTTTTTTTGGTCAGTTTTTTTTACTAGGTAAAAGTAAAACGAAAAATCAAAATAAAACTAAAAAGAAAATAAAGAAAACTAAGGAAAAAGAAATAAAAATCCAAAGAAAGAGGAACAAAGTTACCGCCTTCGATGTCTTCAATCGTCATGATATGATGATTCTGGCACTTTTCTGAACGTCTCCCCGGCAAAGCCGCCAATTTTTGATATCGCTCAAATGTATCATGCACAGCGGTCGCGGTGCAGTACAGCATAAGAGAGGTCGAATCCCACAGAGAGACAAGCAGGAAAGATCCAGAAACACAGATAACAATATATTGAAAACAATCAAGAGCGTAAAAGTTAAGGAAATAGATCGAAGATATAATGATAAGATAAAGTTAACAAAAGAAATCAAGATTTGAATGAGGCTAGGCTTCAGGAATCACTTCACTCGGATTTAGGTTCTTCTCTTCTCAATGGTTCATATAATACTCATTTAAGGGATTCACATCCCAATCACCTTAACTGGAAGATATAGAATTATGAATCTGATAAAATAAAAATGTCTCTTCCTACGATTAATTCTTCCTTATTATGGTTCTAACTTCATCCAACGCAAACCTAAGAATACACGATACCGGCTGTCACTACAGACAACGCGCAGCAAAAGTTCATCAGGACAAAGCCCTAACTCTATCTAACCGGATCTCTAAGAATACACAATACCAACTCTCACAATCCGCAATGCATAGCAAAGATTCCTCGGGATAGAGCCCCAACCTCGTCTAGCCAGATCCCTAAGAATACACAATACCAGCTGTCACTACGGGCAATGTATAGCAAAGGTCTCACGAGACTCAGTAGGAGAATCAAAAGAGATAACTATGGGATCACAATATCATAAAAGAAGCATGTCTGGATTTATAATATTAATCATCCACATAGAAATCTATAATCTGAAAATAATCTTTGAAGATCCAATACATAGAAAAGAGTTTAACAATAAAGATTAAAAACTATGAACCATTGTTGGAGAAGAAGCCCTAGTCCTCGCTAGATCATCCGTCCGCCATGCCCGCGGATTACTCGGTCGTGGATGGAGATGTCTTCATCTTCTTCCTCTTGAAAAAAGTCCAGAAAAGAGCCTCCGAAAACGTCCAAGAAGTCCCCTTGATTAGCCCTAAGTTTCTTATTTATAGCCCCCAAAGTCTCTCCATCCACGGATTAGATCTAAACCGTTGATTTTCTTCATTGGGAAAGTCAGATCGATCGGACTTTGGGTGTCGGATCGATCCGTTGCGTAAAAATCCTTCGTTTTTTGGCTATTCCCGTGTCCGATCGATCGGACTATGGGTGTCGGTTCGATCGGACCCCGTAGGAGGGATGGAGGGATCGATCGGACTTTCAGCGTATTTTCTGTTCTGCCATTCAGACTGCGTCATCGGTACTAAAATTGCCGTAACTTCTTCTAGGAAACTCAGAATCATGAACCGTAAAATTCTTCAGAATCTACACTTCAAGAGCTTTCCAACCATATATGGCACATTATCTGGTTCTTCATGAGCAGGTACAGTTTAATTTTTGAATTTGATCATATACTCTTTTCAGCTTCTTTTAGCCCCAATTTCCTGCATTTTCCAAACAACAATGTGAAGCATATAAAAGTATAAAAATAGTAATAAAGATGCTGATTAAGGATAATAATCTAGCAATTGAGATGGTTATAAGGTTGTTCAGAGTGCACTTTCATGCATTCATCAGCCAAGCTGAGGAAGCTGCGGACCTCGAACACTGTCGCCGGTCTCTGCCACTGTAGCACTGCCTCGACCTTGGCCGGATCAACTGAAATGCCTGCCGCTGACATCACGTGCCCCAGAAACTGTACCTCAGGAAGCCAGAGCTCACATTTGGAGGCTTTGGCGTATAGCCTACGATGTCGTCAACGAAAACCACCACGAACTGATCTAAGTACGGTCGGAAGACCCTCTGCATCAGATGCATGAACGCCGCTGGTGCGTTCGTCAAGCCGAATGGCATCACCGTGAACTCGTATAACCCGTACCTCGTATGGAAGGCCCTCTTCGGGATGTCGCAATCCCGAATCCTCAACTGGTGATAGCCGGTATGGAGATCGATCTTCGAAAAGACCGAAGAGCCTCGGAGCTGGTCGAACAAGTCATCGATCCTCGGCATCGGATACTTGTTCTTCACTGTCACCCTGTTCAGCTTCCTGTAATCAATGCAAAGACGGAGCGTACCGTCCTTCTTCTTTCTTTGTGAACAACACAGGAGCTGCCCAAGGTGACGTGCTGACACGGATGAAACCTCTGTCGATCAACCCGTCCAGCTGGAGCCTTAGCTCCCTCTGCTCTGCTGGTGCCATCCTGAAAGCTGGCAGAGAGATCGGCCCGGTACCCGGTACAAGATCTATCTGGAAGTCTACTGCTCTGGAAGGAGGAAGGCCCGGTAGCTCGTCTGGGAAGACGTCAGCAAACTCACAAACTACTATAGGCAAACTGCTCTCTCGACTGCTCTCTGCAGCGAACAAGGAAAGACGCGCCAGTAAAGCTGACAGCTGGCCCTCGCGCCTGGGAAAACAACCACACATGAGGGAATCGGCCGACTGGCGATCCCCCAACAAAACGAAACGAGCGCCGTTAGGTGTCCAAGCAGTCACCCTGCGACGCCCACAGTCGATGACTGCTCGGTATGAAGTCAGCCAATCCATAAAGAGAATCACGTCGAACCCGACCATGTCTAGCACCCGAAGGTCTAGAAAGACACGGAGGCCCCCAACCTCCAACTCGCAAGAATGGCAGATCTGCTCAACACGTGCCCCTCCGTCGACCAGTTTGTCTAGGTGTAGTGTGACTCCAAGTGGCTCAGTCTCTAGCCCTAGCGATGCTACACACTCGCTAGCTACAAAGGAATGAGACTCCCTAGAATCTATCAGAACATCTACAAATGAACTGAAAAGCTGAAAGGTACCTCTGAGGACTGGAGGGTCAACTAGGACTGGTGGAAGAGCCAGAGTCTGCTGGGGTGGCGGGTACTGGTATGGCTGAACACTGTCTGGGTACTCGCGGTCTGGAAGTGCGTAGACTCCCCCTCTGGGCCCGCCTCGACCTCCGCTGTGACCTTTGCCTCTCCCGGCTCCTGGTGTCCGCCAACCTCTGCCTGCTCCGCCACGAACGGACTGTGCCCTCAACATCGGACAGTCTCGGTGAAAGTACCCTGGCTGCTGGCACTCGAAGCACACGGGAGGTCCAAGTGCTAACTGCTGGCTTTGGCCTCCTCCCCCGGACGTCTGCCCCTGAGGCCCAGCCGTAAGAAGTGGCTGGCCTCCCTGCCTGGGCTGCTGCTGGTACTGGGGTGGGTGACGCTGGAATGGCTGCTGGTGTCGTAAGTATCTCTGCTTTCTCCACGAACCTCTCCTGCCCTGAGCTGCTCTCTGTGGCTGTCCTCCACCACTAGTACTCGCAGATGACGCCGGCTGGACTGCCCTGGGCTCCGGCTCCTGCAACTGAGCCTCAACTGACAAGGCACAGTCCAACACCTCTGCGTACGTGCTAGCACACTAAGCCGCGATCAGCTGCCTGAGCTTGGGCCTAAGCCCCCACTGGAACTGCTCAGCTCTGGCAAGAGGGTCCGCCGACAGCGCTCCGGCAAATCTGGCAAGTCTGGTGAACCTAGCCGCGTACTGCACTACCGACTGAGTACCCTGAGAAAGGGTATGGTACTCATGGACAAGGGCCGTGCGCGCGCTGCGAGGAAAGAACGCGCCAAGAAACGACGAACGAAACACGGTCCACGATGGATCACTCCCGTCCCTGGCGGCCTGAAAAGAGCGCCACCAGTCCAAAGCGTCCCCGTCAAGCTGGAACGCGGCAAGTCTGACCCGAACCTGGTCATCCTGGACGAACATAATATTAAGGACGCGACTGACTCCCTCCAGCCAGTCGTCCGCCACCGCTGGGTCGCCCCCAGCACTGCTGAACCTAGGCGGGTTCAACCTCTGGAAGTCGACCACCGCAGTCGCAACAACACGCTGGTCGAGTGGAGAGACCTCCTCGGCGATGAACGAAGCATCCTCCTCCACCACAACCTAAATCCTCGGCTCTGGCTCTGGTGCAGGTACACGGGGCACGGCTGCGTTGGCCCCTAAGGCCCGTCAGGCGGTGCGCTCGTCGCGCGCACTACAGCGACCCAAGACTGGACAGCTAGCCCGGCTCCATGGTATCTGCACGTTTTCCAGAGACGACAAGTGTCCACCCGTATGAAATCAAAACACAACAGCAATCAATAAAGCAAAAGCATAACACACATTAGCACGAACAAGCACACAGGGATGCTCTACTCCTAAAACTATCCCAATCCGCGCTCAAAACCTTAACCGCAAGCCTAATCCTATCCCTGGGATCTACAGCCTGCTCTGATACCGAGTTGTCACACCCCGACTCAGAAAACCCATCCACGACGAGGCGTGAGGGTTCCTATCACTATTCATCTCCAATTGGCGCGATACAATGCGGAAAAGACAGATAAATTTAAACAATTTATATTCCAGAGGTGAAACAGTAATCCAATTTATAAATACAATAAGTTGTACTATTCAACATTAGATTACAATTCTTATCAAACTCTTCCAAGGGAAAAGATATTATACAAATATTCCCAAAAGTCCTCGAAAGATTTTATAATTACAAACTATCAAAAAGTACAACAATTGTCCTCCAGCAACTTCATACACCTCTGGATTTAGTCGCACCGCCAAACACTGATCCCGTCAGTTCTACAGAGGAAGAACTGGCGCCTGCACCTGCAAACGCAGCCCGGGTAGGAGTGAGCGATAAGCTCAGTAGGGTTCTACTCTACGGTACACAGAAAGGAGGAAAGCAACAACAGTGTTGTCTCCCCGCTCAAGTCTAACGGATGCTACGGGTCCCATAACTCTATCGATGTCCCAAGGGCTCCTGTCACGAAATCTCTCTCCTGAACATGTTACCAGGAGGCCAAGGAACAGTAACATGCAGGATCACCCTTACCCAAGCAGGAATACCATGCCTTGGGGAACCACATTGGGAACGCATCGACAACCATCCTTAACACTTAGCCTTGGGAAGACAACACGACCTCTAAACCTCAAAACATTGATCAGAGTCAACTATAACACATCCTCGACAACATGAGATTCAAGTTAATCATGCCCTAATCCCTACTATCCAGCCACGGTCCTAAGGCTAGATCCGAGCTACCCGAGAGCCTCAGATCGGCGATCAACTCATCGCCCGCCTAACCTCATATGCCTCTAATGCATACAATGCATGAACCTATACAAACATCTACCCTAGATGTCTCTATATGCCACATCATCAGCTAGGTTCAACAGTTATACAATAGCCCACGGCACTCGCCGGCAACGGGCTAAGGTTCCACAATTCCACATTTACTAGCACTCATAGCTAGTTAATGGCTAGGCAACCAAATAAGCATTTAACTACTTATCAAACCAAGTATTAAATGCACTTAAAACCACAATTTGCCCAAAGGGGACAAGCACATAATTCAATCCTCCATTTCAATAGAAATCCCTTGAAAACTCAATGAAAACAACGTGCATGCTTCCCAACATGCTTAAGTATCTATCACAAACGAAATTCATTTACGAAAGGCCAAGAAATAGTGTTTAAGGGCTCACGGTCGATGCGCCGGTCGATCCGACGGTCGACCGTGAGGCCACGGTCGATCCGACGATCGACCGTGAGACCAAAACGAGGAAAACACTTGGGCGACGGTCGATCGGTACATCGACCCTGGGAAGCCAAAGTGGAGACAGAGCCTGACGGTCGATGCGACGGTCGACCGTCGGGCAAAATGGAAAAAGGAGAAGATCCCGCGGTCAATCCGAGCATCGACCCTGGGAGACCAAAAACCAAACATAGTCTGACGGTCGATCCGACGGTCAATGCGACGGTCGATCCGACGGTCGACCGTCAGGCCCAGAAAAAGCGTATCAACGCTTGACGGTCGATCCAACGGTCGACCGTCCGGCCTATTGCACTGTTCATTAGAACAGTGCAGGAAATCCAATTTTTTGGATTCCAACCATCAATTCAAGTTGGAAATGTGTGAAGTTTTGCATGCATGCATAATCAATGATGGGGAAACCAATGATGTGAAGAAATCACAATTTTGATGGTTAAATCTCTTATCTAGGTCAAACGGTCGAAAATCAACAAAATGGCGATAATACCGAAACAAGCCGTTAAAATACAGAAATCGCAAGGTATGAATACTTGAATCAAGCCACACCACATGTGCTATAAGCTACACAATATTCTAACATGTATTCCTACAATGAAAATACAATAAACCTATCATAGGAGAACCCGATCACAAGATCGAGGTAGAAACACCTACTTGGACAAGTAGGGCAGCTCCTCCACCGATCCCTCAACTCCGATCGTCGAAATCTGCTCCTCGAAAGCCGCGCTCCGAAGCCCTAGCACAGCCGTAGGAGAGAGAGAGAGAAAATGACAGGAGAAGAGAAAGAAAGAGAGAGAAAGGGACAGGCTTTATATAGAGATTAGGATCGATCTCAGCCGTCCGATTCGATCTTTCCCGTTCGAGCTCCGATCTTCCGATCTGACGCGTCCTTAAGGTTCTAATCAAACACATACATCAATCCAAGGCTGTGTGTGAAACGCGGGTGTGAAACAAACCATCAGGGAGCATATTTACAAAAATGCCCCTGGGGTCAAAATTGCCATACGATCGCCCGATCGCACCCGACCCTGAATCAAACCAACAGGAAAATGACCCTCGACCCACGTGGTCGAGTTAGGTCAGAGGGACGGGCCCTCACAGTTACGACTCTTAGGCTTCTGTGGAATTGATTGGAATTTGACTCTTGGCTAACCTTGACTGGATGATGTGGCAGTCTGTAATTGGCTGTTGTTTGCTGACTAGGTGTGCCTTTTCATCTCCCCTAGTAGCTGATCAGCTTCCTCCCTTAGCCTATAAATAGGGTCTATTCCAGCCCTTTAAAGGCTAAGTTATGCATCCAATTTTTGCACACCACTCACTAGAGGGTCCTGAAGTCTGAGAGTACCGTACCAGCGAAGGCTTGACAGGCGATCGGAGGCCTGCTTCCTTCCGTTCGCGCAGGAGATCATTATACCCTGGGAGTTCCTTGCCTGAAGAACCAGAAGCACCGGTGGTGGGAAATACGAACTTAAGGGCACAGTGTGGTACACTGGCCTCGATCAAGCTACGGTTCTACATCGGCTTTTCTTCCTCATCGGCGGTTTCCTTCCTTTTGGAGTTCTAACATCTTATCTTGTAAGTGTTTATAATACATTTTTCTTCTTTTCATTGTAAAGGATTCTTGCTACCTTTGTAAAAGCAAGATCCTATTCTTCTCCTTATTTCCAACAATCTTAAGTTCGTATTTTATCGATTTTATCGTATTCGGATCCAGTTATCCTACAGATTCTTCTGTTTTCTTTTCCTTTATAAAACTCCAACTCTAATCTGAACCACTTTGTGGTTGATCTGCTTTGTAGATGGCTTCAGGAGGATCTGAGCCTGTGATTCCTCCCCGTGAGGAAGTGCCTGTTGGCAATCCACCTGTAGTAGGAATGCCTAGTTTGCCGATCGGGCAGCTAGAGAGGCCTGAAAAGTTTAAGGGACTGAATTTTAAGCAGTGGCAGCAGAAAATGCTGTTCTACTTGACCACCCTTAAACTGGTCAGGTATCTCACTGAGGATGAGCCTGTTCTAACTGAAGAACAGAAGAATGCTCATACCGTGGCTGCAGTTCAGGCTTGGGGTCATTCTGACTTCCTATGCCACAACTATATTCTGAACGGCTTGGACGACAAGCTCTACAATATGTACTTTCCCAAAAGAACTGCAAGGGAACTTTAGAAAGCCTTGGACAATAAGTACAATGTGGATGACGCCGGCGCAAAGAAATTTATTGTCGGTCGATTCCTTGAGTACAAGATGGTAGACAGTAGAAGCGTTGTCGATCAAGTTGAGGAACTTCAGCTCATCTACCATGACATGAATGCTGAAGGTATGATTTTGAATGAACCTGTCCAAGTGGCAACAATGATAGAGAAACTGTCATCTTCTTGGAAGGACTTCAAGAACTACCTAAAGCACAAACGAAAGGAGATGAATCTTGAAGATCTCGTTCACAGGCTTAAGATCGAACAGGATAACCGCAAGACCGAAAAGAACAGCGGTCTAAACATTTACTCTAAGTCCAACTTAGTGGAGAATGACAGCGGTTTAAAGAAGCGCAAGCGCTTCAATGAGGGCACTAAGGGAGGCAGCTGGTGTGAGGGCCCGTCCCTCTGACCTGGCTCGACCGCGTGGGTCGAGAGCCGGTTTCCTGTTGGTTTGGTTCCGCGTCGGGCACGATCGGGCGATCGTGTGGCGGTTTGGACCCCGGGGGCATTTTAGTAAATATGCCCTCTGGTTGTCGGTTTCACACCCGGGTTCCACGCACAGCCTTGGATTGATGTATGTGTTTGATTAGAATTCGTAGGGTGCGTCCGATCAGAGGATCGGAGCTCGATCGGGAAAGATCGAATCGGACGGTTGAGATAGATCTGGATTTTCTATATAAGCCAAGTCCCTTTCTTCTCTTTCCTTCTCTCCTTCACATGTCGTTCTCTCTTCCCCTCTCTCTCCTTCGGCTGAGGTAGGGTTTGGAGACTTGGTCTTCGGAGCTCAGATCTTGATGGCTTGACCAGCGGGACGCGTGGAGGAGCTACTCTACTTGCCCAAGTAGGTGTTTCTACCTCGATCGTTGGATCGGGTTCTCCTAGGATATGTTTTATGTACTTTCGCTGTAGGAATACTTGTTAAAATGCTATGTAACTCTTTGTGCATGTAGTATGAAGGGTTTGAAGTATTCCTACCTTACTTTTTCCGTATTCTAACGGTTGGTTTCCGTATTATCGCCGTTTTATCGGTTTTTTGTCCATTTGGACCTAGATAGGAGATTTAACCGTCAAAAGTCGGATTTCTTCATTCCATTAGCTTCCTCATTGCTAAATACACTTGCTTGCAAAATCTCATCTTATTTCAACTTGATTTGATACTTGAAATCCAAGGAAATGGATTTTCGGCACTGTTCTGATGAACTGTGCCAAGGGCTCGACGGTCGATCGGTGCATCGACCGTCGAGTGTTGTTTTACGCTTTCTGGGCCTGGTGGTCGACCGTCGGATCGACCGTCGGGCTCTGTCGGGATTTTAGCTTCCCAGGGTCGATGCATGGATCGACCGCGGGATCTTCCCTTTTTGCCTCTTACCTGACGGTCAACCGTCGGATCGACCGTCGCATCGACCGTCGCATCGACCGTCGCATCGACCGTCAGGCGCTGTTTGGTTTTGGGCTTCTCACGGTCGATGGGTGGATCGACCGTCGCCCTTAGTTTTCTTCGCATGGGTCTCACGGTCGATCGCCGGATCGACCGTGGCATCGTCCGTGGCCTCACGGTCGATCCCCGGATCGACCGTGACATCGTCCGTGACCCTTTGGACTTGGTTTCCTAGCTTTTCTTGGAGGAATTTGATTGGTGTTTAACATCTAAACGTGTTGGGATGTATGCATGTGGATTTTATGGGGTTTTCAAGGGTTTTCCATCGGTTCTGAGGATCGATTAGAATGTTCTTTCCCTTGAGAAAATCTATGGTTGCTGTTGCATTTGATACATGTTTAGATGTAGTTGAATGCTTAGTGGTTTGCTTAACCATTACCTAGCTATGAGTGCTAGCTAATGAGGAACTATGGAACCTTATCCTCTTGCCGGCGAGTGCCGAGGGCTATTGTATATCTGTTGGACTTGTAAACTGTGATATATAGAGACATCTAGGATAGATGTTTGCTTAGGCTCATGCATTGTGTGCATTAGAAGCATTTGAGGTTAGACGGGCGATGATTTGGGTCGCCGATCCGAGGCTCTCGGGTAGCTCGGATCTAGCCTTAGGACCGCGGATGGGTAGTCAGGAGTAGAGTGATTGTTTGATCAAGTCTCATGTCTTGAGGATTCACGCTAGTTGACTCTTATCAGTATTTGAGGTTGCTGGAGGATGATCTGTTGTACATTTTGATATATATGTATATGTTGTAAACATTCTGAGGATTTTGGATCATGTATATATGTCTTTACCTTGGGAGTATTAGAATTGAATCTATTCGCCTCTGAAATACAATTGTTTATATTATTCGACTTTTCCGCTTTGTATCGTGCCGATTGATGATGAATAGTGATAGGAACCCTCACGCCCCGTCCTGGATGGGTTTTCTGGGTCAGGGTGTGACAGCGGGTATCAGAAGTTCAAAGGCGAGTGTTTCGTCTGTGGGAAGGCAGGACATCGGGCCAAGGACTGCCGCAACCGTCCAAATGCTCAAGGGAAAAAGAAGCCAACCCCCAAGAAGAAGAGGACAGAAGCTTACATGACCGAAGGTCTCAGTGCAGAGATGGATGACTTGCACCTAGTGGCAGTCAGCTCCGAGGTGAATCTGGTCGGAAGGAACCCAAGGGAATGGTGGGTCGACACAGGCGCTACCCGCCACATCTGCTCCAACAGATGGATGTTCGACACCTACCAAGCAGTGAATGGAGAGCACTGCTACATGGGAAACTCTGCAACCTCCAAGGTGGAAGGCAAAGGGACTGTGAGGCTGAAGATGACGTCCGGGAAAGAGTTGACCTTGACGGAAGTCCTTCATGTGCCAGACATACGCAAGAATCTAATCTCAGGTTCTATTTTGAGCAAGAAGGGCTTCAAGCTAGTCTTCGAGTCAGACAAGGTCATCTTGTCTAAGAATGGCATATATCTAGACAGGGCTATATGACCGAGGGGTTTTTTTAAAATGAATGTAATGACTGTTATCCCCAAGGTCAAAACTAGTGAAGCCTTAAAGGCTAGTGCTTCCAATGTAATGATTGCTGCCCAAGAGGCCAATAAAAAAAAGGTTGCCAATGTGACTGAGTCATTTAAATTATAGCATGGGAGGTTAGGACATGTGAATAATAATTCAATGAAAAAACTAATAAACTTAAATCTTCTTCCTAAATTCATAATTAACAAAGAACACAAATGTGAGGTTTGTGTGGAAGCAAAAATGGCTAAGACTTCGTTTCAATCAGTTGAACGAAGCACTGAACCTTTAAGTTTGATTCATACAGATGTTTGTGATCTGAAAGTTGTACAATCTAGAGGTGGTAAAATGTATTTTATTACCTTCATTGATGATTGTATGAGATATTACTATCTTTACTTAATGAGAAGTAAAGATGAGGCAGTAGATATGTTTACTCATTACAAGAATGAAGTGAAAAATCAACTCGACAGAAAGATCAAAATGCTGAGAAGTGACAGGGGAGGTGAGTATGAGTCACATTTTGCCCAAATTTGTACTAAAAATGGCATCATTCATTAGACTACAGCGCCCTATTCTCTAGAACAAAATGGAATAGCAGAATGGAAGAATAGGACGCTAAAGGAAATGATGAATGCCATGCTTATAAGTTCAGGCTTACCTCACAACATGTGAGGGGAAGCGATACTTTCAGCGAATCATGTGTTGAATAGACTACCACACGAAAAGTTAGACAAGACACCTTATGAATTGTAGAAAGGCCATGCGCCCAGTTACAGTTCCAAACGAACTAGGATAGGGCTGCAAACGGTAGACTGTGTGTTCATTGGATATACACAGGATAGTAGTGCTTTTCGGTTCTTGATTAATAAATCGGATAATCCTGAAGTGCACGTGAACACTGTCTTAGAGGCTAGGGATGCCTCATTCTTCGAAAACGTGTTCCCTTACAAGTCTTCCCCTACAACAGAGGGTAGTGAAAGACCTTATGAGAACACTAGAGAAGAAAGAATCCAAGGGTCCTCAGTTCATGAAGAAGGTGAGGAACCTAGACGGAGTAAGAGGGTTAGGACAGAAACTTCCTTCGACCTAGACTTTCTAACATATTTGTTAGAGAATGACCCTCAGACATTCAAGGATGCAATGTCAACTACAGATGCTCCTTTATGGAAGGAAGCAGTGAAAAGTGAAATTGATTCCATCATGCAGAACCATACATGGGAACTGGTTGATTTACCACTAGGTTATAAACCTTTTGGGTTACAAGTGGGTTTTTAGAAAGAAAATGAAAGCAGATGGAACAGTTGACAAATACTAGGCAAGACTTGTAGTCAAGGGTTTCAAGCAAACCGAAGGGGTGGATTATTTTGACACCTATTCTCCAGTCACTAGGAAAACGTCAATCAGAATAATTATTGCCCTTGCGGCTTTAAATAATCTGGATATACATCAAATGGATGTAAAGACAGCTTTCCTAAACGGTGATCTGGAAGAAGAAATCTATATGGAACAACCTGAGGGATTTGTGGTTCCTGGAAAAGAGAAGAAAGTATGCAGACTTGTTAAGTCTTTGTATGGACTAAAACAAGCACCTAAGCAATGGCATGAAAAGTTTGATCATGTAATGCTAACAAACGGCTTTCGCATAAATGAGTGTGACAAAACATAAAAGGTGATGAGAAGGAATATATAATCCTATGCCTTTATGTGGATGACATGATCATCATTGGTAGCAATGATAATATCATAAAAGCTACGAAGAGTATGTTGTCACGAAATTTTGATATGAAGGATTTGGGTATCGCTTATGTGATACTTGGTATGAAAATTACCAAGACGTCTGATGGCTACACTTTATCTCAAGATCATTATATTAAGAAAATTCTTAATATATTTGATAAAAGGAGTGATGCTATAGCCAGGACACCGATAGATGTTAACTCACATCTAAAGAAACATCACGGTGAAGGTGTACAACAATTGAAATATTCCACGGTCATAGGAAGTCTGATGTATATCATGAATAGTACTTGTCACACCCAGACCCAGAAAACCCATTCAGGACGGAGCGTGAGGGTTCCTATCACTATTCATCTTCAATTGGCGCGATACAAGCGAAAAAGACGGATAATTTAAACAATTGTATTCCAGAGGCGAACAGGTATTCAATTATATAACATCAAGTTGTACTATTCAATAATTCGATACAGAAGTCTTCCAAGAGACAGATTTATACAAAAATCCCAAAAGTCCTCAAAATGTTTACAACATATACATATATATCAAAAGGGTACAACAGATAATCTTCCAGCAACCTCAAGCACCTCTTGATGTACTCACGCCGCCAAAGGCCGATCCCGCCGGCTACACAGACGAAGAACTGCCGCCTGCACCTGCAAACGCAGCCCGGCTAGGAGTGAGCGATAAGCTTAGTAGGGTTCTACTCTACGGCACACTGAAAGGAGGAAAACAACAATAGTATTGTCTCCAAGCCTAAGTCTAACGGATGCCACGGGTCCCATAACCCATCGATGTCCCAAGGGCTCCTGTCATGAACCTCTCTCTTGGACACGCTACCAAGATCACCCTAAGCACTGACAGGGGAACAGTACCATGCAGGATCACCCTTACCCAGCAGGGATACCACTGCCTAGGGACCACGTCGGGAACACATCGATTGCATCCTTAGCACTTGGCCTTGGAAGACAACACGACCTCTAAACCTCAAATACTGATTAGAGTCAACTATCGTCAATCCTCAATACATGAGATTCAATTATACAATCACACCCTACTCCTGACAACCCATCCACGACCCTAAGGGTAGATCCGAGCTACCTGAGAGCCTCAGATCGGCGACCCAAACAATCGCCCGCCTAACCTCAAATGCCTCTAATGCACACAATGCATGAGCCTAGGCAAACATCTATCCTAGATGTCTCTATATGTCACATCAGCAGTTATAAGTTCCACAGATATACAATAGCCCTCGGCACTCGCCGGCAAGAGGCTAAGGTTCCACAATTCCTCATTAGCTAGCACTCATAGCTAGCTAATGGCTAAGCACACCATTAAGCAATTAACTACATCCAAACATGTATTAAAGGCAACTGAAACCATAGATTCGCCTAAAAAGGGAAGTTACTCTAATCGATCCCCAAACCCGATGGAAATCCGTTGAAAACCCCATAAAATCCACATACGTACTGCCCAACATGTTTAGATGTTAATCACAAATCAAATCCATCCAAGAAAAGCCAGAAAACCAAGTCCAAGGGGTCACGAACGATGTCACGGTCGATCCGGAGATCGACCGTGAGACTACGGACGATGTCACGGTCGATCCGCCGATCGACCGTGAGACCAAAGCGAAGAAAACCAAGGGTGACGGTCGATCCACTCATCGACCCTGAGAGGCCCAAAACCGAACAGCGCCTGACGGTCGATGCGACGGTCGACCGTCAGGTAAATGGCGAAAAGGAGAAACTCCCGCGGTCGATCCATGCATCGACCCTGGGAGTTTTAAATCCCGACAGAGCCCGACGGTCAATCCGACGGTCGACCGCCAGGCCCAAAAAGAGTAAAACGATACTTGACGGTCGATGCACCGATCGACCATAGAGTCCCGAAGGAGCGTATCAACGCTTGACGGTCGATACACCAATCGACCGTCGAGCCTCAGGCAAAGTTCCTCAGAACAGTGCCGGAAATCCAATTTCTTGGATTTCAAGGATCAAATCAAGTTGGAAAACAATGAGATTTTTCAAGCAACTGTATTTAACAATGGGGAAGCTAATGTAATGAAAAAATCCAGTTTTTGACGGTTAAATCTCCTATCTAGGTCCAAATGGACGAAAACCGACAAAACGGCGATAATACGGAAACCAACCGTTAGAATACGGAAAATGCGATACAGGAATACTTCAAATCCTCCACACTACATGCACAAGGAGATACATAGCATTCTAACAAGTATTCCTCTAGCGAAAGTACATAAAACATATCCTAGGACAACCCGATCCAAAGATCGAGGTAGAAACACCTACTTGAGCAAGTAGGGCCGCTCCCCCACGCGTCCAACTGGTCAAGCCGCCAAGATCCGCGCTCCGAAGCCCAAGTCTCCAAACCCTAGCTCAGCCAAAGGAGAGAGAAGGGGAGAAAATGACAGGAGAAGGAGAGAAGGAAAGAGAAGAAAGGGACAGGGCTTATATAGAAAATCCGGATCTATCTCAGCCGTCCAATTCAATCTTTTCCGATCAGACGCACCCTAGAGATTCTAATCAAACACATACATCAATCCAAGGCCGTGGGTGCAACGCGGGTGTGAAACCGACCACCAGAGGGCATATTTACCAAAATGCCCTCGGTGTCCAAACCGCCACACGATCGCCCGTTAGTGCCCGACGCGAAACCAAACCAACAGGAAATCGGTTCTCGACCCACGCGGTCGAGCTAGGTCAGAGGGACGGGCCCTCACAACCTAACAACCTTAAAAAGAATTTCGTCTCGAAATTCAAGGTTGAAGCCGGGGGAAAAAGAAACAACTAAGCCTACCTGCACAAGCAAGGCTACAACTAGGGGCGCCAACACCCACAACAAGGAACTACCTGAAGAGGTGAACAGTCGGGGAAACTCTCGACGCATGCGATCCTCTCGCTCCCAAGTTGGACTCTCTGCACTGCCGTGTCTCCACCTGACCATGACCAAATGTAACGATCTGCCACTCAGCACCTGATCCCATCTGTCCATGATCTGCACTGGCTGCTCTATATAGGTGGCGTCCTCCTCCACCTCAATGTCGTCGTGTATGATCACGTGAGAAGGATCTGGAATATACTTCCTCAGCATAGACATGTGGAAGGTGGGGTGAACTACTGACATGTGCGGAGGTAGAGCTAACTGGTAGGCAACTGCTCCGACACGCCTGACGATCTCAAATGGCCCGGTGAACCTCGGAGCTAGCTTGCCCCTGCTACCAAACCTTATCGACCCTCTGCGCGGGGACACCTTCAGTAGCACTATGTCGCCAACTGCGAACTCCAGGGGTCGTCGCCTGCGGTCTGCGTAGCTCTTCTGCCTGCTCTGTGCTGTCAGAAGCCTTTGCCTGATATGAGCCAACCTCTCTGACGACTGTCTGATGATGTCCGGACCGGTAAGGGACGCCTCCCCAACCTCAGTCCAACACACCGGTGAGCGACACGGTCTGCCGTACAACGCCTCAAAGGGTGCAAAACCCAAGCTGGCCTGAAAGCTGTTGTTGTAGGCAAACTCCACCAAAGTCACGTGCTGCTCCCAAGTACCTCCAGCGTCTAGCACACATGCTCTGAGCATGTCCTCCAAGATCTGGATAGTCCGCTCTGACTGTCCATCTGTCTGAGGGTGGAAAGCTGTGCTGAACGTCAGCGCTGTCCCCAAGGAGTCCTGGAAGCTGCTCCAGAACCGGCCGGTGAATCTGGGATCTCTGTCTGACACTATCGACATTGGAATGCCGTGCAGTCATACCACCTCGTCGATGTACCTCTGGCTCAGTCTGGCAACTGGATCTGTCGTCCTCATGGTGAGGAAATGAGCCAATTTGGTCAGTCGATCGACGATGACCCAAATCGCATCATTCCCCCTCGGTGACCTGGGTAGCCCGGTGACGAAGTCCGTAGCTATATGTTCCCACTTCCACTCTGGCACTGGAAGTGGCTGCAACAAACCTGGGGTCCGCCAGTGCTCTGCCTTCACCTTCTGACAGGTGAGACATCTGGAAACAAACTCGGCTACTGACCTCTTCATCCCGCACCACCAGAACTGTCGGCGTAGGTCGTGGTACATCTTGGTGCTCCCGGGGTGAACGGCGAAGTAGGAGTGGTGGAACTCGTGAAGGATCTCCGCTCGCTACGCTGGGTCGGCTGGAACTGCAACTCTGCCTCTGAAGAGTAGACCACTGTCTGCCGACACTGTCTAGCCCTCAACCGCGTGCTCGGTGCCGACTGCAGCACGGGTCTCCACGAGCTCTGGGTCTCCAGCCTGTGCCTCGATCACTCTGGCTAAAAGAACTAGAATGCTGCGAACAGCATACAGGAAACCACCTGTCGCCCGGTCCTCAAAGTCAAGCCCAAACTGACTGACTGTCTCCAGCATCTGCCACTGCCGAGCTGACACTGCTGCCAAGGTCACTCTGTTGTCTCTAGTCTTCCTGCTGAGAGCGTCTGCTACGACGTTTGCCTTACCAGGGTGGTAGTGCAACTCGAAGTCGTAGTCCTCTAGAAGCTCCATCCACCGCCGCTGCCTGAGGTTGAGGTCACGCTGAGTAAACACGTGCCTCAAACTCTTATGATCAGACTACACCGAGAACCGCTCACCGTAGAGGTAGTGCCGCCACGTCTTCAGAGCGAAGACAACCGCTGTAAGCTCGAGATCGTGGACTGGATAGTTCCTCTCATGGGTCTTCAGCTGCCTGGAACCGTAGGCCACCACATGGCCCTCCTGCATAAGCACATAGCCTAGACCCTCCCCACTAGCGTCGCAATAGACACTGTAGCCGACGCCTCGCTCTGGAACTATAAGGATCGGTGCACTCGTCAGCCTGGTCCTCAACTGGATGAAAGCTTGCTCACAAGCCTCGTCCCAAACAAATGGGACCGCCTTCTGTGTCAACCTGGTCAGCGGCCCTGCAACCCTGGAGAAGTCCCGCACGAACCTCCGGTAGTAACCTGCCAAGCCGAGGAAGCTGCGGACCTCGAACACTCTCGCCGGTCTCTGCCACTGTAGCACTGCCTCGATCTTGGCTAGATCAACTGAAATACCTGCCGCTGACTGATGTCGCTCAAATGTGTCACGCACAGCGGTCGCGGTGCAGTACAGCATAAGAGAGGTCGAACCCACAGAGAGACAAGCAAGAAGGATCCAGAAACACAGATGAAAATATATTGAAAATAATCAAGAGCGTAAAAGTTAAGGAAATAGATCGAAGATGTAATGATAAGATAAAGTTAATGAAAGAAATCAAGATTTGAATGAGGCTAGGCTTCAGAAATCACTTCACTCGGATTTAGGTTCTTCTCTTCTCAATGGTTCATATAATACTCAGTTAAGGGATTCACATCCCAATCACCTTAACCGGAAGATATGGAACTATAAACCTAACAAAATATATAAATGTCTTTTCCTACGATTGATTCTTCTTTTTTATAATTCTAACTTCATCCAACCAAACCTAAGAATACACGATACCGGCTGTCACTACAGGCAACGCGCAGCAAAAGTTCATCGGGACAAAGCCCTAACTCTATCTAACCGGATCTCTAAGAATACACAATACCAACTCTCACAATTGGCAATGCATAGCAAAGATTTCACGGGATAGATCCCCAACCTTGTCTTGCCAGATCACTAAGAATATACAATACCAGCTATCACTACGGGCAATACATAGCAAAGGTCTCGCAAGACTCGGTAGGAGAATCAAAAGAGAAGACTATGGGATTATAAGATCATGAAAGAAGCATGACTGGATTCATAATATTAATCATCCACATAGAAATCTATAATCTGAAAATAATATTTGAAGATTCAATACATAGAAAAGAGTTTAACAATGAAGATTAAAAACTATGAACCATTGTTGGAGAAGAAGCCCTAGTCCTCGCTAGATCATCCGTCCGCCATGCCGGCGGATTACTCGGTCGTGGATGGAGATGTCTTCATCTTCTTCCTTTGAGAAACGTCCAGAAAGAGCCTCCAAAAATGTCCAAGAAGTCCCCCTTGGCTTACCCTAACTTTCCTATTTATAGGGTCCAAAGATTAGCAAACTCGGGTTAAGTTTAAACCCGTTATACGCCCCTGGCTGATCTGGCGGTCGACCGTGAGACCCTGACGGTCGACCGTTAGGTGCACAATTTATTTTGATAAGCTACAGTCGATCTTCGCATCGACCCTGCGAAGTATTTTCCTTGACAGAGGCTGACGGTCGATGCGACGGTTGACCGTGAGCATCTTACGGTCGATCGTGAGGATTTTCGGGCTCCACGGTCGACCGTGAGGATTTGACGGTCGACCGTGAGGATTTTTGAGCGCGACGGTCGACCGTGAGATCTGACGGTCGACCATCACTATTCATTCAGAACTGCGCACTGGTACGAAAAATGTTGTAACTTCCTCTACATAACTCGGAATCATGAACCGTAAAATTCTCTAGAAAGTAGACTTCAAGAGCTTTCCAATGGTATATGGCACATCATCTGGTTCTACTTGGAAAGATACAGTTTAATCTTTGAAGTTGACCCATATAATCTTTTCAGCTTCTTTCAGCTCCAATTTCCTGTATTTTCCAAGCAACTATGTGAAGTAACATATACTATAAAAATAGTGCTAAAGAAGTTGATTAAGGGTGAAGATATAGCAATTGAGATAGTTATAAGGTTGTTCAGAGTGCACTTTCATACACTTATCACTGACACCACGTGCTCCAGAAACTACACCTCAGGAAGCCAGAACTCACATTTGGAGGCCTTGGCATATAGCCTATGCCCCCTCAGCAACTGCAACACTGTCCTCAGATACTGCCCGTACTCCTCCGCGGTACGTGAGTAGACTAAGATGTCGTCGACGAAAACCACCACGAACTGATCTAAGTACGGTCGGAAGACCCTCTGTATCAGATCCATGAACGCCGCTGGTGCGTTCGTCAAGCCGATCGGCATCACCGTGAACTCGTACAACCCGTACCTCGTACGGAAAGCCGTCTTCGGGATGTCGCAATCCCGAATCCGCAACTGGTGATAGCCGGTACAGAGGTCGATCTTTGAAAAGACCGAAGAGCCTCGGAGCTGGTCGAACAAGTCATCGATCCTCGGCATCGGATACTTGTTCTTCACCGTCACCCTGTTCAGCTTCCTGTAATCAATGCAAAGACGAAGCGTACCGTCCTTCTTCTTTGCGAACAATACAGGAGCTGCCCAAGGTGACGTGCTGGGACGGATGAAACCTCTGCCGATCAACCCGTCAAGCTGGACCCTCAGCTCCCTCTGCTCTGCTGGTGCCATCCTGAAAGCTGGCAGAGAGATCGGCCCGGTACCCGGTACAAGATCTATCTGGAAGTCTACTGCTCTGGAAGGAGGAAGGCCCGGTAGCTCGTCTAGGAAGACGTCAGCAAACTCACAAACCACTATTGGCAAACTGCCCTCTCGACTGCCCTCTGCAGCGAACAAGGAAAGGCGCGCCAGTAAAGCTGACAGCTGGCCCTCGCGCCTGGGAAAGCAACCACACAAGAGGGAATCGGCCGACTGGCGATCCCCCAATAGAACGAAACGAGCGCCGTCAGGTGTCCAAGAAGTCACCCTACGACGGCCACAGTCGATGACGGCTCGGAATGAAGTCAGCCAATCCATACCGAGAATCACGTCGAATCCGACCATGTCTAGCACCCGAAGGTCTAGAAAGACACGGAGGCTCCCAACCTCCAACTCGCAAGAACGACAGATCAGCTCATCACGAGCTCCTCCGCCGACGGGTGTGTCTAAGTGTAGTGTGACTCCAAGTGGCTCAGTCTCTAGCCCTAGCGATGCCACACAGTCGCTAGCTACAAAGGAATGAGATGCCCCAGAATCTATCAGAACATCTACAAATGAACTGAAAAGTTGGAAGGTACCTCTGAGAACAGGAGGGTCAACTGGAGCTGGTGGAAGTGCTAGAGCCTGCTGGGGTGGCGGGTACTGGTAAAGCTGAAAGGGTGGCTGAACAAAGTCTGGGTACTCGCGGTCTGGAAGTGCGTACACTCCCCCTCTGGGTCCGCCTCGACCTCCACCGTGACCTCTGCCTCTCCCGGCTCCTGGTGTCCACCAACCTCCGCCTGATCCGCCACGAGCGAACTGTGCCCTCAGCGTCGGACAGTCTCGGCGAAAGTGCCCGGTCTGCCGGCACTCGAAGCACACAAGAGGTCCAGCGCTAGCTGCTGGCTCTGGCCTCCTCCGGACGTCTGCCCCTGAGGCCCAGTCGGAAGAAGTGGCTGGCCTCCCAGCCTGGGCTGCTGCTGGTACTGGGGTGGGTAACTCTGGTATGGCTGCTGGTGTCGTGAGCCCCTCGGCTTCCTCCACGAACCTCTCCTGCCCTGAGCTACTCTCTGTGGTTGTCCTCCGCCAATGGTACTCGCAGACGACGCAGGCTGGACTGCCCTGGGCCCCGGCTCCTGCAACTGAGCCTCAACTTCCAAGGCACAGTCCAGCACCTCTGCGTACGTGCTAGCGCGCTGAGCCGCGATCAGCCGCCTGAGCTCGGGCCTAAGCCCCCACTGGAACTGCTCAGCTCTGGCAAGAGAGTCCGCCGACACTGGCCCAGCAAATCTGGCAAGCCTGGTGAACCTAGCCGCGTACTGAACTACCGACTGAGTACCCTGAGAAAGGGTCTGGTACTCACGGACAAGGCCCGAGCGCGCACTGCGGGGAAAGTACGCACCGAGAAACGAAGAACGAAACACGGCCCACGATGGGTCACTCCCGTCCCTGGCGGCCTAGAAAGAGCACCACCAATCCAAAGCGTCCCCGTCGAGCTGGAACGCGGCAAGTCTGACTCGAACTCGGTCATCCTGGACGAACAGAGTGTCAAGGACGCGACTGACCCCCTCCAGCCAGTCGTCCGCCACCGCTGGGTCGCCTCAAGTACCGCTGAACCTAGGAGGGTTCAGCCTCTGGAAGTCGACCACCGCTGTCGCAACAACACGCTGGTCGAGTGGAGGAGAGACCTCCTCGGCGATGAACGAAGCATCCTCCTCCACCACGACCTCAATCCTTGGCTCTGGCTCTCGTGCAGGTACACGGGGCACGGCTGTGTTGGCCCCTAAGGCCCGTCGGGCATCGCGCTGGTCGCGCGCGGTACCCTGACCCAACACTGGACAGCTAGCCCGGCTCCCTGGCATCTGCACGTTTATCAGAGACGACAAGTGTCCACCCGTAAGAAAACAAAACACAGCAGCAATCAATAAAACAAAAGCATAACACACATGAGCACAGTCAAGCACACAGGGATGCTCTACTCCTAGAACTATCCCAAACCGCGCTCAAAACCTCAACCGCAAGCCTAATCCTATCCCTGGGACCTACAGCCTGCTCTGATACCAAGTTGTCACACCCCGACCCAGAAAACCCAGTCAGGACATAGCGTGACGGTTCCCATCACTATTCATCTTCAATTAGCGCGATACAAGCGGAAAACACGGATAATTTAAACAATTGTATTCCAGAGGCGAATAGATATTCAATTAGAATAATGATCCGGGTCCTCCCAAAATTGGGAGGACCTGATCCTCCTCCACCTATATAAGGTGGAGGATATCCTATATATATAATACATATATATATATATTATACACAAATAAAAAAACATACATATCATATTTATGATATATGACATACATATATAGACACACACACAGATATATATATATATATATATATATATATATATATATATATATATATATATATATATATACACACACACACACACATATATATTACATACACATAAAAAAACATACATATATATAATATCTATAATATATACATATCTATAATATATACATATCATATCTATGATACATGACACTATATATATATATATATATCATATATATATATATATAAGTGGGTGTATAAATATATATATATATATATATATATATATATAGAGAGAGAGAGAGGAGACCGGGAGAGAAACGGGAGACCGGGAGAGAGAAAGAGAGAGAGAGAGGAGGAGACCGGGAAAGAGAGGGGAGACCGGGAGAGAGGGTGAGGGGATCGGGTCCTCCCACTTTTTGGAGGACCCGAATCACTACTCATTCAATTATATAACATCAAGTTGTACTATTCAATAATTCGATACAGAAGTCTTCCAAGAGACAGATTTATACAAAAATCCCAAAAGTCCTCAAAATGTTTACAACATATACATATATATCAAAAGGGCACAACAGATAATCTTTCAGCAACCTCAAGCACCTCTGGATATACTCACGCCGCCAAAGGCCGAACCCGCCGGCTCCACAGACGAAGAACTGTCACCTGCACCTGCAAACGCAGCCCGGGTAGGAGTGAGCGATAAGCTCAGTAGGGATCTACTCTACGGCACACTGAAAGGAGGAAAACAACAACAGTATTGTCTCCCAGTCTAAGTCTAACGGATGCCACGGGTCCCATAACCCATCGATGTCCCAAGGGCTCCTGTCATGAACCTCTCTCTTGGACACGCTACCAAGATCACTCTAAGCACTGACAGGGGAACAGTACCATGCAGGATCACCCTTACTCAGCAGGGATACCACTGCCTGGGGACCACGTCGGGAACACATCGATTGCATCTTTAGCACTTGGACTTGAAAAACAACACGACCTCTAAACCTCAAATACTGATCAGAGTCAACTATCGTCAATCCTCAATACATGAGATTCAATTATACAATCACACCCTACTCCTGACTACCCATCCACGGCCCTAAGGCTAGATCCGAGCTACCCGAGAGCCTCGGATCGGTGACCCAAACCATCGCCCGCCTAACTTCAAATGCCTCTAATGCACACAATGCATGAGCCTAGGCAAACATCTATCTTAGATGTCTCTATATGTCATATCAGCAGTTATAAGTTCCACAGATATACAATAGCCCTCGGCACTCGCCGGCAAGAGGCTAAGGTTCCACAATTCCTTATTAGATAGCACTCATAGCTAGCTAATGGCTAAGCACACCATTAAGCAATTAACTACATCCAAACATGTATTAAAGGCAACTGAAACCATAGATTCACCCAAAAAGGGAAGTTACTCTAATCGATCCCCAAACCCGATAGAAATCCGTTGAAAACCCCATAAAATTCACATACGTACTGCCCAACATGTTTAGATGTTAATCACAAATCAAATCCATTCAAGAAAAGCCAGAAAACCAAATCCAAGGGGTCACAGACGATGTCACGGTCGATCCGGAGATCGACCGTGAGACCACGGACGATGTCACGGTCGATCCAGCGATCGATCGTGAGACCAAAGCGAAGAAAACCAAGGGCGACGGTCGATCCACTCATCGACCCTGAGAGGCCCAAAACCAAACAGCGCATGACGGTCGATGCGACGGTCGATGCGACGGTCGACCGTCAGGTAAATGGCGAAAAGGAGAAACTCTCGCGGTCGATCCATGCATCGACCCTGGGAGTTTAAAATCCTGACAGAGCCCGACGATCGATCCGACGGTCGACCGCCAGGCCCAGAAATAGTAAAACGATACTTGACGGTCGATGCACCGATCGACCGTCGAGCCCCGAAGGAGCGTATCAACGCTTGACGGTCGATGCACCGATCGACCGTCGAGCCTCAGGCACAGGTCCTCAGAACAGTGCCGGAAATCCAATTTCTTGGATTTCAAGGATCAAATCAAGTTGGAAAACAATGAGATTTTTCAAGCAACTGTATTTAACAATGGGGAAGCTAATGTAATGAAGAAATCCAGTTTTTGACGGTTAAATCTCCTATCTAGGTCCAAATGGACGAAAACCAACAAAACGGCGATAATACGGAAACCAACCGTTAGAATACGGAAAATGCGATACAGGAATACTTCAAATCCTCCACACTACATGCACAAGGAGTTACATAGCATTCTAACAAGTATTCCTCCAGCGAAAGTACATAAAACTTATCCTAGGAGAACCCGATCCAAAGATCGAGGTAGAAACACCTACTTGAGCAAGTAGGGCCGCTCCTCCACGCGCCCAACTGGTCAAGCCGCCAAGATCCGCGCTCCGAAGCCCAAGTCTCCAAACCCTAGCTCAGCCGAAGGAGAGAGAAGGGGAGAAAACGACATGAGAAGGAGAGAAGGAAAGAGAAGAAAGGGACAGGGCTTATATAGAAAATCTGGATCTATCTCAGCCGTCCAATTCGATCTTTTCCGATCGAGCTCCGATCTTCCGATCGGACGCACCCTAGAGATTCTAATCAAACACATACCTTAATCCAAGGCCGTGGGTGCAACGCGGGTGTGAAACCGACCACCAGAGGACATATTTACCAAAATGCCCCCGAGATCCAAACCGCCACACGATCGCCCGATCGTGCCCGACGCGGAACCAAACCAACAGGAAACCGGCTCTCGACCCACGCGGTCGAGCCAGGTCAGAGGGACGGACCCTCACAGTACTCGACTGGATATTGCCAACTCAGTAAACAGCCTGAGTAGATACACAAGCAATCATAGTACGAATCACTAGAAGGCAATGATCAGAGTCCTTACATATTTAAGGTACACGACAAATTATGGATTGCATTATACGAGATATCCAGTTGTGCTTGAAGGATATTCAGATGCAAACTGGATCTCGGACTCCAATGATACAAAATCCATGAGTGGGTTTATTTTTATGATTGGAGGTGCAGTTGTGTCTTGGAAATCATCCAAGCAGACTTGCATAGCAAGGTCGACTATGGAAGCTGAGTTCATAGCATTAGACCTAGCTGAGGAAGAAGCAAAATGGCTGCGTAACTTCCTAGAAGATATTCCTATGTGGCGTAAACCTGTGCCTCCTATTAGCATTCACTGCGATAGTCAATCAGCAATAGGCAGAGCACAAAGCCATATGTATAATGAAAAATCTAGGCATATACGTCGACGACACAATTCAGTAAGGAAATTGTTGTCGACTGGAGTAATTTCCATCGATTTTGTGAGATCGAAGGAAAATATTACAGATCCACTAACCAAAGGCCTAACTAGAGACCTAGTGGATATTTCGTCGAGGGGAATAGGGTTAAAGCCCATGAAATGACTATCCTTCTCAACAATGGCAACCCAACCTAGCTGATCTGGCAGACCAAGATTCTAGGTTCAATGGGACAACCGAATTGTGGGAGGGCAGTCGCTTAGATCACTCATACCCATTCCTATGATGATTGAGTGATAAACTTGCATAGAGTAAAAGTTAAACTTATGCTTTTAATGATCTTCATTACTCAAAGAGTAGGGGTATGACAAGGTGCTCCTAATAAGAGATCACCTATTTGGAGTGAGAAGGGGCCGCTTCTATGAGAATGATGTAAGGGCTAGTTCTCTAAAGCACTCGAATAATTCTACCAGGCATGTCCAGGGCCGAAATGGACACAACAAAAGAGCCTTCAGTGGTATAAGAAAGACGCTGTGTGAGCACTATTATCTTAGTGTATATGAAAGCTGAACAGTTCAAGACATCGCGTTCACTGTTTAGCAAGTACATTCAATAGTGTTTCACTAAGGAAGGTTCAAAGCTAAAAGCTACCTCTCCTGAAGCAGCAATATTCTGTGGTACTCTCAAATGCGTTAGGAATCATTTAGCATTTTGATCAGCTATTTTATTCATGTGGGGGATTGTTGGATTTGGGGCCCAATTAAGTTGGGTTAAGCATGGGTTGAATCAAATGGGCTTTGGAAGAGCCCATTAACAAAATAGCCAAATGGAGGAGAGCCCATGTGTGTAGAGTAGTTCAGTCCCACATTGGAAGTGGAAAAAATCTTTCACTAGTTTATATAGTGTTTTGAGCCTCTAGGCTTTCAACACATGTGAGGACTAGAGGTGGAACATCCCACACGCGCGTACCGCCACCGCCCGCTCGCCCGGCATGGCCGGCCGGCCGTGCTCGTGCGCCGTGCGTGGTGAACTTTTTAACTTCCGAAACGATTTAGTTGAATTGATTGGATCTAACTCTTGGGCTGCCTATGATTAATGGGTTGAGTCAGTTATCTCTTGGGAATTGATCTAGTTCGACTCTTGAACTTCAGATTAACTGATTGAGTCAGTTATGACTCTTGGGTTTCTATGGAATTGATTGAGTCAATTTCGATTCCAGTGGAATTGATTGGAATCTGACTCTTGGCTACCCTTGACTGGATGATGTGGCAGTCTGTAATTGGCTGTTGTTTGCTGACTAGGCGTGCCTTTTTATCTCCCCTAATGGCTGATCAGCTTCCTCCCTCAGCCTATAAATAAGACTTATTCCAGCCCTTTAGAGGCTAAGTTACATGCATCCAATTTTTGCACACCACTCACTAGAGGGTCCTGAAGTCTGAGAGTACCGTACCAGCGAAGGCTTGACGGACAATCGGAGGCCCGCTTCCTTCCGTTCGCGCAGGAAATCGTTGTACCCTGGGAGTTTCTTGCCTGAAGAACCAGAAGCACCGGTGGTGGGCAATACGAACTTAAGGGCACAGTGTGGTACACTGGCCTCGATCAAGTTACGGTTCTACATCGGTTTTTCTTCCTCCTCATCGGCAGTTTCCTCTCTTTTGGAGTTCTAACATCTTATCTTATAAATGTTTATAATACAGTTTTCTTCTTGTCATTGTAAAGAATTCTTACTACCTTAGTAAAAACAAGATCATATTCTTCTCCTTATTTCCAACACTTTCTAGAGAGTAACTGTGTATCATTTCTATGTTTTTATCACAATCTGTACAACAATTGTGTCAAAATTACCGGCTGGTTCTCCTTATGCCGCCTGCAAGATTTGGTTTCCTTCGGTATTGAATGGTTCTGGCAGTTTCTTTATTACCTTTACACGAAACATAGCCTGCATAAACGTTTAAGCTAAAAGATGAGAGATGATCAAACCAAAGGCACCATAGTGATAGTCATACTTGACAAAAATTACCCCAAGAAAAACAAAAGCAAGCATTTCAGAAGTTAGTCAAGTCAAGCATGTCAATTATATGCGAAGCGAAAACCATCCGTAGAGGTGCGTGAATTCAATACAAAGTGACATATAGGACTCCAAGAAGACGATATTCTATGGTTAATGATACGAACTAGTAGAGTACGATGAACAGAACCTACCGGATGGAACATTCTCACCCCCATGCATATCTATATCCATGCTCCATTTAAGCTTAAGGAAGATTATTTATTGATCGAGGAGAGTGTTTGCTTCTAAATTCCGATGAACTGATTGTCTGTTAAACAATCTTCGTACCATAAAAGCTGCTATATGACATAAGGATCCAGACAGTCGTCTTATAACAACCCACATTGTGGTTTCATCATGTGACCACTTAGGACTAGTCATAAGGACGCATTAGTAAATAACAGGGAGTATACTTGTCCGCTTGCTAGTTATATGGTAATATGGGCATGGAAGTATGATGCAAATTTTAGTCAAAGTTTGATGAATGAGTAGTGATTGGTGTACATGGACAAGTGACATGTGTAATGCACATACCACCTATCGATAATCAAAATATCAATTTTTTCATCTATCTCATCGGTACTGGCCTACTGATGGGATAGATGAAGATATCGTATCTCACTACCGATATATTCAATCGGTAGTCAACTACCAATATCTCCATCTATCCTATCGGTAGTACAGATAGGATAGATAAAGATATTGGTAGTTGGCTACCGATAGGTGGCATGTGCATTCTTGTTCATGTGCACGTATCTTTATTCCTGATGATATACCCCACGTGCGAAAACCATCAGTGTGTACATGGCGTTGAAAATGTCTGAATTAGAATATTTTGTAAACCATTTTCCAGAGGATAGGTGGATAACAAAAATGTACACACGAGCAAATTTGGATGCTTGATAGAAGGATCAAAATATAGCTTGGAAGGATTTAGATAAGTAAAGCATTGAGAGGGAATTAAGATGAGAATATTAGCTCATATCATGGATTTACGCACACTTCAGAAGGGAGGTGCAATGCTGGTATCATATTTCTACAATCCAATGATAAGAAGTCAACGCCTGCACTACGAATCAGGGATGAAAGGATGTGAAGTCAATGCTTCTGGCATGTGTCTATACTTTGTTTTGCAATATAAGATGAAGAATAAAGATATCATGGGTCATTAGAAAAAAGAATAAACTGAGTTGGATCAAGTGCCTTTTAGGATTTCCTCGTTCTTTTGATTGGTGTTTTATCCCCCACAACATTGTGATTTTCTTACATATTATATACAAAATATGTATGCTGATATGAATAAAAAAAATATAAATACCTTCTTATCGGAGCCAAATTCAATGATCTGAGATGGGTGAAAACGAACAGGGAAGTTTGGAGGCATTCGGTACCGCCTCCCTTCATTACTGTATGAAAAGAAACTTGAGTTATATATGCCAAAAGAATGGACCTCTTATATGAGTAACGAAAAAATTGAAAAGAACTGTCATATTTGGCAGAAGAATAGCCCTGATTTATCTTTATCAAGGGAACCAAAACTATCCAACATTCTATCCTTACTCGGTAATCCAGGTACCATGCTGGCTCTTCAAGTCAGTCAAGTAGAAGGCGTTATCCTTGCAGCTGATTCGAGCATGAATTTCAGATATCTGCAAGAGAAATGCCAGGTCCACAAATTAAGATCGATGTCAAACATAATTCATGAAAGGTTCAAGCTATTTGATATTGAGAAAACTCGCATCTTAATTTCAATGTAATGATCGATGGCATTTCACTTAAAAGAGAATCCCAAGGAAGAAATATAGCAAACACCAAATAATCTTATTCCCTTTTTCCTTTTTTATAGTGACATAAGTCTGTGAAACTATGTAACGAATAAATTTATCCCGGCACCATTATCAAAATCCACTAGCAAAATGTTCCTTACCACTACATTAACATTGAGTACGTATCATAGTGGCAATGCTCCTACGTTATTCTTCACAGCATAAGGTCACAGAATCATGCATAGGACATGCAACCTCATGGAGAAGTAGTAGAAAGCAGTTCCACAAAAAGCTTATGTTATTCATCCATGCCAACAGAACTAAGACTGGAAAGATAACATGCACACACTCAAAGAGCATGAGAGTGGTCAAACTACCAAAAAAGCATCAATTTTTACCATGACTAGCCTTATATTCAGTTTCCCCAGTATATTCCATACACTACAGGTATATTGATGTTTCTTGGACAATTAGCCCATTCTAGACCTTATAAGCTCCAATATCTCCTACCTCTGAGTAACATTTCCACTCAACAACACGTTGCCTTAAATTTTCCAAAGAGATGTTGAAATTGATCTATGGCAATATCTGAGAGAGACAGTACCTTCACTCATCTAAGGTCGTATAGGCAGTTAATGAATAGCCTAAAGAAACCCTCGAGAGGGTTCGATGGGATTATGACTTAATATTGGTAAAAAGCAAACATTCTTAATCTGTTCCTGAAAAATCAGCTCAACGTTGGAAATCCTAATCACCTATGAAGTCAATTCGATGCTTGTAATCTTGTGCCGCTAATAGAAGGGAAAGAAATCTTTCTTTGAATTTGTTTTCTCTTATTGAGATCCTTCACTTATTTCCAGACCTCATAAATTTGACGCAGTCGAAATATCTATATACTAATTGTAGAATCATCTTTTCAACTATTAGAGTTGAACTTGGACTGTAAACCAAATAAGGTTTTTAGCTGACATAATTAAGTGAAGGATGAAATAAGTTGCAGGACATGGTTTTCAAGGATTGCGCTTAAGCTATCAAAAGAAGAGGACATTTTCGTGGTTTGGATATCAAAGCTCACAATTCACAAAAGCTGGCATTTGTCTTTTGCACTGTAAACCAAATAAGGAAATCAAGTTGTAATAATAGATATTTGTACTTAGAATAAAGTTTTGTGTACATGGCCATACCAATCGATTAAATCAACCAATCGGTTCCTCACTACTGATCCGATCATTGGTACATTCAATCGGTAGTGAGATATGGATTGGTTGATCTAGTCCATCGGTATTGGGCTACCGATGGACTAGACAGTGGCGGAACCAGGATGAGACTTAAGGGGGGGCAAAATGTAAAACAAAATGATCAAAAAAATTTCTTTTAAGTAATGCAAAGGCTACCTTGGAATTACAATATCCAACAATAAGAAATAAAAATAATATAAATATTAAAATATATGTACCGTACTATGTGTTGCGATTGAGAGGTGGAAGTTGGATCCTACGCTTTTGCATTTTTTTTAAAACATTGTAAAATGACTTCGTTCTCAATGGTTTCAAAAACTTCTCGCTCAATGTATGCTACCATGCAATCATTCATCCAGTCATCTCCCATCTTATTAAGCAAATCAGACTTGATAATTTTCATCGAAAAGAAGACTCTCTCAACAGTTGTAATCGCAACTAGTAAGACCAATGCTAACTCAATAAGCCTAGTATGAGGCAAACTAAACCCGTTGGATGAGATTCAAACAAATCTAAATGATTGGTATGATGGTGTGATAGAAGCCTAGTGTGAAGCAAACTAAAATCGTTCGAAATTTTCGCTTTATATTTGAATGAAATTAACTCCGTGAGCATATAACATGATCCCGATGAATAATGATATATGAAAGAATATCACACAAAATGCGAAATTTAGTACTTTTAAAGGTGAAATATGACATTAACACATGGGTAATATTTATATGGGATTGACAACATATTTTTCATATATGTATATCCTAAATTCAAATAAAAATCCAACCAATGTCGTCTCCCCATCTTAAACCATTTCATGTGTTCCCTCACTTCAGCTACATCCATCCTAAATGTACCCTCTTCCCTGATTTATCTTAACATCTCCCTCTTAAATATTAAATAAGACAACCCAACAACGAACCCATTAATTATTCTTTTGTCCTCTTGCTAGAGGCCACAATAGCTATACTGCTCCTCGCCGCCGATTGGAATAAAAGCATGTAAAAGAAACTTAGCCCTTCTTCCCTAGTTTATCTTAAACTCTTCCTCTAAAATGAGACAAAACACAACAACAAACCTATTGATTACTCTATTGTCCTCTTGCTAGAGTCCACAATAGTTGTATTGCTCCTTGCCGCGAATTGGACTAAAATCTGTTGGTTTGCCTCTATTCCAGTGCTTTGACTGGGGGGGTTGGTGTTTCCGGCGTTGCAAGGGGGGCGGCCGCCCCCCCTCGCCCCCTCTGGTTCCGCCACTGGGACTAGATCAATTGATCGGTATCTTACTACCGATTCGACAGCATGTGTAATGCACATGGTTTGGGCCATGTACACAAATCAACACTTTTGTTCTTATCTGTCTTATCAGCATAACATAAGGGTTTCATTTGGATTAACCGTTTTTGCGGAGCATGTCCATGAAAAGAAAGCACCATTTATCTAAAGAAACTGAAAATATAGAAAATCTTAAACTACAATAGATTAAATCATTATCAGTTTGACAGGGCACGTGTTTTTCAAAAATCAATGTTGAGACATCAGATTGCATTAAAGAAGGCATTGTCTAGAAAAGAACATGCTAAGTAAAATTCGTTTACCCACTTGTGGTAATGATAAGACAATTGATGTTCCTGGCAAGTCACCACATGACCGGTTCCTGGGTAACGAGAACCAACGGTTATACACGCATTCGTTACCCATAACAGAGTATTGTAATCAAGCAGAGCATGAAAGAAGACAAAGACTACCCAATGATGAATGGTCTTTTCTCATCTCGAATTAAATGTATGGGATGTACTGTTCCACTATCTTCCTCTTCAACGGGGAATAGAAACCACCTGTAAATCCGATGTGAACAGAAATAATACTTAGTAACTAATGAATTGCATAACTGAAATACACTAGTATCTTGTAACATGTGGGATCATACTCTCCGCTAAGAGCTCGTTCCAGTGCATCATCATCTTCAAACCATCTCTTTAACTGGTCGCTTGCCTACAATTATTATGTGACATGCGTGTCATTCCGATTGCTGGACCATCATGTCCACTGCATCAATTTTCTTATCACTTTTTACACATACCTTGTCAGAGAGCCGGCAACTTAATGATCTTCCTTCAAGATTTGAGCTGCAAAGACATTTTTTTGGGGCTTATTTCCAAGAAAAAATACAAAAATTCGACAATTCAATAGTTTCAGCTACTCCGACAAAATCAATATCATGTAACAGCATGAGAGAGAACATTTGTTTCACACTGTGACAAGGATATTCCTTTACCTTGAGTATAATAAGAACCAATCAAGGTCAGACACCCTCAGATATTAGAGTTTAGAGACGAACAGGCTAATATGAGGATGGATACAATTGGGGTTTCTCAAAGCTGATCATAGGATGTATGGTTCAGTATATCGAATACAGTTACAAGAAAAAAGCAATTGGTGCTGACACAAACTCAGAGGCCTCTAAGAGAAACAACTGTTATAGTATTCATCCTGGAATGCCCAAACTACTTGGTCACCACTGCCTATTTAGCAATGTTAAAGGAATGGATAGAGGCAATTTGAAGAAATATACCTGAAAAGACTTTTGAAAGGAAAATAAACCTTTAGGTTAATGACTACAGCTTTCGAAGTACATTGCTGCCATAAGATTATGTGAAATGAGACCCTGAAATACTTCTGAAAAGATAAATTCGTGGCAATTTTGGTGCACGTCTGTGAACTCACAAGTGCTTGCTTCTGATGCGTATTTGCATACATTTACCAGGAGAGGCTACCTTAACCTTGTTAACCCATTTAGCCAGACTATTATCAGAACTAGATAACCATTAGTAAAGTACCTAAAAGGTTGTCAAACTTTCAGCTTTCTTGATGGCGCAATATTCAGAATACTATAAGCAAGCAGTTTGGAATCCAGACCTTAAATAGTGACTCTGACTGATATTTAAAATGCCCAGTTTTCTACTAAACCTCTCGTTGTAAAGTTAAGATCACAAAATATTACAAATCATACCATTGATTAACACTAAAACTTAATTGATAGTCACACCTCTACAAGTGTGTGGTATTTCGTCACAGCAGATCAAAATTGTTATTATAAATGGCAAAGCCTGAGCCTTTTTTTCTGATGACTCTAAACAAATGAACCATAAGTGCTAGGATTAGAAAATTCTTATGGTATCCAACAACAAGTAAAAGGAAAAATGTCATATATTGTAAAGGCATAATTTTGCATGGAAAGCATATGTGAGGGGGAAAATCCAATTAATATTAATTGTGCAAAGCAGAATATCCTTCACCAAAGAGTCATGATTAATCCTCATGAAAGTAGGTTTTTTCCAATATGCGCCAGACATTATACATCTATTGATCTCTAATGTGATTAGATTGTAAGCTTTTTCCTGATATGTAAGGTGTCGCGATTTTGAATTAGGACAAAAAAGTCTCCTCCCCACTTTCCTTCTTATGAATGTGGATAGACTTATGCACGAGTTGCACGTACTTAAACATTTTGTATATTCCGGCAGGTCAATGCAAGATGGAGAGATAACTAGCACATTCTCTGATCTTCTCTGGTCCTCCCATTCTTCTTTCTCATTTTCTTCTAGTTCTATTTAGTGATCAACTCTAGCACACAGCTACCACCAAACCTTAGTCTATCCATTACTTATAAGTCTGTGAAACCATCAGTTCTCTCTACAGATATTGACGCCAAAGAAAGCAAGTCCCTCAACCTTCGCATCAGTCATTACATAAACCTGAACCTAATAAATGGGATACTCAAAACAAATGCCCAATTATGCGTGAGCCCAACACCCTACCCTACTACCGTTGAGCATCCTATTCAAACACTCCTTGAAGCTTAAATCAAAACCCTGACTTCCCTGCCAACAGTTTCCCATGCCAAACAGCTAATTTGCCTACCCACAAGTGCAAACAAGTTGAATATGGACAAACAGTACAGGTAGATCAGGCGAAGGAATAAAATCGTGGATAGGAGACATGAATTTGAGGTTGATAAAACTGCTATATGGACAAACAGTACAGGCGGATCAGGCGAAGGAATAAAATCGTGGATAGGAGACATGAATTTGAGGTTGATAAAACTGCTAAATCCCAAGAGAATTTTCTAAGTGGTAATACATGGCACAATTAGAACTATCAATTTTTCTGCCTCAGTTGATTTATTAATCATATAAACTTGTCCAGCCGTTTTAAGTGCATCTTCATCTATTTAGAACTTATCCATAATACATTTTTGTGTATTTGTTGCATCTCAAACTTTCGAGTTTGATAGGTCCTAAAGTTTTGCCAAATTAAATTGACATCACCTGTTTTTCTCCTATGGTTGGATAATGCACCAATAATAGCCAACATGAATACTGTATCGAGATACAATTGGGCATTATTCACTTCTACTGAAGATATGGTGAATGATGATGACAAATTAATGGCAGTGGAATCACAAAAACAACTTGGACACAAACTAGCACATCCCACTTCCTTCCCGAAAAGGTTGAAGGTTATTTATTTTCATAGGCCTAATCAGTGCCAAACACCAATAGGAATCTCACTGAGCATTGCATACATTTCTCTATATAATCATGTAAGGATCATGATCAAACTTTCAATCAAGAATGATTCTCCCATACAGCGGTATATAGGAACTATGAATGCGCAGAGTTGGATATATTCTAAGGCAAGAATAGAGAATAATGTAGTCGGTTAGACCAAGAAAAGTAAACCTGAAGAGTACTACCTGCCACCAAGAACCCAACTCAGCATTAGTGGCATCCCATATTTGATAAAGAATCTCCCACCAACTCGTCCAGGATGTGGTATCCGGAACTTGGTCAGAAACTGTAATACGTTTCAAAAGGCTCAAAAAAATGCCTTGTAGCAGACGGGAGCACCATGATCAAATTTCTTTAAAAATTTAGCATTTACAGCTACAATGTCAATATCTGCAATCAGGATTTCTCAAAGGAAGATATATTCCTCTTTGAAAATTGGTGCCATACATACCGACAAAGGCCCAAGCCCAACGCCCAAATAGGGCTTGTATGTGGATGCCATTATTGCAGCCATTCTAGCCATTGCGTATATAATTGCAACACGAACTCTTCTTGCTTCCTCATAACTGAAAAAGAAGACATTAGAATAAGTTTGTCATGTGATGTGGATAAAATAACAAAAAGAAGAGATTAAACTAGGCCAAGAAACCTCAGGTTCAATCTTACTTGGTAAAGAAAGAAAAGGTTCACATCAAAATTTAAGCACAAATGCATATTTAATCATAAAGTCCAAACTCCAAAGAACCTGGCCATAAGGTTTTGCTTTTATAGTATCACCAATTCAATTTTAAACTATGAGTAAATTTAAACTGAAAGTACAAAATTACCGCTTAAGGGGAGATTTAATGTCAATTGGAATCCCAGACTCGGCACTTTGAATCCAAGCTTTCTCAAGTTCTACAGCTAGTTGATAGCTATCCTACAAGGAGAAAAGGCGAGAAAAGTCAAAGCTGATGATGGATGTGGAAAAATAAGAAATGAATGTGGTCTTTGTCAAGATAACCACATTACATTCTCATGTGGACACAGAAAAATTGCTCTTCATGACAGAAAAATTACATGATCATGCATAAAATCAGTTTTATTGTACAAAGAATATGTGGCATTGCTACAGACAAATATGATGACTTAACCCTTGAAACATGGTCTACGAAAAACTATATCATACCTCTATAGCCATGCAACCACCTTGACCCATATTTGGCTGCATTGCATGAACCGAATCCCCAAGCAAGGTTACACATCCCTTCCCCCACCTCAAAATAGGGAAACGATCATAAATGTCACGACGAAGAATGGCATCTTCATCCGTCGCATGTAATAAGTCAATGACGTTGTCACACCAGCCACCAAAAATTTTCAGCAACCTTTCCTTTTTACCTGCCAAAATCCCAAAGCAATAAATATAACGAATTAGTAAGTATGTTGGTCACTACTTAAGAAAAGCAACGATAAATAAAGCATTTTCATATCAGCATAAAGTTAAACAATTTGAATCTCATGATCTCCATATCAGGAAAAATATTTTGTATATGTCTTATAATATAACATAGCACCTTTTCAAAGTTCCAGTGTCACATCCTAGGAAAGGAAGAGTGAAGAATAAATAAGCTGTGCATCCGCAGACAGGAGAACTCCCAAGGCAAAGTCAGAAAAAAGGGATGAGGGATCACCACCTTTCATGCTTCTCTAGTCCCGTAGTCCGACAAAGGTTAAATGAAACGTGGATATGAAAAAGGCTATTTGGTTTATAGATCATAGTGAAAATGTGTCCAAGCACTTTTACTTCGAAAAAAAGGGCCTCCTCCTATATCTCTTTCCCGTTCTATCCCTCACACAAGTCAAAAACAACACAATGTACGCGTAGACAGCAAATAACATTTGCAGATACAAGTATAGATATAGAATCCATTTTGTAAAAACTGGATTACAAAAGCAACTGAAAATTTAGAACTCCAAATACCAAAAGTATCCTAAGGGCACGAACAACCTCAAAGAAAATCTACCATTTGGAACATCAGTGCCACCAGGTGGTTCCTTGTGAAATGCATACCATTGCATTTTGCCGGCTCCTACATCTGAAGAGACAAAATATTGTTTGTGACCTAGAAATACACGGTACCTTCAGAAAGTTCACCAACATGTCAGAATATTTATAACTTTGATATGTATAGTGAAGACAGTATCCACTAATAAAAGCAGTCCTAATTGCCAGAACTATGCATTTCAAAACAAAGCATTAAGTGGGTAAGAGAAACCAGATGTGTACTAAACACTATTAATAACTGCAAAACATACCCCACAGTCTCAATATCTGGAGGCACAAAATCTGCAATCCCAGTATAGCAAGTGTAACCTGCATAAGATGCATCTGTGTGTCCAAATAAATTTCTCCGCACCTGTGTAGGACTTTGCTTCAGTTCAAAGTTGACGTTCCAAAATTGTAAACAAATTTCTATTCAGGAGAAAATGAAGCATCCAATCATACCTTTGACCAAATACCATCAGCTCCAACAAGAACATCACCTTCATAATGCTTTCCATTTTCAAGTTTCACAGTGACCTAGACTTGCAAGAAGTTGAAGGGTAAATTAGCAGATATATATGAATAGAAAATGATTCTATTCCATTTGCTCTCCGTTAACATTATTGAGTCGTATAGGCTCGTCAAAGAATATAACTACGTTCAACTAACCTTTGATCCATCATCCACAAAATCAACTACATTGCTCTCGTTAAAGATAACCTCATCACCAACAGCACGAGCTAATATTTGCTGCAATGTCATGCGACTAATAACTCTAGTAACAGGAAGGCCTTGTTCAGCTGCAGGAGTAAACGTATCAAATTTGACGTACCTGAATATCAACTGTCAGTCACCTTTCATGCGGAATGAGAGAATATAAAGGCCTCTTGGATGTAAAACCAAAAATCACTCCATTTTAATAGGTAGAAATCATATATCTCAATTCTCAACATAATCTTCTTCCTTCGTATGGTCATTTCTTCACTTGTCTCTACTTTAGCAAGTCATAAACAATGCAAAATCAAAATAATTAAATGACAGAACATCTCCTCTTTGCAAGTGAACTAGTGCATATTTACACAAGGAAGAGGACAAAGTTCATATAACACTCTCAATTTCAACTCATCAAAATCAGGTATTGGGCCCCATCGAGGACACCATGTTCCAAAATGGAGCAAATTGTGAAAAGAAAAGGTTCGGAAATTGCAACTCCTGGTTGTAGATGATTACTAAGTGTCAATGTAGCTCCAACCAGATATGTTGTGCTTCTAACTGCAAAACTTCAATTACAAGCTATAAAAAAGATATAGGATAATTCTGGCCAAATGGCTCAAAATCAGAGGTCTTCAACATGAGCAGCTTCCAAAAGGTTTATTGACAAATGATTTAGCCATGAATTTTTGGAATGACAATTGCAGAATGGGATAATGAATCTAGTGATTCTGCTGAGAGCTCCATTAGTTGGAGATAAATGAATGTGCTGATTATAGGCGGAATGTAGTGTGATCTTCAAATATGGGGGATGTGCAACCTATACTTCTCTAGCAATGATGGCCATGCAAGCTTCGAGATCACAAAACTCCACAAGTAACTTATAAAGTGCCTGCAAATTGAATGATGCCATTTGACCAATAATATGCAGATTGGTAGCAGTTGCCAGTTGCCACTTATCTGTGCCTATACTTGTTTATGTGTTTGAGACATCTTTATCAAATCACATGGAATGTAGATGCACAGTATATGAATATAGCTTTGCAGAAATGCATTTTCAGTATGTCTGAAGACGAGTAAAGATAAAGAGACAGTTTCAGGTGAAAGTGAAAACAAGAAAAACTTCGCTATAAAAGATGAAGTAGAAATGACACTAATGGTAAAGAGGGCAGTTCTAAACCACAAGGATTTGAAGGTCAAATTAAAAAGCCAAAAAGATGGAAGCTGCTATTTGATATTTCTAAAAAGCTGGCCAAAATACAGAAAGAAGAATCCTAAAAACAACGCATATGAAGTCAATTTGAACCAACATTATCTACGACGATGATAAATTCAAAGCAAGAGATGACGAGGACAGGGGAGTGAAAGCCTCTACTAATGTAGACTGCCCAAAAAATAAGGAAGTGACTGATAAATTGATCGAATGCCAAAAGAATGAGCATTTGGTAAAAGAACAGCTAACTGTAGACACTTCAGCAACGAAATGCAAGTTCACCTCATTCCCAGATTAACAAGAACTTTGTCCATCACACTCAGACAATTATTTGGAAAGTCAAACCTATTTGCTGATCCAGTTAAGTAAGTAAATATAAAGAGACTTCCTTTAATTTATTTATTTTGCATCAGCATGCTTAATTCACCTGAACAAATGATAGCAGTTGTACAAGCTGACCTAATTTTCGCAGCCAGTACAATCTGGCTCATCAACCTAGCTAAATAACTGCATATTTCTGTGCATCAATTGTTAAATTTCCAGTTCTTCACTTCTTCTGCATTAGGGGAGGTACTTCTAACAGAGCCAGCAGAATCATGAAAATCTAGGGTCACCTATCTCACTAGAACGGGAAAACATAATGAGGGACTAGAACTAATCAATCCAAGTTTTCTTTCCTCTCATAATGTTCTGATCAAGTTTATAAAAGCCATCTTTCTACAGATTTTGGAAACCAAAAGTTTTAGCACTAGTTAACAAGAATTGCATCGTTTATCAATCTCATTAACATAGTCGCAACTAAATGTTAGATAAGGAAAAAATTTACTAAATTGTACAAGAATGACAACCAAAGACAAGTAATGGACCACTATAATCGAGCAATCCACAACGAACTTTAAAGATCAAACCAGAGAAGCACAGAGCAGAAGAACTAATACCAAGTGCCGGAGATTCCATCGACAAGGCCATTAATCCGGTCGCCGGTGATACACCCGTTCCTCATAACCTCCTCGGCGACCTCCATATCGATCGCTTCCAAAGCTGCCAATGCATTGCTCTGTATCTGAATTGGGCCCCTGTACTGCCCTTCACCTCTAATCGCACTAATATCCTTCTCAAAGACCACCACATCAAACCCTTTCCTTTTCGCCGCCAGCGCAAACACCAACCCCCCAATCCCTCCGCCGGCTATCAGTATCCGCAGCTTTCCAGACCCACCAGTTTGCCGAATCCCACTACCAGCAGACTCAGTGGCCGAAGCCATTGACACCACCCTCCTCATCCTCCTCTGCAAATTCCCATTGCAGCCATGAAACTGCCTATCACAACCACCAAAAGAAGGCCTGAGATCATCCGAAAAGAGGATGCAAGGATGAACAGGGAAGCTGATCTTGGACAAAATAGCTGGGGAAGGCAGGAGAGTGCTGTGCAACAGCACTGCCATAGCCAAAACAACGAAGGTGGCTCTGCAACCAAGAAAAGAGGAGCACTCCTGAGGGAAATGAGGACTATGGCTATTGTCTTTTTCCTCTCTTATTCATTCAAACTCTAAAAATCTATGGTTAGAGAACCAATATCCATAGACTTTGTGTGTAGGCAACACTCCCACCACCACCCAGTGGCTGAGGGAGGCAACGTAGTGAGGGGCCAGTGAGTTCAAGAGCTGTGTGGCTGTTGGATCATTATCATCAACTCTGGACAAAATCTAAACATGGAGTTTGGCTGATCTGTGACGGATCATGGATGGGTTAGTTTCTGGTGGTGTTTACAGTGGATAAGGAAAGATGGTGTTGCTGGGGCCAAAGGAATTAGAGGGGCAATTTGAATTAGGCAAGGAGTGGCACACAATTTTGGGACTCTTTTTTGTGGTGGATGAGAAAGGTAGTTGTGTTGTTGCCACCATATTTGTGTGCCTAAGGTTTCATCCAAGAAATGTGGCAAAATTACCCCTGAGATGCTGAAAGGGAGGAAAAGCATATTCTTCTGAATTAGCTTATTTGACAATTTTTTCAATTTCAGAAAAAATAAAGTCAGTTGCGTGTAGAACTCGATATGTTTTGTTAGTTTTAATGGTTTCAGGTTTTGTTTCGGCGATATCAGGCAATGAAAGTTTTGGGATCGGCGGTCGCCAAAAATCTAAACGTTTCAGCGTTACGAATCAGAATCAGTCAAAACTTCAAACCATGAGGTGCATAGATGAGACCTTAGTTTCCACGTTGCTATCTACTTATAGTTTTGATTATTTCAGCTGTCATCGTCTCGACACACATCAAATAACTGCCATTAACTTCTAAATTCCGAGTTATCATTCATAATTTGTGGAGGTATGAATCCAATAATCCAGCAGTGTGGTTGCAGTATAAGAGTGACCAAATTTCCCCAGTGATTAATTAGTACACGAGTGCTGTTCCCCTCCCGGAAAAAAAGTACTTCCAAGTTCCAAGTTTGGTACGATAGCATAGGAGAAGTCCCTGTTTCCGTACTAACTGGCAAAAGTGTGTCCATAAGTTTCCATAGGAATGGCATTGTCTTTATGTGACCTAAACTTTGTATGTATATATTCCAACCAGTTGCTCACTGCCAGCTCGCTATAACCATAATAAACTCTTTTGTCACTAGAAGGGTCACAATACTGTGCATCCACTCAAAATCTCAGAAGATGGGTGAGAATATTCTTGAGTGATTAGAGAAGATTCCAAAAAAAAAAAAAAAAAAAAAAATCCAATTATATTCCAGACACCAATTGATTCAAATTGATAAGATTAGATTGTGACATGCCATATAAAGATTGATTAATGTGTAGCAAATTTTCGTGTCCAACATTCTAATTCCACTCGGCTATCATGCATGGTGATACTAATATGTGACACGTGACTAGGAAGATTATTGATGGTCGGCAGTAGTTTATTATTTTTCCAACTGGTTTTAACATCTGTCAACCGTCAAACCAACCAAATTGCTCCACACAAGCTAGTCTTCTTCTCCGCTTTCTTTTTCTCAAGTTAGAATTCTCAACGAGTTTTAGAGTCACGAGAGACCCCTCATTAAGTTTAAGTTTCCATTGTAGCTATAGATATCTGACGTGCCAAATGTTAACTGTTACACTTGTTACACTCAGACTGTTGAGAATCTCGACTATCGAGGATATCGCGGGGAAAAAAGGATTTAAAAAGAAAAAAAATTATTGTTACTTGAATTTTAAAATAAATCTAATCATAATGGGCTTTTTGCGAAGAAAGCGAAGGAAAAAAAAATGCAAAAATGTAAATATTAAAAAGACTTTACTCCCAACCACTCAATTTTACAATGGTAACACAAAAGGCTAATTCAAAAATTAAAAGGAGAGAGGATAATTCATTAGATCACATTACTGGCTTCTACCGGCGGTAAAAGTTACACCCATTTTACACCTCAAATGAACGTTGATTTTATTACAGTGTAATTTTCACACCCTAAGGTCCCGTTTGGTACGGGAATAACCCTTAACTCGGGTTAAGAGAGGATATTCCTAAATCCATTATTTATTTCATATTTTATGCCTCAAACACATTTTCTTATTTCAAATAATCATTACAAAGTTATTTTCATTCACCACTCTACTTTTCCCTTATTCCAAGTAATCATTACAAAATTATTCTCACTCATCACTCTATTTTTCCCTTATTCCAAATAATCATTACAAAGACTCTCTCTGGTCTCTCAGTCAACGCTCTCACAATAACCTCTCATTGAATTCTAGCCTACAGTACTCCGAAACCAACAATTCACTGCATTCCTGCTCTTTATAGCTATTTTCTACTGCTCCAATGGTAGTAGTTTATAGACTTTGCTTTTTTCAAAGGGTGATTCTAAATACACTCAGAATTCTACCAAGTTCACCCCACTAGATTTTTTTATATTAATACCCAAAATACCTATTGTAGGAATTGTCAAAACTACCCTTTATTTAAGATGATGAGAAACCTCACCATCAACCTCTACTTCATATTTTTCTAAGCACACTCCACTCCCTACCTACACTCCACCCCAACCCTTTCATCATCTTCTTCCACTATCTTCTTCATCTCCTTCACTTCATGAGAAAGCTCACCATCACCACCTCCGAGACCTTTCTACCCTAAACTTAGGTTTCTCCAAGTATAACATAGCCTACATTGTCTTCCTCTAAGTTCTCATCTTCCTCCTCACCATCCTCTCAACCTTATATGCCCTAACGTGGACTTGGGGCTCAAAATGGTGTTGAAGAAGATGTCGTCGGACTCAGGAGGAGAAGATGAGGAAGAAAACCCGTTTAAAAAGGTACTTGTTTCCTTACTACATTATTTTCTTGAACAAAATACAATGTTTTCAATTCTATTTTTGTTCAGACTGGTAAGATCGAGCATTCCTCCTATATGTCCGGTCACGATAAACCGAGCGTCTCCATAATGGATCGGGTATCATAAAACCAAACATTACTTATATGTTCGGTATCTATAGACCCAACAACACTTATGTGATTGGTTTCTTAAAATCGAACAATTCTCTGTTTGGCTTTTTACTACCGATCGTGTGCGATTTTTTTTCGGTTATGATGATCCAAATATTATACAATCATGTTTTTTTTATTAGTACATTGACATAAGCGGTTTACAATCCATGCATATGTTTCTACTGCCGACAACGGTGTTGGAAGTGCTATTGTGCAAGACTTTACGGAGGCCTTTACGACTTCTATGATATGTATTCAAAATATCAATCTAGACTATTGCCTTATTAGTTGTAAATTTACATGCGTACTCATCATGAATTGCTACAAATGCAAATATTTTCCAGCCGGGAAACTCTTATTTACTGGGTTCAAGAAACTGGGAGGCAACAAGGGCCTGTGATAGTGATTAAACACTCCGAGGCAGCGACACATGGTAGAAAGTCGAGGCTTACCTTTGCATGTGAGAGAAGCGGCGACTATAGGAGCTCGGCAAAGTACATGGATAAGCAGCCAAAGAAGCCTAAGCAGTTGACAAGCAAGGGTGTAGAAATAAAGATTGTTAAATCGGGCACAAAGAAGTGTGGGTGTCCATTTAGACTGAAGGGGGTGAACCTTGTCTCTTGCCTCACTAACTTGAGAAGCTCTTCATATTGCTTGTGAGGTCCCGTACCTCCATCCCGTTCCAACCGTGTTAGGTCGAGGATCTGGTTTGGTTGGGTTGGCTCGGTTGGCCTTGGTTTGCGATCGGTTGATCGCATCGCTGTTTTCTGGACCCCAAAGGCATTTTGGTAATATTATGCATTGACGGTCGATATACACCCGCGTAGTGCACACATGACCTTAGATTGAGATATGTTATTGATTAGGACCTTTGAGCGCTTCCGATCAGAAGATCGGAGCTCGATCGGGAAAGATTGAATCGAACGGCCGAAATCAATTCTCTTCCCTATAAATGGCACCCCTTTCCTTCTCTCTCTCCCCACTTTTCTTTCTCTTCTTCCCCTCTCTCTCTCTCGGCTGCAGATTGGAGCTTGGGCTGCAGATTTTCGACGTCAAATTAGAGCTGTGAAACTTGGGGAATTGGTAGATCGTCTACACAACTAGTACAAGTAGGTATTTTCACCCTAATTGTTTGATTAGGTTTGTCTATGATTGTTTTTTGGATATTTTAGTATAGAAATGCATGTTAGAATGTATTGTAATTTTGTATTCTAGTGTAGCCGGAGTTTTAGGAACACCTGGATGTTCCGGTTTTACACTTCATTGGTCAGTTTGGTTTCTACCGCCAGTTTATTGGCTTTGTCGATTTTTCATTTGAAACAAGCCAGATCTGATATTTTGCCATTGAAATCTTGATTTCTTGATGCCATTAAATTCCCAACGTTCTTCTCTACCTCCCCTCAAGGTTTGATTGAATTCCAACAAGTTTTGATAGGTTAAATCCCGGAAATTGACTTTTTAGGGCAGTGCTTACCCAGGCATCACGGTATACCATTGCATCGACCGTGAGGCTCAGATGTCAATATGGCTTCTCAAGGTCGATGTTTAAATCGACCATCAGTGTACACGATCCCACCTCACGGCCGATCGTCAAATCGACCGCCACCCTTTAAATAGTGATTTTCGTGATTCTTTTTGTTTGATTCTTTCATGATAGATGACGAATGATGCTGGGAAGCAATAGTGTGAGGACTCATTCCTCAAACCTGGCTCGCCCGTGTTCGGGGGTCGTGCCCTGTTGGCATGTTTCCGCGTCGAGCGCGATTAGTTTGATCGCATTGTTGCTTTTGGACCCCAAGGGTAATTTGGTAAATTGCACCTTAGCTGTTGGTTTCACACCTGCATAGTCCACACACGACCCTTTTATTGATGTATGTGCTTGTTAGAACCTTAGGCGAGTTTAGGATCGGAAGATCCTAACTCGGGCGCGACAGCTTGTCTTTAGCACAACTGTCAGCCTTGGGACGATCGATCGGTCCGTGGGATGATCGATCGGTCCGTGGGACGATCGATCGGCCCTTAGATGATCGATTGGCCCATGGGAGGATCGATTGGTCCCTAGACGGTCAATCGACCCGTGGGACGATCGATCGGGCTTGATATCGACACAACCTTTGACGTGTCCGGATAAGGGCGCTGAATCGACGTAGGATGATCGATCGGTCCTAGGAACGATTGATCGGTACCTAGACGATCGATCCGCCCGTGGCCGATCGATCGGTCTCGAGCTTATAAGAACCCGCGAACCGACTCTATTTTTTTTCTTCTTCTTCTCTATTCTTCGTTCCTTTGATCCACGAGGAAGGCTTGATTCAGAGGTTTCGGAAGGTTTCCAGGAGGTAGGGGAGCACCTCTAGATCTCCTCTACACGATTTAATCAAGGATTAAACGTGGATTAAGCATAGTTAGGTAGGATTCTTCATTTAGCCTAGTTTTGCAATTTTTGTTGAGTGATTGCTTATTTTCTCAATTAAAGTATGCTATATGATGCGTTTAAGCTTGATGAATATCTGATTGAACATTGATTGGATTTTGGTTTGATTTAAATCAGATTTAAGCAACTTTTTATTGGTTTGTTCCCGGGTTTTCTGGTTTAATTAGAAGAGTTATGTTTAAGCTTGATTACAAAACTGTGAGTGCATGATCTCAATTGACCTTAAATGTCGCGCCCCGACCCGCGAAAGCCCAACCGGGCCGGGCGACGCGAACTGGAACCTACAAAACGCGGAAAAGAACGGCGAGGGTTCCCTCTAACCTATTGGTCTCCCTAGCAATTCACCAAAAGCACCCTCAATTAAAAGACAATATTATAATGAAGCCTCGAACCACAGATTTACGAACTCAAAAAGATTTAATATACAAATCCTCGGAGAGGGGAAGATCCAAAATACAACATCACTCCCGTAGGAGACTAACTAACATAAGGGTAAAAGCAGTAAATATCGCCACCTCTTAAAAGCCACCAGGCGCCGCCGCACCGCCGTCCAACTGCCCGGTAGGGGTCACAGAGGAAGAACTGACGCCTGCACCTGCAAAACGCAGCCCGGGTAGGTGTGAGCACTAAGGTCAGTAGGGATCTACACTACGACACACAGAAGGAAGAGGGAAACGCAACAGTGTCGCCCTTAAGTAGGACCTGGGTGTATACAGGGGTCCCATAACCCCACCGCGTGTCCCTGAGGCCCCGATCATGATCTTCCAGCCGGCCTGGTCACATGTCGGGTCACACTCAGTGGCAGGAAATGGCACTGCTGACTCTCAACAGGACACTGAACACTGTTTGGTGGGAAGAGACGCCACTGAGTAGGCAAAACCTCTACTCAAGAGTTTTAGGAACACCGGACACCGGCTACACCTCAGATCCGACTCGAGGCCGACACGACCTCTACAATCATCAAGCCACAAGTGTACCAGTCATCTAAGCCTATCATCGAATCGACTGGACACCACCATTCAAACCGAGTCCAAACTACCCAACCTCGGTCCTAGGGCTAAGTCCGAGCTTCCAGCCTCGGGACGGCGACCCAAAGATCACCCACGCCCTAACCAATGCAACTAATGCACACAACAACAATGCATGCTATGACATACACAGATAATAAGAAAGGCGTGCAACAGTATGTCAAGCATCATATAAGTCTACTGGATCGCTGCAGCGATACTACCAACCGCTGCCAGCCGATCCGCGGCGGGTCCCGGCATTACGACGGTACCGCGACCATCGACCGCGGACTCCTGCAACGGGAAGCAACCCCGAAAACCAATGATGAATAGTAACAATATAATATTATATTCTGAAATATAATATTATAATCAAAAACCTTCAAAGCCTCTACCTAGGAGCTAATTGATCCCATCGATCCGACGTCCAAACGACGTCGGATTCAAGATCCAACTTAACCACCAGTATGTGTATATAGCATGATCAACATATCCAAAATTTATAATCATCCAACGGTTGGATTAACGGGAAAACGCTAATCAAAATCGTTAATCAAACTAACTTACCCATTAATTGCTGCAACGCAGCCCTCCAGCAAACAATTCATAAAAAATCATAGACATATCAAAAAATTACGAAACAAGCTGGAATGGAAAGCTAACGAATCGTTCTACAACTCTTATGTTTATGAAAAGCCAAGATCATGTACACGCCGGCCGAAAAACTCGCCGCAAGCCGGCTGTTCTTCAAGAACAGCAGAAAACCAAAAATCCGAGACTAATCTTGCATAAAACCTACTCAAATGTCAACTGATTAATATGAAACTTATATCAGTTATTCTACAAGGCATAAGGAATCCAACAAAAGACGGATCAATAAGATCCAACGGCTAGATCTCAAGAACACCCGAAATAAACATCAGTATGTATAACCCTACCTAGCTGCGCTTTCCTCGGCTGATTCCCCGCGATTCGATCACCAACAAGCTTTCAAACCACTTCAGGGATCTTCCTCTCGTTGTCACGGATCCAACAAGCCTTAGAACGCCGAAAAAGATGGCCGGAGGAGGGAGAACGGAGGTGAGGAAGGTTGGTTGCCGGAACAGGGGAAAAACAGAGCTTCGGGAGAGAAAGAAGGAAGGAAGAAGAAAGAGTGGAGAAGGAGGAAGAGGAGGGGAAGAAAGGAGGGGAAAGGGGGAGGGGAAAGCCGGGGAAAGGGGAAGAAAGTGAGGGGAGGGGAGGGAAAGTCCTCCCCCCCTCTGACAGAGGAGAGCGACGGCCAGCGGTGGCCGTCCTCGTGAAGCAAAAAAGCCACCGACGCGAGTCCGATCGGTCGCTCCAAGGAGCGATCGATCGTTCTCGCCCCGGATCAAAACAAACCGACTCGCTCACGAGTCCGATCGATCGTCCCAAGGAGCGATCGATCGCTCAAGGGTCGTCAGCTGCCCAAAGGCAAGCTTTCGCGCGCCCGAGTTGAGATCTTCCGATCCCGGGTCCACCTAGCCGTTCTAAACAAACACTAACACATACAAGGCCGGTGTGTGCAAACGCGGGTGTGAAACAAACCAACAAGGCGCAATTTACCAAATTGCCCTTGCGGTCCACAGCGAGCTACAGGGGTAGAGGGACAGGTCCTCACATCCTAATACCCTTAAAGGAAATTTCGTCCCGAGATTCGATTTTCCTTTAAGGGTAGGGCTCGGAACAACAAAAACAGCTACACTAGAGGACAGGACAAGAAGTACCTTGTGAGGACCCGTCCCTCACCTCCTGTGGCTCGCTGTGGACCGCAAGGGCAATTTGGTAAATTGCACCTTGTCGGCTAGTTCCACCTTACGCTTGTACACACACTGACCATGTTTGTGGTAATGTTTGCTTAGGATGGTTAGTGGAACCCGGGATCGAAAGATCCGGACATAGGCTTGAATTCTAGCCTAAGTTTAGCTTTCAGCACAAAAAGGATCGATCCTCTCTAGCTAAGAGATCGATCCTCTCGTGCCAGAAAGTCAAGTGAGATCGTCATGAGGTGATCGATCCTTCCTTTGGTAAGGATCGATCCTTCATAGGTCGGTTCGTTTGCCTATAAAGCAGACGAACCTTCTTCTTTGAAATCCTTTTGAAAATCCGGCGATTTGAGCTCGGATCTTGGGATTTTCGAAGGCGTTGAGGACGATCCAAGGCCTAGCTGTTTGGATCTAAGCTGCGTTTGCTCCGGTAGGGATCCTACCGACATCTCTCTTCGGGGTTTTGAGTTTTCCGGTTTGATCTGTGGTTTATTGCTTAGATCTGCGTATATAGTTGTTGGTTTTCTGTGTTTTCGCCGGTTTTAGACTCGTGGGGTTCTGATCTATCAGATCCCAGAGTTTCATGAAGTTTGGATGAGTTTTCCGGCGGTATTCCTCGTCGGAAGTACGCCGGAGAACCCATCGGGATCGATCCTCTTTGAGGAAGGATCGATCCCCTTTGGTGAGTCATGCCCAGCCCGTGTGGGATCGATTCTCCTGGAGGGAGAGATCGATCCTTTGGTGGCTGGGGAACGACGGGTCTCTGGTTACAAGAGGATCGATCCTCTTGATGAGAAGGATCGATCCTTTAGTGGCTGAAGGGTGTTTTAAGTGGGTTTTGCCCGCGGGGCTTTGTATGACAGTTTTCCTTACTGTCTTGATATCTTGTACATATGATTAAGCATGTTAGCCCTATAATAGGGCAGTGGTGAACCGGGAGAGTGATGACTCCCGGGATGTTTAGAATAAACGGGCGGGTAGCCCTACAGCTTTCCTTAGCCTTGCATGCCGGCGTGCGCCGAGGGCCTTATCTGCTATATCTGTAAGCTGTTGTTTGCGGGGCTGTTTCCCGGTGCAGGTGTTGTGGTGAACTATTGGCAGCTGGTGGTGGTACCACTGCAGCAGTTCCCTAGACCTTACTTTAATCGCTCACCACCCCGGGCCGGCAGGGTGCCGTGCCTAGACCTTCTTTGATATATCATCACATCCTGTTGCATGCTTACATGTTTTATTCTGCGCATGTTCATAGCATGCATTGTGTTGTGCATTAGTTGCATTTGTTTAGGGCGTTGCCGATCCGGGGCTTCCGGGTAGCCCGGATCTATCTCTTAGGACCGTGCGGGTAGCTTGGTCCAGGACTCGATTTGTAGTATTCAGTCTTTTCGATGATAGGGTAACCACTACGATTAGAGGGAAACCTCGCCAAATTTCCTCAGTAGGTTAAGTTCCGGTTCGCGTCGCCCGGCCCGGTTGGGCCTACGCGGGTCGGGGCGCGACATACCTGGAGAAGAAAACAACTGTGGAAACTCCTGCCGCATGCGCGCCTCGCGCTCCCAAGTGACCTCCTCGGTGCCTCTGTACCTCCACAGTACCTTGACCAAGGGAATCGTCTTGCCCCGCAAGACCTGATCCCTCCGGTCAAGTACCTGAACCGGCTGTTCAACAAAGCTCGCGTCTGCCTCAAGCTCAATGTCATCCACTCTGATGACATGAGACGGGTTTGGGTGATACTTCCTCAGCATCGACACATGGAAAGTCGGATGCACAGCAGACATGTGCTGAGGAAGATCCAGGCGGTAAGCTACCTCGCCGACCCTCTCTAAAATCTCAAACGGCCCGACGAACCTCGGCGCTAATTTGCCACCTCTGCCAAACCTGACAGAACCTCTGTACGGCGACACTCGCAAGAACACTCGATCGCCGACTGCAAACTCCAACGGTCGTCGCCTCTGATCTGCATAACTCTTCTGCTGGCTCTGAGCCGTCAGAAGCCTCTGCCTGATCTGCACTAACCTCTCTGACGACCGCCTGACGATGTCTGGACCGGTGAGTGAAGCCTCTCCAACCTCTATCCAGCACACTGGGGAACGACACGCCCTACCGTACAACGCCTCGAAAGGTGCTACTCCAAGACTGGACTGGTAGCTGTTGTTGTAGGCGAACTCCACCAAGGGAACGTGCTCCTCCCAGCTGCCTCCTGCGTCGAGGACACATGCTCTCAGCATGTCCTCCAAGATCTGGATAGTCCGCTCTGACTGCCCGTCTGTCTGCGGATGGAAAGCCGTACTGAAAGTCAGGAGTGTGTCAACTGCCTCCTGAAAGTCTCGCCAGAACCTGCTGGTGAACCTGGGGTCACGGTCTGACACTATCGACACTGGAACCCCATGTAGTCTGACCACCTCTCTGACGTACAAACTGCCCAACCTGTCGGTCGAGTCTGTCACCCGCATAGGTAGGAAGTGCGCCGATTTGGTCAATCGATCAACGATGACCCAAATCGCGTCATTCCCCCTAGGAGATCTCGGTAGCCCGGTCACGAAGTCCATCGTGATGTGCTCCCACTTCCACTCAGCTAGTGGAAGCGGCTAAAGTAACCCCGGAGTCCGTTGGTGCTCTGCCTTGACCTTCTGACAGGTAAGGCAGCGCGATACGAACTCCGTCACTGCCCTCTTCATCCCGCGCCACCAAAACTGTCGTCGAAGATCCTGGTACATCTTGGTGCCGCCGGGATGAACCGCAAAGCGAGAGTGGTGGAACTCTCGCAGGACATCGTCTCGAAGAACTGGATCTGCTGGAACCGCTACTCTGCCTCGGAACCGTAGCTGTCGCGCTCCGACCCGCAGAGCGCAACCGGGCCGGGGACGCGAGGGGGAAAAACCTACAACTACAGCCTCAACTGGCGGAAACAGTTGAGACTACGGCCAGCTGGCGGAAACAGCTGGACGGCACAGAGAAAGAGCGGAAGCAAGCTAACTAAACAACTATTAACATTTATTACAAAACAGTAATAAAAGAGTTAACATGGTTTAGTACAACAAGCTACAAGGGATCAACAGTCCCCAAAAAGAAGCTACACTACCCACCTGGGTCTCCGCGAACGCACAAACGAACCCATCCTGACCCTCAGACATGGTCAGGATCCGGCACGCTGCCACGAGACGGCCGACGGGGAAGCACCGGAGGAGAACGGGGACCCGCACCTACAAACACCACAGTCCAGGTAGGAATGAGCAACAGCTCAGCAGGGTCCTACTCTACCACTCTCGCTAAGAAGGTAAACCCAACGAACCAACTCTGAGGCCAATTACCGAGGCTTGCCAAGGATCCCATAAATCCCGTCACTAACCCGAAGGATTCCTGTCCCAAGTACGCCCCTCCGACAACCACTGCTCAGGGGTGGACAACTCCGACAATCCCTGACCCAGGGTGAACATGACGCTACTGGTAGGACACCCTTCCCCAAGCGGGATCTCCACACTTGACGGAACGACCGAGGTTAAGACTACCATCTCTCAGTACTCCAAGCCACAGAGCCAACAGGACCCCTAACTCCTGACCCAAGACTAAGCCTAACCATGGAGTCCATCGATCCCATCGATGTCTTCCCCCCCCCCCCCAGGGTTCCTGTCCAACCTACGTCCCTCCGATAGCCACTGCTCAAGGACTGGGCTACCTCCGACGGTCCTTGACACAGGGTGGGCCGGACGATACTTGTAGGACACCCTTACCGGGGTAACGGCGTCAACCACTTAGTCATTGATCACCGGAGTCCACGGGTCAACCCCACCCAGTCTAACCTAGCATGTCTAATGCTCAGGAAGCAAGGTAGGATAATAATATGTAAAGCAGTAACAAACAGCATACCAAGGGCACACCTTCGGCCCATTTATACTAAGCATTCCGAGGGTTCATTACTCCCTCGGTTACCCACAAGGCAGTAAACATAAGCAATAATGTAAAACATAGAAGCCCCAAGGGCAAAACCGTCAAAACTGCTTACATGCGAAGCCCCGCGGGCAAAACCCAAGAAAACCCTCGCTGCGACTAAAGGATCGATCCTCACCAAGGGAAGGATCGATCACTTAAGTAACAGTGAGCCTCCCTCACTGTCGAGACAAAAAGGATCGATCCTTCCTCCCAGGAAGATCGATCTTTCTCGAGACAGAGGGCGCCCTTCCAGTCTCACCAAGGAAGATCGATCTTTCCTCCCAGGAGGATCGATCTTTCTCGGGACGAAGGGTATCCCTGCTAACCCAGGCCCCATGATCGATCTCCTCCCATAAGAAGATCGATCATGTGCTGGGCGCAGCCAGCCAACACAAGAGGACCGATCCTTCCTCCCAGAAGGATCGATCACCCATAAATGGGTTCCGGCGTGCTTCTGGCCGGAGAACCACCGGAAAACACAACCAAACCTCACCATACTTGGTGGGTTGGTAGATCTGAGTACCACGAGGCTACTCAAGGCCTCAAAACCGGAAACCAACATCTCCACAAGGAGATCTAACAAGAACAAAACCCGGATTTTAAACCCTCAAACCGCTGGAGCTTTGAGTGAGAACCCTACCTCCTCAGAGCAGCTTCGATCCATGAAGCCTAGCCAGGGATCTTCCTCGCCTCGCCACGAACCCAACGAGCCTTCAAGCTCCAGGAGAGGTGGCCGGAGGAGGAAGAACGGAGGAGAGAAAGGGGCGGTCGGAATAGGGGAAGAAGCAGAGCATTCGCGGGAAAGAAGAAGAAGAGGGGAAGAAAGGAGGGGGAGGGGAAGGGGGTAAGGCCGGGGAAAGCCAGCGAAACCGGGGAAAAGGCAAAGGAGGGGAGCAAAAGTCTCCCCTCCCCTGACAGGGGAAGCGACGGCCACCGCGGTGGCCATCCTTCGAAAGCCACCGACAAAGACTTCCAGGCACAGGTAGGATCGATCATCCTTTCATGAGGGATCGATCTTGCTAGCCACAGGATCGATCTCCACCCCAAGGTGATCGATCTTCTGAGCCCTGAAAGACAAACCTGGGCTGGGACACAGGCCCAAGTCCAGAACCCCCAACCTCGGGCCCACCTAACCTTTCTAGTCAAACACAAACACCAAACAAGGTCTGTGTGTGCACACCCCGTGTGAAACGACCGCCAAGGCGCAATTTCCCAAATTGCCTTTGGGTCAAAAACAAGCCAAAGGGAAAAGAGGGGGCAGGTCCTCACAGTAGCCCTCCGTCTGGCGATACTGTCCAGTCTCTGTCTGCGCCCTCCGTGCCCGCTGCTGTGCGTAACTCCTCGAGCTCTGGGTCACTGTGCTGTGCCTCTAACACTCTGGCTAAGACTGCTGGCATACTCTACACTGCATAGAGAAAACTGCTGGATCCCCGATCCTCGAACTCGAGCCCAAACTGGCCCGCCGTCTCTAGAGCCTGCCACTGCCGCGCTGACAACCCTGCAACTGCTGCTCTGGTGTCTCTCACCTGTCTGCTCAGCGCGTCTGCTACGACGTTTGCCTTACCATGATGGTAATGCAACGCAAAGTCGTAATCCTCCAGTAGCTCCATCCAGCGTCGCTGCCTCATGTTGAGGTCACGTTGGGTGAAAACGTGCCTCAAACTCTTATGGTCCGAGAAGACTGAGAACCTCTCGCCATAGAGATAATGCCGCCAGGTCTTCAGGGCGAAGACCACCGCTGCTAGCTCCAGATCGTGAGTAGGGTAGTTCCTCTCATGGTTCTTCAGCTGACGAGAACCATAGGAAACTACGTGCCCCTCCTGCATGAGGACACATCCCAAACCCTCACCGCTAGCGTCACAGTAAACACTGTAACCAACACCTCGCTCGGGGACGATCAGCACCGGCGCACTGGTCAACCTCGTCCTCAGCTCCACGAAGGCTCGCTCACAAGCATCATCCCACACGAACGGGACGACCTTCTGTGTCAGTCTGGTCAACGATCCGGCAACTTTGGAGAAGTCCCGCACGAACCGTCTATAGTAACCCGCCAGGCCTAAGAAACTACGGACCTCAAACACTGTCCTCGGTCTCTGCCACTGTACCACTGCCTCGACCTTGGCCGGGTCAACTGAGATCCCTGCTGCCGACACCACGTGTCCAAGGAATCCCACCTGTGCGAGCCAGAACTCGCACTTGGAAGCCTTGGCATAAAGCCGATGCTCCCGAAGTAGCTGCAACACTGTCGCCAAGTGTCGCTCATGCTCCGCCTCTGACCGGGAGTAGATGAGAATGTCGTCGACGAACACCACCACGAACTCGTCTAGGAAAGGCCGGAAGATCCTCTGCATGAGATCCATGAACGCTGCTGGTGCGTTCGTCACCCCAAACGGCATCACCACGAACTCGTACAGGCCGTACCGAGTCCGAAAAGCCGTCTTCGGGATGTCGCAATCCCGAACCCTCAACTGGTGGTAGCCGGTGCGGAGGTCGATCTTCGAGAACACTGAAGATCCTCGCAACTGGTCAAACAGGTCGTCGATCCTCGGCATCGAATACCGGTTCTTCACCATCACCCTGTTGAGCCGCCTGTAGTCTATGCAAAGTCGAAGGGTACCATCCTTCTTCTTTGCGAACAACACTGGCGCCCCCAGGGAGACATGCTGGGACGGATGAAACCTCTACTGGTAAGCTCGTCTAGCTGGGTCCTCAACTCACTCTGCTCTGCTGGTGCCATCCTGAAAGCTGGGAGAGAGATTGGTGCGGTACCCGGTACCAGGTCGATCTCAAAATCAACCTCTCTGGGCGGTGGAAGCCCTGGCAACACCTCGGGAAACACGTCGGTGTAGTCGCACACGATCCTGGGGAAACTGCTCTGCTACACTCCCTCTGACCCAAATAGGGACAGGCTGGCCAGCAAGGCTGAAAGCTCGCTGCCACGCCTCCCTACACCACAAGCGAAGGAATCGGCTGAAAATCGATCCCCCAACAACACAAACTGTGTCCCGTCGGGTGTCCAAGCGACCACCCTCTGGCGACCACAGTCGATGATAGCTCGGTATGCAGCTAACCAGTCCATACTGAGTATCACGTCGAAGCCTGTCATGTCTAGCACCCGCAGGTCTAGACAGACAGGGAGGTCTCCAACTTCCAAGGAACAAGATCGGCAGACCCGGTCTACCCTGACTGTGCTGCCGATCGGTGAGTCTACAGACTGTGCCACCTCTAGCTAACTCGTCTCTAATCCTAGCGATGCCACACACATGCTAGCAATATAGGAATGAGACGCCCCAGAGTCTATCAGCATACCTACTAAGGAACTAGAAAGCTGAAAGATACCTCTGAGGACGGTTGGCTCTGCCGCTGCCTGCTGATACTGCTGCGGCTGCTGGTACTGCAACGGCTGCTGGTACTGTGGTGGCGGCTGATACAGCTGGACGGTGTCCTGCCGCTCGCGAACTGGGAGGGCAAACACCTGCCCCCGCTGGCCGCCTCTGCCTCTGGGACACCCCGCCCCGCGTCCACCCCCGTTCCCCTGCCAAGCACCGGACCCTCCGCCTCTACTGCCCTGCGGCATAGCGCATTGTGCTCCTCGCGAAGTGCAGTCTCTACGGTAGTGCCCCGGCTGCCCACACAGGTAGCAAGTGACTGACGCACCCCGCTGTAATCCCTGGTCTCCCCCTGACGAAGCCTGCCCAGATGGCCCGGTCGTCAGTAGAAACGGGGCTGGTGGGCTCGGTAGTGGCTGCTGGTACTGCGGTGCATGCTGCGGCCGCCTCTGGAAGGGCCGCTGACGCCATGGCTGCCCCCTACCGAACCCCCCTCTGCCCTGGGGTCGCTGCTGTGTACCGGTAGAGGATGCCGGTGGAACTGCCTGGCACCTCTCGTCTCGCAACTGCGCCTCCACTACCAAGACGCAGTTCAGTACTGCTGAGTGCGTCTGAAAGTGGTGGGAACTCGTCTGGCGCCTGATCTCTGGACGAAGACCCCACTCAAACTACCATGCCCTGGCCACTGAGTTTGCTGCCACTGCCCCCACAAAATGGACCAAGTGCGTGAACCGGGTGGCATACTGCTGAACAGTGCGAGTACCTTGCAAGAGGGACTGGTACTCGCGAGACAAGGCGTCACGCGTACTCTCCGGGAAGTACGCGTCCAAGAACAACGCCCTGAACTCCTCCCACGTCGGCTCCTCTCCGCCACTGGTGTGCTGGGCAGTGCACCACCAGTCAAGGGCGTCACCATCGAGCTGGAACGCCGCGAGGGTAACCCGAATCCGGTCATCCCCGACGAAGGAGAGCGTCGAGAACGCGCGTGACTCCTTGGAGCCAGCCGTCTGCCGTGGTCGGATCTCCAGTCTCACCGCTGAACCTAGGCGGGTTCAGCCGCTGGAAGTCCATCATGACCGCTGCCGCGGCCCGCCCGTCGACCGGACCGAGGACCCCCTCCTCGGCGAGAGGAGCCTCCTCCCGTGCGACCGCAACCGTCGCTGGTGATGGTCCAGTCAGTCGAGCTCTGACCGTCCTGACATGTGCTACCCTGTCTGGTCGAGCAGGTCGACCAGGTCGTGCCCCACCTCGACCAACAACCGAAGGTTGGACTCGAGCTCTCGACATCTGTACAATCACCAACGACAACGAGCGTTCACTCGTCAAAAAGCCGCAAAACAAGGCAACACAACCAGAAAGCGGAAAAGCACAACACATCAAAATGAGCATGCACGGATGTTCTAGACATAGAACTAACACATTCCACGCTCAACTCAACCGAATCTTGATCCTAAACCCTGGGATCTACAACCTATGCTCTGATACCAAGCTGTCTCGTCCCGACCCGCGAAAGCCCAACCGGGCCGGGAGACGCGAACCGGAACTTACAAAACGCGGAAAAGAACGGCGAGGGTTCCCTGTAACCTATTGGTCTCCCTAGCAATTCATCAAAAGCACCCTCAATTAAAAGACAATATTATAATGAAGCCTCGAACCACAGATTTACGAACTCAAAAAGATTTAATATACAAATCCTCGGAGAGGGGAAGATCCAAAATACAACATCACTCCCGTAGGAGACTAACTAACATAAGGGTAAAAGCAGTAAATATCGCCACCTCTCAAAAGCCACTAGGCGCCACCGCACCGCCGTCCAACTGCCCGATAGGGGCCACAGAGGAAGAACTGACGCCTGCACCTGCAAAACGCAGCCCGGGTAGGTGTGAGCACTAAGCTCAGTAGGGATCTACACTACGACACACAGAAGGAAGAGGGAAACGCAACAGTGTCGCCCTTAAGTAGGACCTGGGTGTATATAGGGGTCCCATAACCCCACCGCGTGTCCCTGAGGCCCCGATCATGATCTTCTAGCCGGGCTGGTCACATGTCGGGTCACACTCAGTAGCAGAAAATGGCACTGCTGACTCTCAACAGGACACTGAACACTGTTTGGTGGGAAGAGACGCCACTGAGTAGGCAAAACCTCTACTCAAGAGTTTTAGGAACACCGGACACCGGCTACACCTCAGATCCGACTCGAGGTCGACACGACCTCTACAATCATCAAGCCACAAGTGTACCAGTCATTTAAGCCAATCATCGAATCGACTGGACACCACCATTCAAACCGAGTCCAAACTACCCAACCTCGGTCCTAGGGCTAAGTTCGAGCTTCAAGCCTCGGGACGGCGACCCAAAGATCACCCACGCCCTAACCAATGCAACTAATGCACACAACAACAATGCATGCTATGACATACACAGATAATAAGAAAGGCATGCAACAGTATGTCAAGCATCATATAAGTCTACTGGATCGCTGCAGCAGTACTACCAACCGCTGCCAGCCGATCCGCAGCGGGTCTCGGCATTACGACGGTACCATGACCGTCGACCGCGGACTCCTGCAATGGGAAGTAACCCCGAAAACCAATGATGAATAGTAATAATATAATATTATATTCCAAAATATAATTTTATAATCAAAAACCCTCAAAGCCTCTACTTAGGAGCTAATTGATCCCATCGATCCGACGTCCAAACGACGTCGGATTCAAGATCCAACTTAACCACCAGTAGGTATATATAGCATGATCAACATATCCAAAATTCATAATCATCCAACGGTTGGATTAACGGGAAAACGCTAATCAAAATCGTTAATCAAACTAACTTACTCATTAATTGCTGCAACTCAGCCCTCCAGCAAACAATTCATAAAAAATCGTAGACAAATCAAAAAATTACGAAAAAAGCTGGAATGGAAAGCTAACGAATCGTTCTACAACTCTTATGTTTATGAAAAGCCAAGATCATGTACACGCCGGCCGAAAAACTCGCCGCAAGCCGGCTATTCTTCAAGAACAGCAGAAAACCAAAAATCCGAGACTAATCTTGCATAAAACCTACTCAAATGTCAACTGATTAATATGAAACTTATATCAGTTATTCTACAAGGCATAAGGAATTCAACAAAAGAAGGATTAACAAGATCCAACGGCTAGATCTCAAGAACACCCGAAATAAACATCAGTAGGTATAACCCTACCTAGCTGCGCTTTCCTCGGCTGATTCCCCGCGATTTGATCACCAACAAGCTTTCAAACCACTTCAGGGATCTTCCTCTCGTTGTCACGGAGCCAACGAGCCTTAGAACGCCGAAAAAGATGGCCGGAGGAGGGAGAACGGAGGTGAGGAAGGTTGGCTGCCGGAACAGGGGAAAAACAGAGCTTCGGGAGAGAAAGAAGGAAGGAAGAAGAAAGAGTGGAGAAGGAGGAAGAGGAGGGGAAGAAAGGAGGGTAAAGGGGGAGGGGAAAGCCGGGGAAAGGGGAAGAAAGTGAGGGGAGGGGAGGGAAAGTCCTCCCCCCCTCTGACAGAGGAGAGCGACGGCCAGCGGTGGCCGTCCTCGCGAAGCAGAAAAGCCACCGACGCGAGTCCGATCGGTCTCTCCAAGGAGCGATCGATCGTTCTCGCCCCGGATCAAAACAAACCGACTCGCTCACGAGTCCGATCGATCATCCCAAGGAGCGATCGATCGCTCAAGGGTCGTCAGCTGCTCAAAGGCAAGCTTTCGCGTGCCCGAGTTGGGATCTTTCGATCCCGGGTCCACCTAGCCGTTCTAAACAAACACTAACACATACAAGGCCGGTGTGTGCAAACGCGGGTGTGAAACAAACCAACAAGGCACAATTTACCAAATTGCCCTTGCGGTCCACAGCGAGCCACAGGGGTAGAGGGACAGGTCCTCACATTAAACATGAAAGTTGTTTATATCTGAGTTGTCTTTCAATTCCAACTAGTTACATATTTGTCAGATTTAAGTATGATTTGTAATAAATTAAATGGAAGGACTGTGTAGAACAGAGTAGTTACTTTAATTAGTGAAATTAAGTGACAATTAGTTATCCAATTGACCTTATTTTGGATATGATGATCTTAGTGACCATTAGGCTTGGTATGGCAATTTTTGTTTTAATCCAAGGTATTTTCAAAGGGATTTTGAATTGTTTATCAAGTCTGAAATCAAACTAGATTTGTAGGTTTTTTATCGATTTGTTTTCATCCGATTGATCTGATTTTCGAATATGGGATTCGGGGTATGTTATTGGGTAGGGATATCAAGTTTCACGTCAATTAAACAGTTAGATTGAAAGTTAGGATTTTTCAAAGTTAGTAGTTCGTTTACTTTAATTTGATAATTCGCACTTTTCGGTCTTATTATATTATTATATATGCATAGGCCCTGTGCGTGGCATGTGGTTGAACCAAGGGGGTCACCCTAGATTGTTTCCAACACCCCGACCCTCCATTGGGCCCCGGCCCGCGGGCTCCCGGTCTGACCAGGATCCACCCGAGGGCCCCACCCGACACAATATTGTCCGCTTTTGGCTCACCGCAGAAATCTGAAAAAACTTCCCGGTAGGTCACCCATCCCGGGACCGCTCCAAGGCAAGCACGCTTAACATTGGAGTTTTCTGGCGGATCACTGCCAGCACAGCTTTAAAACGCGTTGTATCTATTAAAGGCTTACTATATACTTATATCGAACCCCGGACCATACCCAGGCGTTGTGGGATTGCTTACCCAGCTACCCGACTCAGCCTCGCCCTCCAAGCGCATGCATCTTGTCCCACGGTAGACCCAACAGGCCTCACAATCCACCCCCCTTGGAGGCCCAGCGTCCTCGCTGGCACAATTTCCGGTTGGGAACCGGCTTTGATACCATACTGTAACGCCCCGGCCCTCCACTCGGCCCCAGCCCGCATGCTCCCGGTCCGACCAGGATCCACCCGAAGGCCCCACCCGACACAATATTGTCCGCTTTTGGAGTTTTTCTGACGGATCATTGCCAGCACGGCTTTAAAACGCGTTGTATCTATTAAAGGCTTACTATATACTTATATCGAACCCCGGACCATACCCAGGCATTGTGGGATTGTTTACCCGACTACCCGACTGAGCCTCGCCCTCCAGGCGCAGGCATCTTGTCCCACGGTAGACCCAGCGGGCCTCACAATCCACCCGCCTTGGAGGCCTAGCATCATCGCTGGCACAATTTCTGGCTGGAAACCGGCTCTGATACCATACTGTAACGCCCCGGCCCTCCACTGGGCCCCGGCACGCAGGCTCCCGGTCCGACCAGGATCCACCCTAGGGCCCCACCCGACACAAAACTTCCCAGTAGGTCACCCATCGTGTGACTACTCCAGGTCGAGCATGCTTAACCATGGAGTTTTTCTGACGGATCACTGCCAGCACGGCTTTAAAACGCGTTGTATCTATTAAAGGCTTATTATATACTTATATCGAACCCCGGACCATACCCAGGCGTTGTAGGATTGCTTATCCGGCTACCCGACTCAGCCTCGCCCTCGAGGCGCAGGCATCTTGTCCCACGGTAGACCCAGCGGGCCTCACAATCCACCCCCCTTGAAGGCCCAGCATCCTCGCTGGCATAATTTTCGGCTGGGAATCGGCTCTGATACCATACAAACTTCCCAGATTTCTACGGTGAGTCAAAAGCGAACAATATTGTGTCGGGTGGGGCCCTCGGGTGGATCCTGGTCGGACCGGGAGCCCGCGGGCCCGGGCCTAGTGGAGGGCCAGGGCGTTACATTGTTGGTTAGTTGAGGTTGTATCCCCTTTGTAGCGTTTTGGTTGACGGCTCTCGTTTGTTTTCGTAATGCCTAAACCTACTTGTTTG